>JAUMTR010000006.1:12585189-12671729 GCA_032270685.1 Microctenopoma stevenorrisi
CCTCTGGATAGAAGGGCGAAACGTCGTCAAGAAACCTACTAAGTCCAGTTGCTATTGGATAAACCTTTTTGAGATTTTATATCGTACATACATAAGTGAACAGGAACTTGACTTGCCTTGGTGGCTGAAATTGATACCCTGTGTCTGCAGGATGGGGATCTGGTGCGGACGGGCAATGCTGTTCTAAAAGCAGAGATATTGTCAGCTGATGGAAACCGGGCTGCAGAAACAGAGATAATAGACAATAAGAATGGAACATATGAGGTGGGCTACACGTTACGGTCTGAGGGAGAGTACTCCTTTGTTCTGCTGCTGTATGGTCAGCCCATACGGGGCAGCCCATTCCGCCTGCGGGCGGTCAAGCCCTCAGATGTGCCACAATCTCCAGATGATGTAAAGAGAAGGGTAAAGTCTCCCAGTGGCACAGGGGGACATATACGGCAGAAGGCAGTGCGACGGCCTTCCAGCATGTACAGTACCACCAAGAAGAAGGAAAACCCTATTGAAGATGAGCTCATCTACAGAGTGGGTAAGACTGTTTAATCATCCTAGAGAAAAAGTGTGTTGCCTTTCAAACCAAGGACGGTAGATATATGACAGGAACCACGCAATAGACTATTTTCTGTGTGTTATCCCATTAACATACATACATGCATATTATAGGTAGGTATACTAACAGGTTTTTGACTGCCATGCCTTCCAGGCAGCTACTGTTTTTACTTTTACAAAGAGCTTTGCACTTTGCAAGCTGCTGTATTCTCACTGCAATGAACTACCTGACTTGAGCAGGCTTTGTAACCTTCGAGTGCATTTTTCTACCGACACAAATCAAACACTACATCTGCCTGAAGGGCAAAAAATACTGATCAGACTAAACACTGGTATGAGTAAAGAAAATGATTAGCCTACAGGGATAATGTTACACACTACAATAACAGTAAAAATATCAAATGGCACATTTAGTGGATGTGTCACCATCTTTCCCTCAGGTTCTCGTGGCAGAGAAAAAGGCGAGTTCACCAATCTGCAGGGAATCTCAGCCTCCAGTAACGGCAGAGTGGTGGTGGCTGACAGCAACAACCAGTGCATACAGGTCAGACAGACAGAAGTACAATCTCATGCATATTTGTGGTCATGTAGTAAAAGGAGCGTGTCGATGTGGTGCTGTGATGACGACAAACATCACACCCTGTCATGAAACTGATTGCAGGTATTCTCCAATGACGGTCAATTCAAAATGCGCTTTGGGGTTAGAGGCCGTTCTCCAGGGCAGCTGCAAAGACCGACTGGCGTCACTGTTGACATGAATGGTGACATTGTGGTTGCTGACTATGACAATCGATGGGTCAGCATATTTTCTTCTGATGGCAAGTTTAAGGTGAGTCTGTTTCTCCATAGATAAAAGACAGTCCTGCATGGATCGTTATTCTTTCTCACATAAAGCGTCTGAAGGTCATTTACAATTTCATTTCCTGCTCAAATCCTTACCCTCTTCCTTCAGAATAAGATTGGAGCAGGCCGACTCATGGGGCCTAAGGGTGTGGCTGTGGATAAGAACGGACACATCATCACTGTGGACAACAAAGCCTGCTGTGTCTTCATCTTTCAGTCCAATGGGAAGCTTGTGACTAAGTTTGGAGGCAGGGGGACATCTGACAGACAGTTTGCAGGTGAGGTGGCAACAGCAATCACTTTTTAAAAACAACACTTAGTCTATCAGTGACTCAGTCCTCAGGCCATCACTGTCTCCTAGCTTATTAAAAATAAATCCATCATGTATTTTCACATGTCCAGTATAGTGTGTATACATATATATTACTGTATTTTGGAGTTAATATATATAACACAAGCTTCAAAACGCATTACCATATTTTTTTAACATAAGAAACATTAAAAAGGTCTCACTGTGAGCACCCTGACTAATGTCGGCTCAGTTTAAAATGTCAGCTGGGGGCAGCAAACAGCAAAGAATTGAGACTCCCCTCCATTAGGTACTTTGTGTGACTATCTGGGCATTAAAGTAATAAATAAGACAGTGGTTTTCCACACCAACCATAATATTTCTTGTGCCAATGCTGAGGAGGGGGTTATTTTGGGATAGGTCTTAAGTCCTCTATTCTCCATTTGGGTCTGAACAAACAGTGATTTATGGAGCTTTCACTGTATTTCCAACTATATTGCATTACATGTATGTATGTCACAATGCAAAGCCCCAGTTGGCACCCCCTGCTCCCGCCAAAACGTTGACCGTGCTGACCACCCTTTTCTGTTTTCTTCTTCGCTTATCCCTTTTCTCTGACTACCTATTTTTCTTTCTTTCTGTTCTTCCTTATGTTTTCCAATTCAGAAAAACTTGGCCCAAACTTAAATAAATCTGGCTCTGTTTTCAGTAAGTACTAAGTGTGACCCTGCTGCAACCTTAAACCCACAGTGCAGTGCCCTCTGTCTAACCCGAACCCCCGATTATGTGTCTGGCCTTTGAAAATTCAAGGCTGTTGACAACTTGTTGGATCAAGCCTGTACAACAATAATCACAGACATAAATCCAAACCATTGTAATAATCCTTTTCTATTACAATATTTGTCATGTGCATTCTGTTTTTGTGTAAATGGCTACGAAAAGATGATTTTTCACTGCTCCCACTCCAGTGTCATGAAACTAACTGACATTTCCTATTTGCTAATACACTATCACAGAGCTCATTGATGAGTACCATAGCCTTCCAATTAAAATAGAAGAAGCAGGGAAGCAGATAGCGAAAATGAGTAAGCGGCAAAGCATCTAATATTCTGTATAAAAACAGCACTATTCCAGACAAATCAGACATCAACAGCTAACCAACTGATTGGGCACAACTATTTGAAATGTGTGTTTAAACAGCTTACTAACAGGGAATGACGACTCAGTCACGAGTCGGCTACAGCCTCAGCATCTTCGACAATAATACGTTTCTCTCTCGCCATACAGGTCCACACTTTGTTGCAGTGAACAACAAGAATGAAATAATCGTGACCGATTTTCACAATCACTCTGTGAAGGTAGGATGAATAAATATAACAGTGTACTCAGGTATAGTGTTCACTTATTTAGATGTACAGATGTTAATTGTTCAAGTGTTGCTGTAGACAAAACTTTGTGCTTTGACTGACTTCCCGACCCAGGTTTACAGTGCAGATGGAGAGTTTTTGTTTAAATTCGGCTCTCACGGTGAAGGCAACGGCCAATTCAATGCTCCTACTGGTGTAGCTGTGGACACTAATGGAAACATCATTGTAGCTGACTGGGGTAACAGCAGAATACAGGTGAGGCTACATCCGACCTGCTGTGTTATGCTTCCACTGTAGGATATTATAACACGAACTAAAGTTTGTTTTTTTTTTTTTGGTCCAGGTGTTTGACAGCGCAGGCTCTTTCTTATCCTACATTAACACCTCAGCAGATCCACTGTATGGTCCCCAGGGCCTCGCCCTCACCTCTGATGGACATGTGGCTGTTGCTGACTCCGGCAACCATTGTTTCAAGGTTTACAGATATCTGCAGTAAGCTAAGGGAAGCCGTCACTGACACCACTCCTGCTCATACAAGTTAACATCACGTAGTCTGTGTGGACATAGATCTGCAACATGCCTGCATACTTTACAGTTCCCCCGGGTTCTAATGTTCTTAAGACGTCTTTGGGTGTAATTAACATGTGTTAAAGAAAGAAGAGAACGCTAGTTATTCCAAAAAAAAATAGGAAACAGTGGCATTAATTCCCTCTGTGAAAGTGAAAAGACATCAGATGTTATGAGACTATCTAGGGAAACAAAGGTTAATAATGAAAAACAAATATATACGAGCAACTAAGGAATGAAATATGGTCTGTGTACCTTAAATTCTCATTTTTTTCTATATTAACCAAATGCTGTGATGATGAGTGAACTGCAAATTCACTCTGTGTTGTGAAAGTGCGACCTCACCAGCAGACAGATCAAGATGGCGACACACTGCAAATCTGTGGAGCGATGCAAGATGAGCAACTCTCTCAGCAACCAGCAAACAAAGTGAGAGACAACAGAGGAAATCATTGTCTGTTGCCTGGTGTTAAGATCATAATTTGTGCTTGAAGTGACCACGCTCTGGCCATTTGTCAAACACTGTTGCATGTCAGTGAGCTCTAAAAAAAAAGACCCCCTGTGCTCACTGCCTTACCGTTTCTCTTCAGTAAACATAACAGAACTCAAGCAGACGGGAATGTGTTGTTTAAAAGGAATTGTTTCTTATTCTGCACCTTATCACTCCTGATGATTAAAAAAAAACCTGCACACGAATCTTTTAACCTGTATACACGTTTTTTTGGCACCCAAAGACAAGCACTAATAAGCACAACAGTTGATAAAATGAACCAGCTCTTCTTCAAAAGAAAGTCTATTAACCAAAATCAACTTCTTCTATCTGACTCTATCTATTCTTGCACTTTTGCGTATTCATGTCTACAACCAAATGTTGTTATCCAGGCCTATTTGCATTGGTGTATATTTACAGCCCAGACTCTGTATTATATATCCCTTATTATTTTAATATATGACCTACTTATTCCAGCACTAAATCAATTAAACAATTAACAAAGTAGTAGCCAACTGAATGACTTGTGAACATTAATGGAACAAAGTCATATCCACATGATTTGCTGTATTTTATTTTTTGAAGGACTTAATTTATTTGTAATCTTCTTTTCTACATAATTTGTTCTAAAAATTATTTTTTTAATTTGTGCATTTGAATTGTTTCCCTCTTTGCCATACGTTGTTGTACATAGGCCTTGTAACTTGTAGCACTGAAAGCTGTTCTATCTTCCTCTGCCTCTTCCCAATGAGCTCACATCCAGTTACACAATACATTTTCTTTTTGCCAAAATGTATTATAGTTGTTGTCGAACATTGCACAAAATACAAAATGAATAAGATTTATATAGTTTGCAAGAGTAATATATGCCTCTGTGTATAGTTATCATTTAACATAATCAGAAAGGGTACTGTATTTTACAATCATAATCTTGTTGTAGCTGATAACCACCATTATCATGAATTTTCCATTTTCGTTTTCTGTGTGGCTCCCAGAAAACAAAACACCAGCGAACACACAGTAACCCTTCACCTGTATTATGAAAACACTGTTCTTGAAAATTATTTTCAGCATTTCCTACTGTCACATTATCTGAAATTTAAGGATATTAGTTATTATGGTTTCATTTTTACCAGTACGCCTGTCTCTCGACTTATTCATGTCTGTGTGAAGAAGGAAGCACATACAGTATAAACACTACATTGACCATTTAGTGCATCTAGGCTATAGTCTTACAAGAAGTAATAAACATGTAGTCATGGTCGAAGGTGTGATTGTAAATAGATATTTTTTAAAAACAATCTCTTGCACAAACGGTCTGTCTCGTATAACTAGTCTACAGTTAATGAATGCATTAGTTTTTGTGCAAGAGATATGTTTTTTTATAACTGAACATTTATGCTTTTTGTTTTTGGCAGATTAAAATTCAGCATTTTTATGTCACCTCTGAGCAAAATAACAGTCTGAATATTCAACATTATTACAAATTAGTCCCGTCCTGACCAGTATTTATGGTTAGGACTATTATTTGTGAAAATTTGTTGCCGAATGCTTTATTACCTGGTAGAGAAATGGGGATTTGCCCGTTTAGCTTTTATGCTGTGTGGACGAAAACGGTTGTGAACATGACGGCTTCTATGTGTCGTAGTAATATGATTTGTTTTTGTTCTTTTTTTCATATTTTCAGGCATTCTGTTTAAAAGAACAGTGTTATAATAACGTGAAATGTTTACTATTTTGCAGAACTAGCACTTATACGACATTACTACAAATAACAGATTGACATTTAGAAACAGCTGAACAATATCACATGTTTGGAGCAGCCATTAAAGTTTCTTTTCATGACAATGCTCAACTAGTAGTGTCCTTTATTGTTTTCATGTGTTATCACATCATCCGAAACAACTCATAACAAGCTTAAAACTGAAATACTAACAGCTTTTAATGGAAAACAAAATGTCCACTGATGGAGAATAATTACTTTATACCTATTTGGTCTTTGAACCAATTTCCAATAAAATACTGCAAAAGCCAGCTGACCTGACTTTTAATGAAATAATGAATTTGAATCGTCTCGTATTAAGTATTTATACAGCTCTTCAATAATATCACGTCTCTATAATGACAGTTGAGTCATCACCAAATAAAGAGATGGAGAGAAGTGTTTTCACACCTCCTCCTTAAATGTGCCTGCAGTAAATGTGAATTAGCAACATCAAACTGTAACCAAAATAACCAAAAAAAAACTCTTGGCACTTTTGCCGCCAAGCAACTGCAACACTTTGGTATTTCACACGTTTATGGTAAAGTTGATATCTGGAGGGAGTTTAGTCCTTTAGGGGGTTCTTTTGGCTTATCCAACAACAGAATCACGGTCTGCATATATTTGCCAAATGTTTTTCCTCCAGGTCCCCTTCCTAGCATAACCTTGGACAGGATGGGGATTTTGTGTTTTGTCCCACCAGTAGGAGTTAGGCTGCAAACTGCTACACTGCCATCCTGCTTCAGAGTTTCTCTTTAACCTTTATCCGTGTATTGTGAACGTGGGCAAAGCAAGTGGACTCTAAAGACGGAAGAATGAGAAGTACAGCACAACTGTTTTTCCCCCCTTTTAATAGCTGAGAAACACTAAACACATAAATAGCAGTTGAGAGGGTCACAAACATGGGCTACCAAGATTTTTTTTTGTCACACCTCAAGACATAAAACTGTCAAGCTGAATAAATCAATGAAATTCAATTCTGACAAAAAATATGTTCAAGGTAATAAATGAGATACATCATGAACATCATATATTCAAAATGAAAGACTCAAGTGTCATTCGGGGGGGGGGGGGGGTTTAAACTTAGTGTAGGAAATGCAGTTCTTGAATATAGTTAGTGAAATGTTTCTCTACAGGATTAGTTGACAGGGGCAAAAAAGTAGATCTCAATACAACACCATATAATGGTAAACATCCATATTCTAGGTTCATAACATTAAAAATGTTTAACATGTTTACAAAAAAAAAACCCAGACGAAGTAAATATGTTAGGACCAACTTTCAGCACCAGGACCAACTCAACAGCAAGTAATTAGTAACCCTGACTCTGTAAATAAAAAAACAAAAAGAAAAGGAAACCAACTTAAATGTGTTCAAAACCTTCAGCTTTCAATAAGTTCTCAGTTTAATCAAGGCCACACTCTTATCTTTCATAGTAGAACACATCTACAACCTGTAAGTAACAACACATTTTAAAATGTAGCTGTAAAACTATTCGTTTGTCTTAAACCCTCTCGTTTTCAGACAGAATAATAAAATGTTCTAGATTTTAAAATACCTCCATCACCGTCACTGCTCGGAAAAAGTAAGGTACAAAATTTGACATGGTGCAATATACAGAGAAATTCACAACATCCCAAGGGAAACATCTTTTTCAAAAAGGTCACATAAAAAAGAAAAGAGGCCAAACCGATGACCAACAATAGTTCATCTCTGAGGAACAGCCGCCTTAGGGCTGAAATTCCAGTAAAATCTGAACAATCTGAGTGAAATAACCCTGAAAACTATCAGATCTGAGCTTCAGCCCAACAATGGAAACGGAACTGTCAACTATCAACGTGATAGTTGAGTCAAGCTTAAGTTAGTCAAGTTCTACTCACCAAGACACCACTGACCCTACATGGCAAAAAAAAATTAAAATGCAAGTAAATGTACAGTAGTACAGCATAGCAGTTGCTGAAAGGAAAAGAGCGTTTGTTGCTCTGACAAACAAGAGCATCTGTATCCCTGCATACAAAGTGATATAAACAGCAAAGCACCTCTCCAAATCCCCAGCCATAGCAGTATGGGGTTTAAGCCTACAGTGTGTGTCTAGGTTGGAACTCCAAAATTTCAACTTCGATACAAGAAAGATGAACCTCCTCAATACAACTAGAGGGTGACAAGTTAAGACCAACATGTAATGGCTCAAACGTGTGCAGTACAGGGCTCCATGGGGCAACACCACATTGTCACTCCAGGCTGGGCTGATAAAACCTCGCACACAGCAAATGTGAATACACCGGCATGAACAAGTTGACTCTTAGAAAACGACACGTAATACGCAATGCTGCTCTCTCAATAATAGTGGCATATCTGCAGTCTGCTGCCCGGATCATTCTTCCCTGGGCTGAAGAAAGGGTAGACGGGCTCTTCAAAGCAGGTGTCAAACATGTACAGTCTCTTCATCGTGACGGCGTCGTAGAAACTAAGCCGCCCGTTGTCATAGTCCAGGTACACACCAACACGAGGAGAGTTCCAGTAATCGGCGACAGGGATGCGGCCGTCTTCTCCATTGGCATACAGCCGGTCCTGCAGACACAAACTCCAGTATCCTGCAGAGGGTGTGAGACTGACAAAACCCTTTCTGTTGCTGCATTCAGTGGTGACGCCGAGGTACCACACACCCTTGTCCTTCACATCCACCTCCCAGTAATGCTGGCCACTGGCGTACTGCGCAGTGGCAAGGACGCCGCAGAACCGCGTGAATCGGGCTGGCAAGTCTGGCTCCTGGTTACGAACACGGCCCTCCTCCACTTTGGTGTCAAAGTCCGAGATAAGCAGGTTTAGGTGAGCAGTGTCCGGGTCTAAGGTGAGGTTCTGAGGCACTGAGTACAGACAGAGTGTGAGAGATTAATTCACAGTTATTACACTGGCTAAGTATAGAGCTGTAATATTTACAAGCAAGAAACAACTGAATGTTGTGTTCAAACTACCATAGAACTGTGCTCACAATAAACTGCATTTTATTTATCATCTGCCTTAAACAGCTACACTTAAGTGACTCTGCTCAGATCACACTTCCGTGAGTAGAATGAACTCACTAGTATGCAGCACATGCATCATCTTCTTCCACATGATGAGCTGAAAGGGCCCTGAAAAGTCGGTGAATTCCGTTGGACAATTAACTGGTTCAACAGAAGTGAATGGCGTGCAATGGATGACTCTGGAGGAAGAAAGCAACAAAAAAATATATTAGTAAATTAATTTAAAATCACTTAATCAGAAGCTGTAAACATTAAGACGTGTAAGCCACTTACGCATTGAAAGTCTCAGCAAGACTCTGTTGAAATAGAAAATAAGAATATTAATAAAATCTAAACACACTCTCAGCATCTGTAACATTAGCAAGTCTGATAAACATGTTTTTGAAGTCTGGCATTTTAAGAATAAAATATACATTTGGTGCAGTGTCTTTAATCCTTATTTCACTGGTATTTTATACACTGACCTCAAAGCTAGTTTTCCCACTCATGTGACTGTGAATATCAGATATAGCTTTGTCCACAGCTGCTGCCTCCGTCTCCACAGTCTTCAAGTTTTCATCTATGGCAGCCATGACGGCCACTTCCTCAGCATCCATGCTTTCAAGGAGGGAGTCTCTCTCATCCAGCAAGAACTGAACCAAGGCACCAACATCTGCCTCAATCTTCTCCTTGAGTCTCTGTTTCTTCAACTGGGAACAACAATCCTCAGCATTAGTGTGATGAGAATGATTTGGTGCAGTGTTATACATTAAGCATTTCATGAATTTTCATGTATTTAACTAAGCATACAAAATAAGGTAAAATTGGGACCGTTGTATTGAAAGACTAGAGAAACCAAATAAACAATACAAGCTTGGTCTTTAAATAGATAAAAGTCACAACAGAAAACAATGACTAAAGGTAGATTCCATACCCTCACTTCACTTTTGGTGCGTCCATCAGCTGCTACAATTTTCACACACTGAGATTTCTGCCAGTTGAGCTCCATTAGCCTAAGCTTAAACTCCATCTGTCACAAACATGTAAATCATGACAAATAGAGCATAATGAACCATAACATCATGCTTAAAACACTTTTAGAACTAAAACTCAACACTAATATTAGAAATTTCATACAGACCTACCTTCATGTCATTGACAACTTCTGGCACTGGTGCCACCTCATGGTGTCTTGAAAGAAGAAAAAAAAACACATTAAAAAAAGGCTGTACTATAGTGCACGTCACAGCACCTGACAACACACAGTTTAGTTCATTACATTTCTTTGTCAAAAACCTTGGCCCAGTTGTAAAACCTGCAGTACATCCTCATACACAATGAGGAAAATATGACAAGTTTAGGGGAAAGAAGACACAGATAAGAGGAAAAAAGCAAGGACAAATCATCAAGGACATAATATGTTATGTGCTTGATGAAGTAGTAACAAGTACTGTTGCACATGCAATTCAGATAAAAAAATAAAAAATAAATAAACCATAATGCCACTGTGAAACCTTGGTTGTGCCTGTGCAAGGACAAATCCACTGTGACAAAGTGATTTGGCTTTGACCCTGGTATCTTGTTGGAGTGTGGCTGTCTGCATGACAAAGACGACACTTTGTACTAGTATTTTCCTCACAACCTGCCTGTTTCCAGTAACCTGGTGTTATGTAGTTAGATAATAACTTTATTGAACCATTCAGAAACCAGGGAATTGTTTAGTCCACATATTTATTAGATCAATACTTGGTCTGATAAACTCTGCTCCATATTTGAAATAATCTGGTAATTGTCATGTGCTGGGACTGTTACATATCAATCTGGTCTGAGCAGCAGAACCAATCTTCTAAGCCATTAAAAGAAAGCATGACTGATAAATTTGCACAGGGTATTTTTTTTAAACAAGCGGCTAAGCTATGAGCTAATTTGGTTGAGGACACGACCAACCTGTGTGATCTAGATTCCCTGCAAACAACACAGATAGGCCTCTTATCAGTCCGACAGTACAGTTTCAGCTCTTCTCCGTGTTGTTCACAGTTTCCGTCTACTTTTACGGGCTTGGAGGGTGCGGGGCAAGACCCCAGACATTCCAGATCGTCCAGTTTGGCCACCAGGTTCTGCACCAGGTAGTTTTTAGTGAAGGTCCTCTTGTTGAACACCTGTGAGAACAAAGAAAGCAACTGAGAAAGACACATCTGCCTGCAACCATGCACAAAGCCACTGTAGATTTGCTTGCAACGCGCATTAAATTGTTGTGCAACCGTGTCGTTTTAATAGCTAGAGTCATTTGTTCGCTCCTACTAGACTTATAGTTGATTAGCGTTAGCTAGCCACCGCCAGCTACCATAGCAACAGTAATGTTAGCTACAAAATTCACTGCGTAGATGTTATTTTACAGACACAAACCCTCAAGTAGCCAGAGCTCCAGAGCTTTACAATGACATATTTTCCATTCATATAAAGCTATTTAACAAGAAAACAACTTAAGGTGCAGAACGTGCATCAACTTACTGTTCGGCACTGAGGACACTGATACCCGTAGTCTCCGCCATTTTCATCCCAGTGCATACAGATGCAAAACCGACAGAAATTATGCCCGCATTTTAGTATAACTGGGTCTTTGAAGAAGTCCAGACAAATTGCACACGTAAGCTCTTTCTTCAGGTCGTCTCCAGCTGCTCCAGCAGTAGCCATGTTTAAAAGCCGACAGCACCACAACACTGCCGCCGCAGGAAGAGGAGGAAGGGAGGAGGCCACATTTGTGCTACGTCATTTACGTCTCTACCAATCAGATTCTCTCTCTCATAGTCTCTCTCTCACTCACACATAACGCGCAGTAAACCCCTGGAGACCTAAAATGGTATAATTTATGTTATGGGAAATGAGGTCTTTTCACGAAATGGATACCAGGTTACCATAATATGACTGTTTAAATACATTCGTCCTCATAACACGAGTTAACCAAGCTCCCTACAACACACACCACTCATGCACCTTCCACCAGAAGACTATGGATCTTGTCTACACCGACTTTGTCATACTGATCAAATCATCAACAACATGCCAGTTAGCGACAATGTTTATTCTTAAATACATATACATAAAAACCCATTAATAAAAAGACACAAAGTGAATATCAAGTTTGATTGTTTCTGCTAAAAACATGGGGTTAACTGGCTATGGGGTATACATTACATTGCATAGCTTGGATTGAAATGTGAAGGATGTGACTGAAAATGTGCATTCAATGTCAGATATGGTGTTATTTCCAAATTCATCAGGGACCATAGAGAAATTAAAAAACAAACACCACAACCAGGTTACAGTAGACCATCAGTTGTATCCTGTGCTCACCTTAGCTGATTTCCATGTTCATATAATTTACATCAGTTAGCCCTGATAAATATTGAAAATAATTACACAATGATGAATAACAACACCTTAATAAGACAAATATTTCAGAACACACTAATCCCATTATGTTGTATATATATATATATATAACAGAGTAAGACACAGGTTTAGCAACACAACAAAGCAGCAAACAAATTAGGATATAGCAGACTATATCCTATGTCTCAAACATACTATTATCAATGGTGACATACTGATCTGTAAGCAGCTATGTTGTTTGCATCCTTTGTTCGAAAACATGACTCACACACTGGAATCCCACACAGCACTAGTGACAAATAAAGCCTACAGGATCATAATGTGAGAAGAACGAAGACCAAATTAATGGATATGGATACAGTAGCTGCATGTTCACAGCACCACACTTATGAGCAGTGTAACACAGAAGTGGAAAGTGGCTCCGTAGAGATTCTCTTCAGTCAGTAGTAGTAAATTGTGTTACAACACACAGTTCATTCTCTGTAAAAGAAAAACTCCTGAGATGAGTGTCTTCGTACTTACCAGTGTCATTTCAAATACGATTAACCAGTATGAACTCAAGTGTTCTGAATAAATATGGCACAGAAACACACAATGAAGCATCCACACTGCAAGAATGAACAGCAGTAAACACTGTGGTAAACAAAGCAGAGATTTTCAAAAATACAAAAACAACCAATAATAACCAAACCAGCAGCAATAGAAATTCTCAATGGATCTGAGAAAACATTCCCTCATATGGTAAACAAAATAAAAAAAAGGAGCCATGGTGAACAAAGATAAAAAATTTGCTCGGTAATAAGTGAAATTCCAACAGTGGTAGTTTTCATCTTCAGTGTTCTGACAAAAGAGTTACACAGGTTTAGTTCAAGATAAGAAACAAGCAGCATCGAGTGTTTCTGTTTGTCATTACACACCGTGAAATCCAGAATGACCACACAATGTCCAGGGAATATGTCAGAACAAAAAATCTCACAAAAATCTCAGTGAAGTTTAGTCTGACGCAAGATGGACTTGTTTTTGAGGTGAACTACATCCATTACCAGAATCATACCTGCAGAATTAAATCTCTGACTTGGTCTTTGTGACAATAGCTTTATTAGAAGTGCTCTTGGCTGTGACTGTGCTGAAGGGATAGGACTGCCTGAAGCATTATAATGCTGTAACAGGGAAAGGAAATACTATGCTCCTTGCAGCACAGGTTGAGATGTTAAGAAAAAACTTTGTAGTACTGTTGTGCTGTTTCTGTTGCAGTGATCAAGGTTAGTAATGAATACAATACTGTAAACCCCCCCCCCCTCTCAATAACAGGCACATACACCCAGTAAGATTTTTTGGTGTTATGAAAGTAATTTAATACGAGTTACAAACAAAAAGAAAAATCCAAAATCTTATAAAAGCACCACACATACTCGTGTCCATGTGTCCATCCACATATCCAGTGCTCAGACCTCTGAGCTGTTGTGGCAGCCTTGCATCCTAACCACCAACATGGGCTCGGTGCTGACAGACCCTTTCACCACCTCCTGCATCCCCTCCCTCCATCCCTCCTTTACATCCTTCTGTCTAGATCGCAGCACCAGCACAATAATAACAATGATGAGTACAGTCAGAAGCAGCCCCACAAGTGCCCCCACCACAGTCACTAGACCCTCCTCTTCCTGTTCGGCATTCAGCTCACTAGTTTTTAGCCCATTGGCAAACACGTCATTTGAACCCCCTGCTCGCCGCTTGGTGCGGTCCAAGCCAATGTGCATGATATTTGTGCCACGGTTGTTTTCTGCACTGATATCATCAGCAATCTCTGGAACTTGATTGCCAGTCGACCTCCTGGAGCGAGTCAAGGTGAGATCGTCGTTTGTGGAAACTAAGGAGTGATATTCTAGGCTTCGCTTTCCAATGCCTCTGTTAGCACTCTCTCTGGAGCGGACTGTGTAAATGGTGTGAATGTACCACTCACGGCCTGCAGCAACCTGAGGAAAACACAGAATTATGCATATATTTGAATTATGTTGAATTCACAAAAAAGAAAAGCAACCTAAACAAGCACATGTTGCTAAATTAATAATTTATTGTAATTGTTAAATTTGTGATGAGATGGGACCTGCTGATTCTTAGATGACTCCTTATTAGATTTTAGGTTCCTGTGCATTTCACTTGAACTGATTGTTGCTGCTATATGGACACTAACTGCACACAACTCAGCTCACTGCGCAGACACACACACACACACACACACACACACACACACACACACATACTGTCTTGTCTTTCTGCATTGTTACAATTTGTCTGTAATTTATCTTTAACTTATTGTTTTTCATGTACTTGTTTTCTGTCTGTACTGACATAGAGAAGCTAGAAACGACCAGAAGCTAATTCCTGATATTTGGTCATTGAGTATAAGCAACAATAAACAATAAAATACCTGGAACATGGCTGTAGAGTCCAGTCTGAAGCCATCGGAGCCTGGTTGTCTGACGAGTGGCATGGCTGATGGATCATCCACTGCCAGCACAGAATTAAAATTTACATCACCAAATACAAGTGCTTGGGTCTCCGGCTGAGCCTTGTCCTGAAGAAGAGCATTAAATCAAAAATATAGATATATATTTAGATTTCCATGGCCATGCTAATTGTGAAAAATTAAATTGAGTTCAATATACTCACAATAATCTTGAATCTATAAAGCAATGATGGAGAGTCAGCCAGGCAGCCAAATTCAAACTTTGTTGGATTATACTTTGGTACATATCCATCAGCACCAGTACAGAGGAACACCTTCTCTATACTACAGAAGAAAGAGTCTCCCAGGTTCTGCACAGGGTCCACCATCACGCGGCCATAGATTGTATCACCTGAAACACGGAGTGTGTCACTTTAATAAATTCAGCACGATTAACCTTTTATTATTTTAACAAACAACTTACATTATTACATATATACATTACTACCAACCAAACCAAAACCTACTAGGGCACTTACCCTCTGAAAAGGCTATGTCACTCTCCTGACCAAAACCCATGGAGCCATCAGAGAGCCACAGACTCTTTTTGGACAATAAGAACATCTGTGTGTTCAGACTAAATTCCACTGCAACTGGATCACTGACCTGAAGAAGGATAAAGTAGTTAGTGAGGAAGAGCATAACACGAAGACACGTAGCCAATGACAGAAAGACAATCATGCATTTGGATCTTAACAGCTAAATGAAGATCGTCTTACTTGCTGGAATCGGATGTCTAGGTCAAAGGTGACTGGTTCTCTGGGACTGCAAACAGGTGGAACAGTATACTCCATGTTCCGGGCTGTTGTACAGGGGATCAGTTTTACTGTGTAGGTCCCAGAGTAGTCTCTCACCTGTATGGAGCAGAGACACACAAGATACCCCACATGACAATCTGTATGTGTCGCTCTACTTGCTCATGCACACAGATTTAAAAAGTTTATATATTTAAGGTTGTGCACCAGGGCACAAAACACATTTCTTGCACTTGTACTCACAGCAAAGTCAGAGGTAAACGTCCACTGTTGGACTGGCTGGTTGTAGGTGGGCTCACTCCTCACTAAGGTGAGGTTAAAGGTAAGGCCTGAGTGGTCCACACTCATCACCATGGATGACATGGAGGCTGCTTGGTAACAGACGTGAGGAGATTCGTAATAGAAAACTCATTTAAAGTTGAAAAAATGAATGTGATGTCTATGAAACTGATCACTTGAGCAGTGCATGGTGTCCTCAATGATTCTGATAATACAGAGTAGTAGTCTCTCTCACCAGCTCTTTTTATTCTGCCTGCCGAATGAGACTCCACAAACAGTCCTCTGAATCGAGCTTTTGTGCGGAAGTTTACCACAAGACGTCCCTGGTCATTGATGCGCATGCTGGTTGGATACAATGCACCTGGCAAAGAATCATACAAAACAATGTATATATTAAATATGGATATTAGTTTAGAAATGCAAACTGTAATGTTCTTACAGTCACGGGAACTCACCTTGCAGCTCAGCCTGTGGGGGGCTGCCGATGCCATCCTTCCACAAAATTGCTGTATCGTACACAAACGTGAGGCGCAACTCTGTCTGCAGGTCAAAGTGCTGCCAGCCGCCAGTTCCCACGGGGGAGTGGAAAACATACGACACGTAAAGAGGCACACGCAGAGTCACGTAGGACTGGACGAGGTTCAACACCTGTGAGGAGGATTCAAGATGTTAAAAATACTTTAGTAACCAAACAAATCTCACAAATATTTCTCTAAATCTTTGTTACATTTAATAATAAAGAACAATTAATGGTGGTAGAGAGTGAAAATCATTCACATGCCATTTGATCTATTTATAACATTAACATATAGAAGTAAAACTAATTTCAGTGGGTCAACAACTGTATTATCCTTTTAGATTAAGAGGTGACTGTAGGTCGATCATCTATGATAAGTACTGAGAAGATGTATCAGATAAACACCCTGCTCTCCTCCACAAGGTGCCTGCACTCTTTCACTCCTACACAGTGCTGTCAAACAAACAGAAAAGTCTTCTGCGTGGTACACAAGATGCCACAGTGGGCAGTGATGTGGGCTTGTGTTGTTCTTTTCTATCTTGGTTTTTGCTTTCTTTTCCAAGTATATGAAAAGTTGACCATTCACATTGCAGGTTATTGAAACATATTCTCCAATGCATACGTGTAATTACAAACACTTTAGAAAACAATCTGATGCCATATATTTTGAAACTGAAAGGTCAAAAGAATGTACATGCCCACAAAGATTTCTGGAAGCAGAACCCCATACGACTCTAAACCCATTTAACGCGACGTTTTAGATGTAGTTACAGAATGTCAGCCACTAGGTGTCTCTCCTCACCAACATTATATCAACAAAAGTGTCCTAAAATATTTGAACTATGTGACAACAAGAGGTTTGTCCTTGAAATTGCTCTAAATTGTCTTAGACTTGAAGTGAAACCACATCAATTTGTGTAGTCAATTACCACACTGAAAACCGACTAACTGCAAAGCGAAACGCTGCAAAGAAAGCACTTTGGCAGAAGGCATCTTCAGAACAAAAAAAGAAAAAGAAAAAGAAATTGATTCCTAATCCCTGCAAAGCTCACTCTCTTCTGTAGTCAACTGAGTACACATTACACATTTATAAATCCCCTCGGAGAAAAGACCACGTTGCCTGTTTAAGATGCCAAGGGTTCAATGTCTTGTCCAGGGACACTTGGGGTCCAGGGACAATAGATAACTGCTCTACCAACTGACCAATGGTCACCCATAATATTGTGAATCTCTGAATCCGCCTAGGTCATAAAGATCCCGCAGGACTAACCAAGAAAACACAACCTGTTTGACAGTGAGAAAGCAATCCTTGTCATAAAAGTCGTCACCTGCTGTGACTAAGGACAATTCAATTTAAATAATTTCTGTTTGCCGGTGCACAACAACATTAAGGAGCAAAATATTTAGGACACAAATGTCATTGAAAAACGTGCTGTATCGATGGAACGACAACAGAAAATAAGCTCTTCAATCACAAAGCTGGGTTAAGTTACTGAGTAGATCTGAACTCATAACCTTGACGAGATCTTGGTGTAGTAAACATAACCAGTCCTCATATAAACTGAATTTCCTTTCACGATTTCACAGGTTGTGAGTCTAAGGTTAAATTCTCCATATTCACAGCAGTGGTGAGAGAGAGAAAGAGAGAGAGAGAGAGTGGTGACAGGGTGGCAACACTTGTGTGTACGAACACACACATCCACTGACCGAGACGCAAAATGCAAGGAAACAGATGCGGCGCTGTTCTGTCTGTGCGTCGCTCAGAAGGCTGTAAATAGACTTTACTTTACTTGGCAGACTGAACACACAGACGGAAACACACAGGTGGACACACACACACACACACACACACAAAGGCTAACGGACAGGTGTACATACAAATCCTAGAGTGGAATGCATACAGTGCAGACAAGTGTAAACGGAACCACACAAACACATGCACATACCTGTCCATCTGTCCCTATAGTGCCTCCGCAGTCCGTGAGCAGCTCAGACATGTGATAGTAGCTGGTGAACTCCCAGAGGCAGGCCTCCAGGTTTAGGTTCCTGTAGAAGCGAAGGGTGCTGTTCCCTCGCAGAGAGTTACTGAACTGATAGGGCATTGTGTCTCCCATGCTCTCAGGACTGCGCATCACAGCAGTGATGAAGCCGTGACCTGTGGTGACCTCATTGTAGTCGAGCAGGTTGGAGCAGCGGTGGTTTCCAACTCGCGTGCCATCAGGGCTGAGGGTCAGGTCGAAGTTCATGAGAGGGCGAGTGGAGATGACTGGAAGCATGCCTGTAAGGAAGCAGGACTATGTAATACGGAGCGTGTCCACGTGCATACATGTAGAGCAGGAATATATTAAACCAGGAAGTTACTGTAATATTTCAAAAACATAGAGAAATAAAATAGTTCAGTGAGGAGAAGAAAGTAATCAAAAGAAAAGCAGGGGAGCAACAGAAAAGAGGAAGAAGGGAACCTGCAGAGTCCAGGCAAAGGGAAACTGATTAAAAATCAAGAAGGGAATGTTAAATAGCGGGTGTGCTGGGGGGGTTTGATACAACTGGGCAAGATCTATATTCTGGCTGTCACGCTCCTGAGGTTCCCCAGACGTGAATATTACACACACTACATTACACTTCATTTCATCTGTGGTATGAGTCCTGCCTCCAGCTCCTTCTTACCATCTATGTGAGGCATGGTGACAGTCACTTTGATGAGGTTGGGGTGTTTTGGGTCGTCTGCTCCAGTGTAGCGCAGCTTGGCAGAGAACGGCTCAGCACCAACAGTCCCCATCTTACGTGGCTGACACATACCTTCACACGACAGAAGAGTAGAATATAACAACAAAGAAGACGAACTGAATGTAATAATGTTATGTTAAAAAAATGTTCTCTTAACCTTTCGGTTTTATTACGGAGTCCAGTGGTGACTTCCATGTTTCTAAAAATACTTTGCGACTACTCTGAGTTACCCTGTACTTATTGAATTCAGGATGTGGAGGTTGAGTGAGTGCAGCTTTATGAATTCATCTAAGGGGAGAGGTGCAGCCAATCCGTCCTTACGGTACATGCTTTTATTGGCATTTAATTATGGCATGTTGGGGCTGTTTGTTGCTCATTTTACCTAATGTTATACGATAAAATAACACATTAAAGCATCAGAAAACACTTATTACATTGATATTAATATTATTATTATAACACATGGAGGTTAATTCTTTGCATCACATAATACATTTTCAAAGTACAAATAAATATTTTTATATTACTAGCTTTATTTAATGTAAGAATGGGAATACATGTTAATTCAGAAACCAGAAATACAAGGTTTATTAATAATTTTAAATGGGACCAACTTTATTGCCAGTAGTTGGTTTTCCAGTGATTTAGTTATTTTTCTGTTTTTTCTGAACTTTCTGTTTATTTCCTTCTCTGGAAGTTGCAAAATAAAACATAGAGACATAGACACAGAGATGCACGTTTATTTCTCTGGCCTTACCTTCCTCCTTGCTGATCGTCACAATGGGGCTAATAAGCTCTAAACCTTCATCCCCGTTGGAATTAACCGCTCTCGCCGCACACTGGACCCTGGAGCCTGCCTGGTAGTATACTGAGTCTAAAGTGATCATCTTGGAGGATGTAAAGAAGGTGTCAAAGTCCGCCTCCTTCATTGGACTGGTGACGCCGTCAGGGCCAGCTGGGGCACTGATGAGCCAACGGTAGCGGGTCAAGGTGTTGTTGATGCGCTCACTGACACAGATAGAGCCTGTCTTGTCATAGTCTGGATATTTTGTGTTGCAAGCCTGGAAGGAATGGAGCATAAGTGGGTGGGAGGGTAGGGACAGCAGCAGATAGATGTAGAGATGTAGCAGATGCCGGAGGACAAAAGGCAGAGGTACAGAATACAAAGGACTAAGCGACTGTTGCCAAGGAAATCCAGATGTTTTTAGTGTGTTATGTTTTCATATTTGAGTTCTTAAAATTGCTTCTTTATAAGTGGAAAGATAAAGATATGGGATGAAGGTGCAAGCTTGGAAATGTTTCTGTGGATATTCCTTTAAACCTGTTGACACTACACCTCCTGCTGCAGCACTCAGCATTTCCAGTTTTGACACAACTACTTCATTTTGTCTCCCGAGGGAAACTCCTACACACTTGACCACAGCACAGACACACACACACACACACACACACACACACGCAGAGTCACAGCCACACCTTGCAGGAACCTGAGAAGTAAATGACCTAACACATCATGAAAATCCATTTACTTGTCTCACTGAGCCTGTATTCAAGAGAGGAAGTGATTCTCCTGTGAATGAAAGCACGAGGACTGTGACCTGCTGCAAAGGACAGGCTGGTCGACTCTGGAAGGACAGTTTAACTTCGGCTAAAGAAAAGTATGGGTCCTCAGGGATAACAACGTGTGCTCCTGTACTGGAAGACGTGGGCTCTGGTTAGGTCCTGCTACTTCATTACCTACAAATGTAACTCTGCTCTGTCAGGATCCAGTTAACAGAGCAAGCGATTCAATTCTGCCCAATTCCAAAAATATCCCCAACGCTGCTCGACTCCCTGAATATTGTTTCGGCATGACTCACTGTGACACAGATGACAGGGTAGCCGGCTGGCGGGTGGAGGCTTTCTGGTGTTCTGGCGGTGTTGTCATAATGGAGCAGTGACACCACATGAGGCAGGGAGGGGAAAGTGACATCAGCCATGCTGTTGGTCTCCTCAATGTAAACTATCACCTTAGTTACCTGTTACAGGAAAAGAAAGATGCTTAAGTGTGAGAATTACTAAGAAGAATTCCTCCCAGGACATGAATAATTATTATCAACGAGACTGTGTGGCAACTCTATCCACTCCTCTCTCATTTGTCGTGAGCCTGCTGCTCCTTTTTTTTAAAGACAATGTATTATTTATTGTGAAATGTTTCCAGCGCTCTTTCGACTGCGACTACAGTAAAGTGCTGCTGTTGTCTGGCCTGGAACACCCTCGTAAAAGAGATCCCTGATCTCAGTTGGTCTGACCTGGATAAATGTGGGTCAAATCAGAAAACGAAACCTTTTTTGTTAAACCCGTTACTTATTCATCCAGCTTCCATAACTGTCAGGTTGGATTTCGTGTGAGTGTTGTGTGACGGTGTAGGCACGGACATAATGCTGACCTGAGATTCAGCAACCATGTTTTCATCAGGCTTCAGGTGGAGAGTAAAGGCTTCCCTCATCTCCCTGACACCATCGAATAGCACCTCCACCTCCACCACATGTTCTTTATCCCCCTGTTTGAACTCGATGTCTGAGCACACACGCAAACACACACGCAAACAGAGCAGGAATGTCAAACGTAGCTGATTAAAAGTACATACGACACAAAATACAAGACAAACAGATCATGATTAGAATAAATGCACCAATGGTTCTGGCAAATATTCAGGGTGACATATTTTGTGATGATGAAAGTCAAGTGGCATCAAGGTCGAGTTCCTCTCTCTTTTTGGCAAGTTTCTGCAACAAAGCGTCGCAATAGCACAGATCATATTTTTTAGCTGCAGAGGAAAATATCACTTAACTAAAAAGCATAGCAGGTTTCTATTTGAATAGTGCCAAAAGTGCTCCATCCCTGCGAGAGCTAAGTAATAGAGCTTTGCATTAGAAATACGGCACAGAGGAAAATATTGTGAATAATGTGAAATTGAACGCTGTGAGATTCAAACTGCTGAGAAGCTTATACTATTTAAACTGGGGGTAGGCAGGTAGGATTTGAACAGGATGAACACACTATTATAAATATTTCAAGTCTTGATTAAGTAAAGAAAGGTTCACTGAAATAAAAAGATTTGTGGTTAAACTGAAGGATTCCACTGAATGAATGAGAAGTTCATCTAAACACTACAGAATATGATTTTATTGATTGTTTTTTTTTTTTCTAATATCACATAGCAGTGTACCTTTAACCCTGAGAGCCACAACAGGTGGGTGTACCTTGAGACACTGGGAAGTAGTCCTCTCCTGAGACCGCTGACCCGTCTTTGGTGTGAACGCGGACCACTGACACCTTTGATGTGTCGCCCACTCGTACCACAGGGATCCTCACGGTTGCCACAGCGCCAGCCTCCTTCGGTTCACTGACACTGAACTTGGTTTCCAGAAAACGGATGATGGGTCCTAAAGTGCATAGAAAGCGGCACATGCTGCAAACTTATTGTTGGATTAGGGATGAAAACCTTTTTATTTTTTATTCCATTTCCGTGTTAGTGACTTCAGCAACTTCATAGCTTCATATAATGTATATTCAGCATTTAACATTTCACACTCAGAAATTTCAAACTATTAAGATAAATAAAAAATCGATTTAATACTTTTATGGTACCTCATATTTAATCCCTAGCTTCATTCCCCTCTACGTCTCACTTACTGTCAGCTGTGTCCTTGATTTTCACCACGGTTTCATTCAGAGCTCCCACTGATGCTCCAAACTGTGAGCTGCTCCTTGGATTCCCTAAGACCAAGCGCAGCTCTTCTCCTTCCTCATACAGTGTGTCATCAATCAGTGACAGAACACACGGCTTCTCCGCCTCGCCTAGAGTGTACAGCAAGATAGTGGTGACAAGTCATGTCAGAAATGTAGATACATTTTACAATGACTCTTTTTTTTCTTTTTACACCATGCATTATATTATTTATATAATGTCTACCGGTTTGTTTAGTTCTACTGTTTCATAAAAACACATATTGAAAAGAAGTTACCTAGAAGAACAGTTTATTTAATTTAAAGAGTGTCAGCAGCGCAAAACATGTGGCGCACAGCTTTTTACTGAAATACCTGGTAAGAAAGTGATGATAGATGCATCTGTGTTGGGCCGCTCATCATAATCCGAGGTAACCTGTGCAGAGCCCTGACGGGTATAACAGCGAACAGTGGATTTGTGTCTGATGTCGCCACTGCGGTAAACTGTGGCTGTAATCTGACCGTCACTCTCCTCTCCAGAGTAGACCGGCTCACGGAACTGGACCTTGGGCACTGGCAGTCAACAGGACAGTTTAATCGTCACGTGGGACAAAGGCAGTAATAATGTCTAACACAAACATGAACAATAAACACGAATCCGTAATTATGCAGTGACTCTGCAACTGTGTGAGACGCGGCAGTGTTTGGAACTTAGCACCTTAGCACAGCTGTGCTAATTAGCACAGAGACGAAAGCACAGTTGAAAGTGATGAAAGTGTCGCAGCAGAGGAAAAATCTGAGCATGATCAGAATTTATCCTCTCAGCCTTATTGGTACATATTTACCAAAATTTGTGGCAATTAATCCAAAAAATTGTGGACACTGAACAAAAAAAACCCATGAACGTCTGTACAAACCATCCGGACTGACTGCTATAAGTTACAACTAATTATTTCAGTTAAAAGAAAATCAAGTCACTTACAGTCAGAGACAGAGTCATTGATAAAGACTGTAGCTTTGGCAGGTTCTCCCAGGATACCATGTACTGGCATACGTAGGACAAGGCCAAAGGTCTCTGTCCCCTCCAGTTCAGGATGTCCCAGGTCATCCAGAATGGTAACTCTGAACGTCTGCATGCTGACACCTGGAGCAAAGTCCAGGTTGCGACTAATGCCCATGTAATCAATCCCGGCTGGAGGAGGAACAGAGAGAGAAGGAGATGATGGGTCAGAAGCAACAACTATGATGTAGAGGTTGAGTATGTACAGAGAAAGCAGAAAGACACACAACAGAGAGCTTACCTTCTGCAGAGACAGACTCAGACTTACGAGAGCGTACAGTCACTGTGGCAGGTTTGGACAAATCCGTCCCCGTCCTCCACACTTTGACCTCCACATATCCATCACTCTCATCCACATGATATTCTACATGTCCAAAGTAAAAGACTGGAGCTGAAGAACAAAGACAGCAAGAACAGAAAAATCAAAACTGTTCTCATGTCTACATGTTTGTGGTTTACTTTTTACTTTGTGTTAATACTGCATGCATCTGTAGTAACGTTAGACCTGTCAGCAGCCAACAGCACTCCGCTTTGATTAATTTACAAAGCAAGCATCGCGTTCAAACGGTGACAGTCCATTAGTCTGAAGTTAAACTGCAGAGAAGCACGACCTTCCAACCTTCCCGAGCCTCTCATCCAAACTCATCGTTGCCATTCTTCTGCCAGGAGCCACTAAGTACTTTCAACAAAAATATAGTGAGGTATAGTGAGATGGTGAGACAGAGAGCGGCCCCCCAGACTGCTCAAAGGCTTGTTTGAACTGTCATTGTTTCCCGAGGCAACAAAGTGGAGGCAGTCCAATGTGTATTTGACAGCTTTATCTCTCACAACCCCCTTGTCAAGTCCAAGAAACTGGAAGAAGAAAAGTTCTTCTGTCTCTGTTTTAAGCTGCCACTCTCTCTCACTTGCGTCCTTTCTTATATTCTGACATATGGTTCAGAAATAGCACATTTATTATCATATTTTTGTGCAATGATCAAACATATCAGCTGACAAGAGCTATTTTTTTCCTGAATATTACATTATAGATATGATGATCTTTTATATTTTACTTCTATGTTTAAACTGGGACAGAAAACAAAAGCTATGCATAGTGTAAATAACCGAGGGAGTAGGGGAAATTACTGCAGTTACATTTTGACTCTCGACTTGACAGAATAAGTGACAGCGCAGGGCAACAAATGCCCAGTGAGTATCACGCATCAAGTGCAGTGCGCAGCCTCTCTCTCAGTGCTTCTGCCTTTCTCATATACCTTTTTCCTCCTACACAGGCAGCTTTACCCAACAGATGTAGCGCTTGTTTGTAACGCAAACAGAATTTGTGTATTTGCAGAGTAAAAAAACATCTGACCAGATAGATAAATGATGTGGGGGCTGGTAAAGGTGTTTTTTTTATCTCAATCTTGATGATTATTACTGTTACATTAATGCATGCATGCCTCAACAATCATACCAGAAACAAACTGCAGACAGTATGCTGGCAATGTGGCTGCTTATTCCACAGCTAACGTAAACGCGTCTGCACCCAGGGGACGACCAAATTTTGACACCACGAGAGGGAGCTGAGCGATGACAGATGAGTGAGACCTACATCCTCTCCTCCCTCCGGGGCTGCGCCTGTGTGTGTGAGGGCTGGGGAAGGTGTGAAGACAAATTGTGATAATTACTGTGTGTGGAGGTCTGTACCCATTTGTGTGTCACTGCACCTTTAAATACTGTTTATAGAGAATTCTCAGCTGTCCTGTAAAGAAGTGGCCATGTATTTGGAAGGAAGTGAGTAACAAGACTTTACAAATGTGTCGAAGATCATAAGAACCATCATTTGAACCTACAATTATTTTCTTAATGGTATAAACTTCCTAATAGCACATAAAGGTTAAAATCCATTCATATAAGCAACCTTGTAATAGCAGATGTAGAATTATTTTTGGAATAGTCCATTTTTACATCACATTTATTTTTCTAAATTATGTTTTCTACTGCAATTCCACACAGCTTCACCACTTTTTTTTTATTAAAACATCAACAAAATGTAAATCTGGTTTAAAATTGAATGTGTTGCCTAAAGAGGAAAAATAACCACAGCTTTTATCTACAGCAAGGGCACAATGTGCTAATTAGAAAGACATCTTTATGCTCTAGGAGTGTGACCAACAGCATTGCTGCCCCAATATTGAAATGAAGGACGGGATTTCCAACAAATACTCCGAGGTAATCTACAATTCTACAAAGTCAGCTGTGGCCATATGCATCCTGCTGAGAGAGCCTGAGTGCCCTCTCTCCTCGGCAGGGTACAAGGAGATGACAACACTTACTTTGAGTCAGCGTGCAGCCATGCAGAGAGCAACATTCTGGGAGACAGGTACTGTAGAGTTTAATCTGATAAAGTACTAAATCGAGCAGACACCCGTGGGCCCTTTTTCAGGTGAGGTGAGAGAAAGAAAAAGAGTCAGAGTAAGAGAGTAAGAGTAGTGGTAGAGGAGAAATACATAGAAAGAGAACAGCAACCTGAACTTGACTTAGACTGTGGGGAAGAAAAAAAAAAGGGGGAGCACCAGCAGTCACACTTAAGAGTTGTTCCAGTAGTTTTCTCACTGTTTACCTTAGATGCAGAATTGGAGGTTAACTTGGTGAGAACATATAAGCGTGCACGCATAACAGACTCAGTCACATACACAATAAACAGTTAGCATTGTAACTCTTGTTTCACTATTTCTCTTGGTGAATAGAGGTTAAACTCAAGTGAAGGAGGCTGCCGTTTGACTTGCCTCTGTGCAGGTATTAGAGCTCTGGCAGACGGTATATTATCCTCTGGGAGGCTAAAAATGACACATCATCTCTCACTGGAGTTGGGCTTTCACAAACACATTTCCATTCCTTTGAACTCAGCGCCCCAACTGAAGTCTTTTGACAATTTACTAACAATCAGACAGCGTGTCAAGCTTTCTTGTTAACCAGCCCCAAGATGCCGTCACACACACACACACACACACACACACACACACACACACACATATTCAAGTTGGCACAATTTTTCGTATCCCTAGATGAGATCTCAGTTGTAAATTTTCATTATTTCATTTATCCCAGTGTACAGTCCTTCCTGACACCCTTCTTCCAGATACAAACAATGTATGACTAAATCAAAGAGCTACTACAAAGAAAGTCCTGAAAAAAGAAAAGAGTCAACTGTCTATTAAATATATTTTCCTTTTCTCT
This sequence comes from Microctenopoma stevenorrisi, assembly GCA_032270685.1. Lineage (NCBI taxonomy): Eukaryota > Metazoa > Chordata > Actinopteri > Anabantiformes > Anabantidae > Microctenopoma > Microctenopoma stevenorrisi. The sequence continues at coordinate 12,612,229 of JAUMTR010000006.1, forward strand.
GCAATTTAATCTTAACTAGACGTCCTGGCAAACATGCTACAAAAGCGCTTTGAAGAACGTTATATGAACAGCTATTTATGACAACTGTGTCCTCTGTAGTTATCAGCTGGTGGCCTTGTATAAAGTGTAATGTCAAATTGTTTATTTTTTTTATAGAGTCTCTATTTAGAGCACCATAAGGTCAAAACTAGTCTGCATTTCCAGGTTTCACTAATATTCCCAACTAAATAAATGCTTTCAATATAACCTGCCTCTTTGTTCTGCCTCAGAGTGCCTGAAGAACTTTCCTCTCAAGGTATTTTAGATGACAGCTAAATGTAGACGCTCATTTCCCCGTACAGAATATCATGAATAATAAGCACAGTTTTTCCTTAAGAAGTAAAAAAAATAAAATAAATGGAACGCATGACAGAATTAAATAAATTACAGGGAACCAGGGATTATTATTGTAGATGCTTGTAGAGCAAATTGTGCCTAAAGACACATGGCCTGATGATGTAAGTTGTCAGGTTTTAATGACTTTTATTTTTTTTACCTTATTTTACCTTATTTCTTATATATACTAACTGCAATGTGTGGAGTGGAGAAATTCAGTCTCTCCAAGTCTGTAAAGTAAATCAATGCTCAGCACTGGCAGAGAGGGCCTGCAGATTGAAATAGGTATTTCCCAGCAGGCTTGTCTGTCCCCAGAAATCTTCTATTTCTCTGCCTTTTAGAAGATATAATCTACATTGTCCATAGAATCGCGTAGCACAGCGTCAGCAGAGCAGCGACACGTGTGATAATGTAATCCCCCTGGACTCCAGTGGGAATTTTACTGTAATTAAAAACTGTTTAAATCGCAGTGAGAGTGCAGGGGGTTTGTGTCAGGGTGTTTCCAACACTCTTATCCTACACGCCTTAACACCCTGTGAGTTTGTATAAACAAGCCTAATTAACAAAACCTCTGTAATATAAAGGCTGTGATGCCAATCCACAACCCATGATCATATAGCACTGTGAATTCAAACTCACACCACTGTGTTTCTAAGCGCCTGTGTGCTGCGTACATGCGTGTGTTGTTAAACCACGAAGCCATTCATGCACACACACTACGCGGAAATGTATTAAATCTTCTCAGCTTCTCTTTGGAGACTAAATGCCCTTTATAAAGGTCAGTACAACCTCTCGTCTATGTGATGAGTTTTGAAAAGAAATGTGTGAAAGATTGTTTGGTTTTTAAAAAGTTTTCTCTGCAAAGGTATTTATAAAGAATTTGGTGAAAGTGACTGAGTAAGTACAGAATGTGCCTGACAAACATATGCATTAACTGTATTGTTTACCATCATCCATATCTTCCACGATGTTGACTTTGGCTGTAGGGTAGTGCCTTCCCAGACGCCCTCCAACAGGCAACGACAGAGTGACATTGAAGCTCTCTTCTGCCTCATACAGGGAATCATCGATGATCACCACGCGACACTGCTTCTCCCTCTCTCCCTTGTCAAAGCGGAGGATGCTGCTATGCTCCTCCGGACGGGAAATATAGTCCGAGTAGGACAGCACGGTGGTGGGAACCGTTCCTGAGGCAGACCCTTCAGAGGGACCAGCAAGATGACAGATGAGTATAAAAACAGGTGTGAGGGGTTTGGGAGGAAATAATAAAAACTGTTAAATGAATAAAACATCCGATTGATTGAAATTGCATTTGTAAATAAAATACATCAAAAAACCCTCCAGTAATAAGGGAATGTATTTTCCCACTGGGATTAATTACACTTATCACTGGATGCATTATCACTTTAGGTATTGTACAAATGTGTTTCATAGGATTTCACTGCCTGAGATTGAAATGTGAACCCTGCAGTAGCCTGCCTGGCAAAACAATCCCCCCAAAAATGCTGAATTAATCTAAACTGACTGATAATAAATAGTTTGTGTGAGTACACGTGGTCGAAACTTTCACATTACATACTCGCTATTTCCAAAAAATCCAGCAAGAAGAAGCCGGCACTGATGTACATTCAGGGTAAATGTGTTAGATGAGGTGAAAAATGGCTAGTCTGTACCCTGCTGTGTGTAGCAGACCACCATGAGCTCCTGGCTGATATCTCCACTGCGGTGCACCGGGATGAAAAGCTCCCCAACATCTTCCTCCACTGTGTGAGTGTGTTCAGGAAAGAACACAGTTGACTCTGAGGAGTGGGAGAGAGTCAGAGATAACAAAAAGAAAAAGGGTAATGATATGTACAATAAACTGCAAAAAACCCCACAGCACATTACGCCATCGAGGACTGATTCAGGCTTCTGCGTTGGCTGTCCATTAGTGAGCCACAGCTGACATTTTTTTTTATTCAGGGCTACTGAAGTGGTGGTCCTGCAGTGTGCTTATTCATATTCAAAAATAACTCTCTCCACAGTTTTTATTTTGATGCTTCCAGAGGCGGTCTTCAAAGGCCCCACTCCAGAAGTTTTCCTTCATACCTGGTTTGTCGCTGACGACAACACAGTCGGGCCTTAATTACAACGAGTGAATCATCTGTAATTTCTCACATACATGGGTAAGGCAAATGATGTCTCTTATGTGTGTGCTTTGTCCACCCCTCTCTCCATCTCTGAGAGGAGTTATGTGATCGAGAGAGACTCAGAGGCAGTGAAAGCATCATCTACCACAGCAAAGAACTTAGTGGCATTAGAGAAAAAAAATAAATGTTGGAGCCGTTTTCCACAGACGCAAAGGGACCAATAAAACTACCAACAGCGTGGAGCGAGTGAATTACGCTTGTGTGACAACAACTTGCATTAAAAAGGCAAGCACTAGACCGTGAATAATCAGGGGGGGGGGGAGGAAAAACTGATATCAATGTTTGAATCAGCAGCCAGCAACAAAACACATCAACAACTGAGATGATTATTTGGCACAAAGACATCAATGTAAGACAATCCTACACACGGCAGGGGGTCAAACATTCCTCTTCTCTTACAGTAATTCTCCCTAAATCGTTTTCTGTCGTCTCAATCTTCTCCCCTCTCCTCCGTCTCTCCTTTCTTTTGCTGCCCACAATCTGTCACTCCCCAGGGGAGCACAGGGACTCGTGGCAGGGGATTAGGATCTCATGCTTACCTATTCCATGCACACACACACACACACACACAGCTCTACATCATGATTTGATTTTCTCTCTCTCTCTCTCTCTCTCTCCACATTATTCTGTACACTGCACACCTCTTCTTCTCGTAGTTCTGTCACATTTCAACTCTCACTTCTCTCTTCTAGTGCAAATGTTCACCCAAATGGGCCGAGTTCACTCGCTAGAGTGAAACGCTGTGATTGTAAAACATTCATGGGGAGAGGAGATATATGCTTTTACAGAGAGTGTTCACACGGTGAATACTTACACTTGATCTTGTTATTGTCTTCCAAAAACAAACAAACAAACAAACAGAACCAAAAATATTTTCTTATTTCTACGCCTAGACCCCACTCCATTATTGATAATCCAATCAATAATTCATGGCTGTGATATTTAGTTTCTATGGTCAGGTTGTTAAACACATTTTCCTAAACCAGAACTGTAAAACAAATCTTGAGCCTCCAGAGTCCAACGTTTGAAGGCACTACACTACGTAAGTAAAAGTAGTAGTAGTAACACCATGTCAAGATGCATTCCCTCCTTTGGACTCTGTGGTACGAGAGTCGAGGCAGAGGTTTTACATCTTAACTAAGACAAAGCTCCTACTCACAGGAATGCGCTTGATTGAAGGTGACATTGTGGTTCAGCACACAAAAAACTACAACAGGGAAAACTGTTTTTTTTTATCATTTAATGGAATGACCTTGATGCAGAAAGCGGTTGAGTAAGAGCTCTACTGATATATAGTGTGCTCGCTGTAGAGGGATAGAAAGATGTGACTGATTGTGGCAAGATGCTGGTAGTGCTTGCAGCAAACAGTCGAGCAGCGGGGTTCCACCTTCATCTTTAGTCAGCGCTGTGCATGGATTATATATGAAAAAAAGTTAGAAAGTTTGCCAAGCAGAATCCAGACTGTCGCACCCGTTAATTAAACAGAGTTTGTGTTTGCTACAGCGCTAAGAGTGGGTGTACCACAGGCAAACACTCCGTAGGACAAGCCCACCACTAGCAACAGACTAATACAAAAGGGCGACGGAGAGTATGCACTGTTACAAATAACAATGTAGAAAAACTCCAGACAAACAGAGAGTGCCCGTGCTGCTAACAAACTCAGCTTGTTCTAATTCTGGAACTTTTAGTTCAAGCTTAGCAATCTGCTCCACTCCTCTCAAGTTGACATCAGGCTAGCTGACATGCCCTTTAGGGAGGGAATCTCCAGGCCAACCAGAAGACCAGACGAAGCCAGTTTTCATCATTAGAGAGAGAAGCTGGAGAACAGCTAACGCCACAGGCATAGCTAAAGCTTCACTGGCCCATTAGAGTACAGAGTGACACATCTCTGTCACATTAGACAATCCCTAGAGATACTAGAAAACAAACCAGCCGTTGGTCTCCACACTCACTATAATTAACCCACGGGGGAGGATAGATTGAAGAGGATGAATGTGAGTGGGGAGAGAGAGAGATAGAGAGAGAGAGAGATGTAGAGAAAGAGAGAGAATGAGAAGACAAATGAGAAACAAAGTGATGAAAGCAGCTGTTGTGCAGCGTGTCACAATAATTGAGGCTTCAGTGTTTCTTTCGTTGTTGCACATCCATAATTACTTAAAAGTTATACTGACGCGGGAAGTAATGCATACCATAGAAATGAATGTAAAAGCCATAGAAGAATACATATAGCCTTGATGGAGCTGAGCAGCTAGTTTTCTGCACCACTCAATATTCCATTTCAATTTGCAGGCGCAGACACAAAGAACAAGATGAAATTACAGAAACAGAGATTGAAGTTTTGCGTTTGTTTGTGTCTGTATGTGGATATCCATTATGTTTTGACCAATGTTCACTAGTGAACAGCGATAGGAATGTAAAAAAGTAATGTAAAAAGAGGCCAAATGAGGCCTGTTGGTAATATTTAATTTTGCTTAATGGTAATGCCCCAAATAAGGAGTCATTCTAATTATGCTGCTTCTTGTTAATAGGTTTTAGGAAGTAAACATTATACTTAATGAAACGCCGGTGATGAGACACACATAACAAATCTTGACAGAGGAAGAGAGTGTGTGCCCACAGCCAGACTCAAACTCGGGATGCTGTGGTTACATGTCATAAATACTAACATTAGGTTTGTGTTCTGACAGATCTGATGGATTTTCTTTCCCAGAAAACACCAGATGTGACCTGACCAATTCTGGAATATGATGCGTTGGGCTGATTAAACCGAGATGAACTTGTGCCAGGATAGGAAAGGAGGAGAAAAGTATGGAGAAGGGTCAGCTTATGATTCAAAGCATACCGCATCATATGGCAATCATGGTGGAGGCTTTGTAAGGGAATGGGGAGCTGCTATTTATTGTTGAATTCTTATATTAGGCAGATTGATCTACCTGATAAAAGTAATGAAATTCAAAGTATATGCGCAAAACTATATACTAATAATGACCCAAAACACACAGCAAAAGACACACAAGAGTTTTGAATGGCTGTAATTCTTGACTTTGCGCACATCTTAAGTGGTTTATAAATTCAATGTGTGGTGCATAAATGCCCCAAAAACTTAGGTAATTTATGATCTTAAATACAGAATACATAATTACAGAATAATTTAGACAGTTCTATTATATAAACCCTGTGGAAAATACTTAATTATGCTTCTATATCTAGTGTCTTTAAATCATTTCTTACTGTACCTAAAATGCTCTAGATGCATAAAAACATTATTTAAGTGAAAAGTTGATTCATGCATAAAATGTATGTATTCAAAAGTAATTAAAAGTATAAAAAATACCAAAAGAATAGAAACTCATTATGCAAAATGAGTCATTTTCTAATTATATGTTATATTACTGGATTAAAGCTATTAATGGTTTATGTACCTATTACTTTAATGCTGGAGGAGCTAAAGGTGGGTCTATTGTAACTTTATACATTGCCGTGTAGCTCAATCAGTAATATTACATAATTTATAAGGTAATTATATTTTGTATTAATAATTAGAATATGCAAGGTAACCTTTAATAAAAACTGTCAGATAAAAGTTGTGGAGTGAAAAGTTCAGTACTTTCATCCAAAATGTGTGAGGTGTAAATACTAAATAGTTTAAAGTATAAGTGCCTTAAATTTGTACGGCACTTGAGTATATGTGCTTATGTTTACTTCCTACCACTGACTGGTACGAACAGAGAGCATGCTGAGTGCAGGGCTGTGTGTGCGTGAGCAGTACTGACCATCACTTGGATCCAGGATCTCCACTGTTGCTGTGGAAGGAAACTCCATCACCGCCATCACCGGCTCCATTAGCAAAATCTGGAAGGTCTCCACCTGTTCATACTTGCCATCAGTCAGGATCTGAACCCGCCACGTGGCCATAGTCTGTCCTGGGTTGAACTGGACCTGCCTCTGAGACTTGCCCTTGAAATCTTCATCCTTCCTTGCACTACCATCCATGGTGCCAATGCCTGACGAACAGTGACAGGTGAGGGAATGGACACAGACATCAGGCCAGATGAGTGCATATAAAAGAAAAGGCAGACAGGAAGGAGTGGTGACAAAACAAAAGGAAAAAACCAGCATGAAGAGGTGACAGGCAGGGGAGAGGAACAGATGAAAAACAGATTAGATATTCACACCCATTAATGCTGTTTGGAAATTGGTGTGAAAACGAGCATTGCAACTATTTTTCTTCACTCGTCATTTACAGACCCTCAGGAGTGTGTGAAATGAATTCGTGACTGAAGCGTTTAAATAAGCATATTCACCATAGTGGGATGAATAAGCTAGCATGGCTGCATCGCTACTGTTAGGTATGCATGATAATGTGTGTGTGTGTCTGTGTGTGTGTGTGTGTGTGTGTGTGCACCACCTTCTTCTCTTCAGCTGTGCTTTATTATCTTTCATGTGACTCCGCATTACAGTGATACACCCATCGTCCGCACTTACTGATACACTTTCTTCAAAGCAGAAGAGCTTACTGGTATCACTGGGTTTCACATCATCAAACACACACATGAAGGAAACCCAGATTGCATAGTCTATGCAATAATCTAGCATTCATGTCTCTTTGCCTGTATTCACAGTGCCTGACAGCAACAAGGTGAGCAGATCATTTTCAAGCTGATGCATATGACTATAAAGAAAACAATGTGTGCTGTATGTAATGTTTAAGACGAATATAACCACAAGAATTACAAACTTGCAGTCACCCTCATTCGTGTCACTGTTACCTGTGAGGAGCCTTAGTCTTCATTCACAAACCCCAAAAATAGTGAATAAGACGAATCCACAGCAATGTTATACACATTAAACTAGAGCTGGACCGGACAGTTAGGCCATGTTAGAGTCTGGTAAATGTTTACGTGCAGTTTTTTGGCATCATGTGCCTTTTGCTTCTTTCCCCGCTCAAGTCTCTACGTTCCTCTTATGTTTTCTGTGCACAGGATGTATGCTGAGCCGACAATTAGACAATTTACTGGAGAGCGCTAAATAAACAAAAAGTCAAAGGTCTGTCCCCAGACCATGTGTGTGTGTGGACTCGGCTGTTGGGGGGCCTAATGAGAACTAAATACGTTCTGTAACACATCCTGATTTGCTCAATCTAAACACACTGCCACAAGATTTTTATGTTTGTTTTTTGTTTTGATGTGCACAACTGAAAAAACTTGTTTGAAATAAATCAGTGGTTCTGAACTGGCTTGGTGGAAAAGCGGAAATAGGTGACGCATGATGCAGCAGCTGTATACTCTCAGAAATTAGGTGTGTCTGTTCGCAGAATAGATCAAATAAGTGGGTGAGAGAATTGACTTTTTTCAATCCTTAATGTAAGATGCTGCCTAGCAAGGTGACACTGAAGACATGACTAAAGAGAATATTATGCATGTACTGAAGTTGGTCTTCTGCAGGCAAATGATCTATACCCAGTGTGTGCATGGATCATTTCCCTCCATCCGCAGGGCAGGATTTGACTCCAGTAAAAGAAAAAGCAGACTGTGTGACTAACGATGAAGTGTAGAGAGAAACAGTAGGATAACACACAGACCTTGAATAAAAAAACAGAGTTAATCTAATGAATAATTATCCTATAACTTTACAGAAGTGGAGACTGGATGACAATCATTTAACACAACTTAAATATACCACAAACACGCACGCCCAAAAAACAAACAAAAACAAAGTGAACGGGAGAGAAGAAAGGGGAGGAGCTTCATTGCACCACCTTTGCAGAGATACATCTCGCCTGGGGTCACAAAAGGGTTTCTTCCCAGCAGGTGGAGAATATTCCCACCTGGGGGTGTCTGATCTCTACATTGCTCTTCCTCCGTGTTACACTCCTTCTTTATCTGTTTCTACAAGACACAGACAGAATCTCACTTTTGTTTATAAGTGCAATAGTTCCTTCCTTCTGGTATTAAAGTTTGTGTTGCCTCAGCGAAAGGAAGGGCTTGGTTGAGTCTAAAACACACAGTTAAACATAAAATCTATGCTTGCAAGTACCTTCATATGCATTATACTCTACAAGATGTTTCACATTGAGGTAGCTGAGGTGAAGCTGTGTAGACACCAGGTTCAGCTGCTGGTCATATAAAATCTCTCCATCTACCCTGCTTTGCCTGCAGTACAACTTGTTAACAACTCTCCACTTATCTCTTAGGACAGACAAGCAAAAAGACTTATGCAAGAAGTAACGAAGAACGAGAATTCAACTCCATCGTGTTTCCGCAGGGGTTTTCACTAATGTTACTAAGATAGCATATGAGACAGAAGAGAAGGAGAAGTCTGAAGAAAAGCAAATATGTGGAGAGGATGATGCTTTCGTGAGGGGAAGAGAGCAAGATGATGTGACAAAATAAAGAAATAGAGGAACCAGCTGAGATCCATCGCAATGGTAACAACCAAATACAGGATGCACACAAGGAAGCGAGGATAGAAAGACAGAGCAAGAACAAACATGAGAGGGGTAGATATAAGACGAATGATAAATAGCGAGTGGGCGGAGGAAGTGTATAAGACACCTAAGGCAGTAAAGGCGCAGGAAGAACAGAGGTGTTGTCTTTGAAGAGCAAAAACAGGTTAGGACCAAACAGAGTCTGTGTCGCGATGATGTGAAAAGAAAAGACGGGGATACGGGTTAGGTGGGTTGACGAGTCAGTAGGACAAGTGTCACAGAGGAAAACGTGAAAGAACTCATTTAAAATAACACAGCAGACAAGGAGAAATCCACACACTCGTGAAGAATTAAGCTGACGGCACTTTTTTTTCATAAGTAGTGAAAAAATGAGAGCAGTGGTGGAAGAATCCGAGCTGATCCTCGTGCTCTTGTCCAGTGAGGTTCTCTGTGCTCTGCTTTGCGGGGGCATCTTTGAACCTTGATCTAATCTCTGCCTTTCTCCTTCTATTGATCCTCTCGACTCGTACATCCTTTTGTGAAGGAGCACGTGTAGCAACGCTCCTCCACCATTGCCTGGCACCACACTAGCTTTCATCAGGAAACAGCAGCAAGCTTCAGACAACATCGCTGGGTGTCTCTCTCTCTGCTCTCACACACTATATGTCTAATCTAATTTAATCTATGTATCTACCTAGGCCAGGAAGGTATTTTTCCTTTCCTTTTCTTTTCCTAATATTCTTTTTTATTTAAATGTACAGTTTTTTCTCTATCACACATTCTTCATTTACAAGTTTAGTTTTGATTTGTTACTCGCACATCCTCCATTTGCATGCTACGCGTAGAAGTTTCTAACATTTGCATAATTGGATTTAGTGGGTCTTTACCAGTGTATATTAATACATGCAAATTTATATTTGATGACCAGTGATTTAATCAATTACACCATAAATAGAAACTCAATTGTTGTCTGTGTGATTCCCATTTAGTTATTTCTGAAATAAAAATACAGATATCTGTTATTAGGTAGAAAGTAGAGTAGACAAGCTGTGTGTATGTCACAATTTGGATTCAGCCAAACCGATAAAAGCTAAATTGAGAGGAACACCTGTAGAACCAAAGTCACATTAATTCTTATCAAGATATTTGCACACACTACAGCCTACAGCCTTAAGAAAGAGTTCAGCTGACGCCAACATCAACCAGAGGTGCCATCAATGTGTCAGTAGATTGGATGTATAGCGTTCCAGCTATTTTGTCCATCTTGAGTATGTCACCACACTATCATCGGGTCATCAGCTCCAATCTTCTGTTCAGCAGTCCAGCAAATTGAAATCTATAAAAAGCTATTAGATTTTATTGGTTTCTCTTTGTCATTATCCTAAACTAGACCATATTCCTCCAACGGCACCTAAACAGACCCACTATGAGCGCACAAATCTACACATATACTGTAAGCAAGCATTCATAAAAAATGGATTTGGGTTATCAGACAGAATTGTAGTTTCAGAGTGAATTAGGTTTGGTGCTATCAAGTAGGACATGCTTTTTTCTTAGAGTAACAAGTAATTATTCACTCTCTTTAATCTTCCTTAAGAACTCAGCTCAACACGTGGAAGCTACATCAGCCTGGACGCAAAGCACTTTCACACCGACGGGCTCGAATGCGGATACGTGTGTGTGGTCACGCGCCAACTGTGCGAAGAGATGAGAGTCAGAATGCGAGCTTTCATGTGTGTGCAAGAGCTATGCTCAAAGCCTCCCTGAGAGAAATCCTACTGACATCTGTACGCACACACACACACACACACACATAGAGGTAGGTAAGTCTTAAAGCTTACATACATTCAATACTGTAATGCTAACAACTGACAAAACGATTAACATAATGAGGAGGATGATGAAAGGTGAAAGAGTGTAAAAGCTACTTACAGTAGTTTTTTCTTGCAGAGCTAACCAGCTAAAGAATGATAAAGTCATAGGTAAGAGGAGCGTTCAGGCACATCGTCATCATCCTTTTAACCTTTCTACCTGCACAAACATACGTGCAGAAATATTCCACATTATTGTGGAGTGATGTGACAGAGTCACATTCATCTGCTGGTCAAAAAGCTTCTTTAAAACTCTGGTATTTATGTGTGTGTAGCTGAATTTGAGATTCAAACAGCACAGAGCCAGTAATGCGTTCTCTGTCCTCCCATTGTACATTACTGTGTGTTACAGCAGGCATGACGCTGTACAAGTTTACTGATGGTTCACTCTTCTAGATGGAGACAAAATGTTCCATGTGTCACTCTTAATTGCTGTGACATGACATTTTACATCCTAATATGACTAAAAGGCTAAGAGCGCTATTTAAAATCTTACCTAAGGCAGGTGAACAACTACCTAAGAAGCTGAATTTTCAAAAATTAAAATGTTTTACAGAAAACTTGTTGAAATATAATAAAATTAAAAAAAAGCGGTTCTTTTTTTCTTTCTTACTTTCGAAGAGCAAAATTTAAGTCTAGAGTTTGTATTTTTTTTTCCTAATGTCAGTTTTTCTTGCTGCAGTTTAAGATGCCCTAAAGATAACTTTGTAAATTGCACTACACAACAAAACAAGTGTGTGCAGCGTGAAAAGGAACACCAGACATCAAGGAAATCAAGTCATCTGTATTTCTTCCTCAGATGAAACAAACTAGCTAATCTTTTTCAAGCCACTGCATCTACACTGTCATCTTAGGGAAAAGAAAATGACGAGGTACAGAAAGGGTGAAGGTAAAACACTGGGACAAACTGGAATGATTGTGAGACTTTAAAGCCAGCTGAACATGCTTGGTTGGTCAAACAGACACACATAAGAGCTGCAGTGCTGAAACCTGCTGGATTATTGACCATACACCTTTCAACGGCTGACTGTCAGCTTGGTGTGACAGAGCTCTTGGGAACCTCCAAGTCAAACACAAACAGATTAACATTAATCTACGGCTTTGCTTTGCTTGAAGAAAAAGAAAAATATTCATGCAATCTTGTATCAAAAAACATTTCATCTTGACCTTTTTCTTCCTGTATGTGCTGGTAAGTTAGGAGTTGCATCTCTGCACAGGAGGCCAGGACTGTTATCTTGTCTCACTTCCTAACATTCAAAACAACCTTTTTGTAAACTCTAAAGAGGCACATGAGGGCCAGTTATAGTATAGCTTTGCTTTGGCTCTGCAAGACACAACATGACTAAAATCCCCACTCTAAAATCAGAAAATCATGTCAGTGCATTGTGGAGTAAAACATACTGTTCATTGTCAGAGAGCTCTGTCTCAGTCGCCGGCCATGACTCCACCCACGAGCTAATGACTCACAACATACACCTAAAAGCACCAAATATGTATGAGAAGAAAACAATGTCCTGCAGTAACCTGGTTTTATCTGTTGTATAATCGTGTGGTCCGATTAAAATATTGATTACACAACAGGTGATGTCAATTACTTTTGTCAGTTTCACAGTAAATAATGTGTTTTGGTAGCATCTCAGTTCAGCATTCAGTAAATGTCCGTGAAGACAGTGAAAAAGAGAAATCCAGAAACCCAGAGTATTTTCTGTGCACCTTTTTACAGACAGAAAAAGAACCGCAGAGACATAAAAAACCTAAAAAATAATGAAAGTTACATTAATGGCACAGAAAAACAAGGTACTTTCAGTCGCATAGAAACAAATAATAGGTCACAGCTGTTCGAGGATGCACTCTGGTATAGTGTAGCAGTGCTCTGAGTTAAATACTAATGACAGGATCCTATTCATAATAATATACTAACATGCTAAGGCTCTGTTTAGCAGAAACATAGAGTTTGCAAATGAGCATTAAATACAACTGCGCTAGATTAAAAATCAGGACATGACCAAACTAATTCTCCAAACTTTATGCTAATCCATCCAATTCTGCTTGAGAGAGCTCAGTCAAAACCCCAAATATCAATCTTTGTGTGGTATGAAGATAATGATAATGAAGGACCTACTCACTGTCCCAAGAGCAACTCCACTATTGTGACTCAAAAACAAAGAAGGTTCTCTAGAGAAAGTAGGGATCAGACAGAAAGAGAGACAGGAAAACATACAAACGGACTAACCGATGAAAGACGTCTCCCCTAGGTAGCCTCTCCTTTTGAGCACAATCTCCAAATACTTGTCTTCCTCGTCCACCACGTAGTACTCTTTCTCCAGAGAGATCCAGGCCCAGTCCAGACGGAACTTTTGTCCCTTTAGCTTGTTCCCACCTAGACAAAAAATAACAGTATAAAAACAGTTATTTCTCTTATTGTAAAAGAACGTTTAATTAATGGTCTCTCGTTAGTGGTTTGGTTTTTATGCACCTGAATCAACTAAATGTTTTTTTTATTAAACTTTGCGATGCCGTGCAAGTGTGCACAATTTGTGTTTGTTTTCATAGACCTCAAGGATATATTGCATGTGCTATGATGGGTGTTTAGTATTCTGTATAAAATGGATAGTTATTTTTTGTAATAAGAATCTAAATAAATAAAAAGGAAACCATGCAGTCTTTATGTAATTAACATTTCTTTCGAATCATATAATCACATTTCGTCACACAGCATTTTCTGGCCTCGTTCTAAGAATCTGAACATGCCATTCCATCAGTTTTATTAACCAAGGGTTTGCAGTGTAAATGGTCGTGTCAGTGCTTGGTCAATAGGACTACACAAAAGATGTCACCTCATCAAACAGGGAGAAGGGATGCTGCTTTGTGTGGCTAATTCACCAGTGGGAAAAAGGCCGAAGGTCTGTGATAATGGAAAGAATTAGAAAATGTTGTAAAACGGAGGAAAAAAAGAATGTGTAATGGTGAACAATGCCTAAGCATGCATGGCATTTCAATGACTGCTAAAATAAATGTGTGAGTGTGTGTTTTGCTGGCAGGGAGAAATGCAGAGGTGGAGGACTGCATGTGCAAATGTTTGTGTGGGCTGTTAGAAAGGAAATCTCATTTAGCTCTGTTGAGGATGATTTCAAAGCTGTTTGTTCTTTCAAGTCATTTATGCATCTTAAGGGCCAAAGCGGTGTGGTCATTAAAAGCACACAAAGCACAGCGCTTCCTCTTTATCACCATAAAATCATTATTGACAGCAGGGAAGCAACTAGGAACCTCCTAGTGTAAAAAGGGGGCTGCGGCTCTGTTACTAAGCCTGTTCTCTTACACTCTAAAATAAGGTAAATAAGTTTGTCTATCAAATCATAAGTAGTACCGTGAAGAGAGGAGATGATAACTCCACCTCCACCTATCTGCAGGTGTAGTTCCCTGTTAGAATACAGCTCTATCACAGTACGCTGATACGGTGTGAAAAAGCAACAGAGGTGAAAAGTTCAGCACTTTCTGTCTTGGCAAACATAACTACAGTATGCTGAGGTGAGGAGACAACGAGAACTCGTGTATACTCCAAAAAGGCCTGCAGGCGATGATGGGTCCTCACTTAGCAGGTGCAAGAACAAAACTCTTTATTCGAACTTTAGCGTAACTTTCATTCCAGGTCCCTGATAGTAAGCGCAGCATAAGCAACCTGAAATCTCAGTGTGTGTGCGTGTGCGCGCCTATGTTTATGTGCGTTTACCGGCTCTTCTACGTGACCTCCCATTGGAGGTGTGAAGCTGTGCACAAACAACAGGCAACCGAGGCAGTGGGCTTTAGATTCTCCCAGACGTTTGGAAGGATAAAAGACCTCTCACATGTGCTGACCGTACATAAAAAAGGCAGCTTTGAAATCATCCTCAATAGAGATAGATTCACTTTACACCCTATTTCAAAGACTTTTCTAACAAAAACTCACAACATGAGATTTTTTTTTTTAAACCAATTAGGGATCATACTTTCTGTATAGCAAATTTCAAGGATCAAGGCTCTGTGAAAAATGTGCAAAGAAAAACTTTGATGGTAGAGGTTTGTTGTTGACTTTGTAAAACAATCACTGGCAGCTCTTCAGTCAGATGAAACTCCTTTATGGCCACAAGGAGTTCAAATCAAAAAGTGCGTTAGCTTAATGCACAGTAGAAATGCTGTTGTTGCCCTAATTCTATTATGAAGCTGCTGATCATAGGTTTGGTACAGTTGCTGGTTTTCACTTTGCCTTCAGGTAAAGCTGGTTAGAATATTTTTCATGGAGTAAGCAGTTTATAGAGCCAAATATACAGTACACACTCACTACTGTATAACGATAAACTCAGCAGAGGATCTAATCAGAGTTACTTACTTCATGTGTAAACAAAGACTGACGTTACTGATGGATCAAAGTTGATATATTACATTATACATAGATTTTATAGTCATTTTAGGAAACTCGTTATGGAAATTAACACCTGTTTAGAAACAGTTTTGCTTCTACCTACAACATAAGTATATTTTCTTGTTAAAAAGTAATGTGCAAGTAACGGTTGCTTCATTTCTCTTGAACTGAGCCAGTGCATTGGTAACATCCTGGTAATTAACAACTAAATACCAGCTAATAAGTATATAAATAAGTAACTGTTTAACAGTTTACTGCATAAGTAAACAAAATGCAGAATATACAGTAAAACACAAATTAAATGTTGGCCAATTTAATGGTTTTTTTTGTTTTTTCTCAACTTTTCCTAAATGAATTGCACAACTTACTCTCTGGGGCACAACCAACATTAAAAGCGGCAGTGTCATTACAGATCAAATACTGAAACCAATAAACAGAGCAAAATGAGTGTCATTTCAATTGCACTTCAATTTTATGAAAATGATTTTTCATACGCTCACATGCTTTTTTCTCCAGAGCCATCTCTTATTAGGGCTTTGTAGCTTCTCCACCCCTGAAAGAAACCTGCCATGAAGGTACAGTCACATCAAAACACACCTTACTGGCCTTCAAATATATCTCTTCTGTTTCTTAACACGCTGGTAGGCACGAGTCTGGATTCTCACACTTTGGGTTAAGGGAGAGAATTAAGTCTTTCAAGTCATGAAACTTCAGGCTATGCACACTTAAAAGATATTAATGTGAAAATCAAAGTGGAGATGAATGTATTTTTTATTTATTTTGTAAAGTAGAGTCTGTTATCAAATTCTTGGTCTGATTCTGACTTGACTAACATGATTTGAATCCACATGCTTCATCTGTCTGACTCACTAAAGAAAGAGAAATATTAAATAACAAGATGAAACGGCAAAGATATCTTTGAAAATCCATACTGGGTGAAAAAAAAGTAATGTTTTAAGATTACAATCCAAAACAATTCTGTTTATTTGACGACACAATTGATTCAGACTCTTCTCCTTTAACACAAACCAACCATTTCACCCTTCTGATTTTTGATTTTCTATTGGCACTTCGAGCTCTGCTATGATTTCGGTCTGCTTACTGTATGTGTCACTAAGCGAAGAGTGTCCACTTGATGTTTCGCACCATATGTTACAACCTACTATATGCCATACGCTACATGCCACTGAGCCACATAATTAAATAACTGTTTGGACAAATAAGACTGCAATAGCACAACTAATGCATTGAACCACCGTTATGGCAAATATGGATAAAGCACAGAGAACGATCTAACAACAACATGATTAAATGATCAGATCTCCAACACAGAGGGATGCTTGTCCGATAAGTCACATTTACAGCGGAACTTTGAACTTTGATGAGGGCGTGTGTGTGTGTGTGCATACATATAGATAAGAAACATCATTATCAACAGTATACAAACGATTATTTAAAAAAGAACAATACACTGTATGATATGCTTTTAGCTTCTCTCTGTATATATGTGTGTGTGTGTGTGTGTGTATGCCTGTATGCCATGTGAGATTTTACACCAAAAATCAAAGGACATTTTTCACAGTAAGACGGTGCTGTGCTGGTGGAAGTGGAGCCCTTCCCTCGCTGTCATATTGTCATATGTCCCCAGCTTCTAGTGCAACTGGCATCAGATATATACAACCAACAAACTCAACGATCGCTTTCACCACCGTGAAAAGCTTTCAAGAGACGCTGAAATAGGACATAATCGCTAAATTTGCAATTCATTCAGATGGCAACATGCTTTTTGCTAAGTATGTAGTGTATGAAGCACGGTAACACTGTTTCATTTAAAACAGACCAGCAATATTCCAGTAGTAATAGGAGCCTACGCACTATTCATCTGACAGGAGTGCCACTCTGCATAATTTCTAATGTTGGGAAAAATACAAATATCTCACCGCCCCTCAGGACATTTCAATACCTTTTAGCTCATCCTGACAGAAGTGTGGCAGTCACTTCACTTACATTGGTAGGCTGGGCATGTGTGCAACTAGTGGCAAAAAGGATCACGCGGATCATGATGTGTTTCGTACAGCAGTACGTCTCCTTCTTCTGCAGGGAGTGCATGAGTGGCCATGCATATATCAGACGGAAAGCAGGTCATGTTACATATTTTATCAGCACCGTAACCCACGTTTGTTTGTGCGTATGTGTGTCTGTGTGTGGATACCGTGTCTGCATATCCTCCACTACATCAACATCTAGTTTCAGGTGATCATTTCTACTGGTAACTAGTTTCCTCAATTTCTCCACAGGGACCTTTACATAAAGGCGTATAGTATACTGTATGATATATTGCATGAGCTATACTGTATACACTGTATATGTGGAATATATCCATTGTGTCTGTGACTGTGAACAACAAACAGAGTGTGCACATAAATGTCCGCCTGGCCTACAGAGATGAAGGTTGTGAGCAACAGAATAATGCATTTTTCCTTCCTATATGCAACAGCCATGAGGCATGACCATGTTGCAGAAACACCTTAAGCAACCTTGCACATGCAACAATAAGATACTGACATCTGGGGCAGAGAACCCTCATCCCTTTGAAGTTCTTGTGATACACTTAATAAGCGTGAGGTTTTTTCACTGATGTCTACAAAGACAGCTCTATACATCCCTGGGTTGGAGACAAAGAAACAGTGGATTCACTGAGGCGTACGCGTAAGTCTGCTGCTGTACAGGTGTGCATGTGTGCATGCGTAATCTGTGTGCCTGCGTGTGTCACATAAATGGTAACACCTAAAAGCTCTTGTTCTCCTGCAGGGTTTTCCGGTGCTCATCACCAAGGCAGAACTCAAACACGCCTATCACTCCGGCTGCAGTCTCTCGATGCCACATGCCAATATAATATTTAACAGAGGGACCGGTTTAATGTTTCTCAGAATGGGTACAGGTACTCTTGAGAGCAAACTGTGTGTGAACACAGTTGAGGATAAAGTAGCTGCTTAAATCTCCGGCTCCCTTTGTCACAGTATCACTGTATAGTGTAATGTCATATGATAAACAGAAATTAAAGGTCCATGAAGCTACATTAAAAATTAAATAGCAGCAAAAGGAGACACTAAGGAGGACACATTCAAAGTAAAAAAGGGAATGAGACGTAATGTGAGCTGGAATTGTAACTTTCTGACACTTTCATTTTGCATGAGGAAAATCTGGTGCATTATAAGCAGGAGAAGGACATGGTCAAAAGAAAAAAAGAAAACTAACTACTAAGATTAAAAAAGAGTAACTGTGAATAAAGTAACCAAGCAAAAAAAAAAACAACAGTGACATTCCAATAGTCAAAAATAAAAACATGTGGTAGAAAAATAAATGTTAAAAAGACCAATTTTTGTTTATTCTTGAGATTAGAGGATGTTTGATCATGTTTGTGTCATGGATTGGATGACAGGCTGGAGCAACACAGAATCAAAGATAATTAACATGATGAAAAATCCCTTCACATCTCTCACGCTCTCATCTGAACGCTCTAATGAGATGCAGATCGTCGCGGGCGACATTCACAACTGCAGAATGTGCTGTAAGCATACAACAGTGGGATCCATCAGCACCAACGCTGACAGACAAACACGGCAGGCAGGGACAGACAGCAGGAAAAGACAGCGAGAGTGTGACAGTGAAACCAAATCATGACGCCTCAGACAGTCAATACTCCGCTCGCTAAACCGCAACATACTTTGAGCTTAAATTCAACAAGACAGTAGGGCAGAATACGAGGACTGTAACTCAAGAGGAAGAAGGAACACTGATAGTCAGTGAGACAGATAAAAATAACACCAAAGAACAAAATATATAATGAACACAGTTGCTGAGCGGAGTAAGAAGAATGGAAAATGAATAAAACACATCCAACCAGATCTAAGACTGACAGAGTGAGAAGAGAGAGATGAAGAGGAAAAAGATAGGAGAGCTGGGCCCTGGGAGAAGTGAGTGACAGTAAATTCCTGAATGCAAGGAGATAAAGAGAATCCTCTCATAAAGCCAGGGGATGTGTTAGTGTCTGTGTCTGTGTCTGTCCCGCATGCTGATGCATTACTGTGCAGTTCTGTCCTGATAAGTAAACTTTACTGGACAGGTTAACAGCAACCAATGTGATCAGATGTATCCACTTTATGTGCGGTCGTGGTGACAGCCAGAATAAACTGGGCCTCTAAAGCAGGTAGTAATAATAATAATGATATAAATAATGAATACTTTATTGATCTGTTGGGGAATCGAACTCGCTCGCCCTTGGCTTTGAACACGACTGCTCTACCCACTGAAATGTCATCAAGTAAGAGAGAATTTGAGAAAATAATAGTACAATATATGTGTTTTAAATTTAAAAAAGCAATTAAAGACAGCTTTTTGTCAACTACAGAAATTTTAGGAAATTCCTGAATCTATTATATAAATTATTTCATTTACATTCAGAGTGTTCATAGATGACTTTAAGTCTCTGAGCCGAGACATAATCAGACTCTGAGTCATTCTACTATTAAGCTGAAAAGCTTAAAAGTTATTAGAGAAGCTGAAGCAGTTGAAACTGGACTCATTTATTTCCTTTTCCGTGACTTTTTCCCTTTCATCTATCAGAAAGAAAAGTCTGCGTGTACATACATAATTATACATACATACATAATAATTGCTTATGCTACGCGTATCATTTAACAGAGAAGAGGGCAACCTGAGGAGAACACTTTATCTGAAGTGCTGGAACTGCTCTTAGGAAGAAAAGGCCTTTTAAAGATAGGAGCAAAAAGTCGCAGTGGCTGCACACATTCACGCCCAGTCACACATCAGACATAAACAAAACTGATGATTGATTTTTTTTTTAAACTAGCGACCTTGCAGTCTGTGGTGATAATTAGTCTTTTTACACTAACAAGGCAAAAGCTGTTACTTAATATTTCGTGATATTCAAGAGAGATTTTTGAGGACTAAGTGAAGCATGAGCAGTGAATTGGGACATGGAAGCTACGAGGGATGTTTTGGGCAAATATATTGCTGTTCTAACTTTAAAGAAGGTATGTCGAGTCTAGTCGTGAGCGAGCGCTGGATAAAAGGGTTCCAATGTTCCAACCATTTTTCTCTGCAGCGGCAGGAGAAACATGCAGTAAAGTGAGTGTAAGAAGAGAGGTTGACAAGAAACACGCTGGCCGTATTCAGCAGGTGCTTTGTCCTTTACAAAAGTACAAATACTTTAAATATCCTTTGCATTGTATCTGCACAGCTATCCTGGATCTACATGTTTTAATTGATTCACTCCAGTTATTTTCTGTGGCTCCATTCTGGCAATGTGAGTATTCCCGAGCAAAAGGGAAGCCTGGGAAAAAAGCTTGTTCCAGCCCATTACAGTAAACTATGGTGTTGGCAGCTGGTCTTAACCTGTGACAGAAGGTGCTTCCTGCCACTCTTTCCTTGTAGATGAGTCTGTAATAGGGTCATGTAATTACCAGTGGCTGCCTCAGAGCTCTGCCCAGCTCAGACGCCCAGGGCTCTCATTACCCACTATTCTGCCTGGGCTCTTAAATATCAAACACCTCTTTGTGCTGGAGGCCAGAACGCCCCTTAGCCTACGGCTACCCCTCTGTGCTCTGCTGTGCATGCATGTGTGGGATTGCTTGTGTGACAGTATACCAGTACACGCGTGGAGACATGCAGTATTCAGGTAACCAGACTGCTCACAAGTTTGCATTCACGTGCGCTATTTAAGAAAAACTTCTCGTGTCCTGTAAAATAGATGCTTGTTGACATGGAGAGGTTGATTTGGGGGGTTTTGAGGGACAAAGACACACTTCACAGCTAGGATTTACCATGGTGCTACTTTTGAACAGTATATGATAACAATGTATTTTTAATCCTTTACAAATTTCATATCCGAAACCAGTTTGCACTAACACCAACCCTCCCGAAAGGGAAGGAAGTGGATCGAGTAAGCTTATGGATTCATAATATAAACTCATGTACTTCAAGTACAGAGTTCCAAAGAAGCCTCAGGCCTTTTTCTTTAACCAGACTATTGCCAAGAGCAGAAAAAAAAACCTAAGAACTTTTGCAGAAGCATGGACAATCAATTAGTCGATGTTTCTCCTTTCATGTGCATAAAGGAACTGTTATTCTTCCGTGCATTAGCACTTCTAAGTGCATTAACACTACAGTGTAAAAACACTCCTGAAAAATGGGTCTAGCACTAACTCAAATAAATATTAGTTTGCGGTTTCAAAAAGAAAGATTTTTTCTAGTGAAAGTCAGAGAGAACATTTTCCTTTTGAGAGATTCGATATACAGAAGTTTTGAAATGAAGAAGATAATTTTTCTCCTTCTAAATAACTTTAACGTTTATCCAGTCGTAAATGAAAAATACACCTACACCAGCATGTTTTCAGCATAAGGTTTATTGACACATAGTCGTGTCTCACTGGGATGTGTTGTATTATTTGACTGAGTTCCCTGATTCAATTTAAAAATCTGCACCTTCATACCATCGCCATATTTTACGACAGTACATAAAAGTGTGACTGCATGCTGTATTAGGATTAATTAAAAAATACGCTAGGTGCAAATTTCATCATGTACAGTAAATCTGTGGTGAGAAAATTGAATCAACCTGTATTTATTCAGTGAGAGCACACAAATGCTGAGCACTAGACAGTTAGTTCAAGAATTTGTGGAGAACAACTTCCTGAATGTTTGTCCTTTCCCTCATTTTGTTCTTCTTGCCCACTGATATAAATATTTTTACTCTTTAAGCCTTTAAATGCTTTGAAATGGTGTTACTTCATTAATGATCATTTCCTTAGCTGCTGCTTCTCTCTGATCTTGAACCAGTGCAAAGCCCTGGTCACGGACTATCTGCTGCCTCAATAAATGGAAGCTAATTGTCTGCACATGAATAAATAGAAACATACAAAAACAAAAATATTTTTATGCATAAATCAGGAATTAAAGTAAATCTAAAATGTATTTTATGTATAAAAATTAAAGCGTGTTGGTGTTTTAAATGCTCAATCGTCTAAATACAGTTTAGACAATTTAATGGCTGCAGTCTAAGTATTGTGTAGCTCATATTTTTTGGCACATGTGGCCCATATTCACTTCCCTATCCTGACAAAGAAGAACTAATAAATAAGACTCCATCATAATCAACACAGACTATACCGAAATACTGCTTGACTTATCCTGCAGTCATATTCTCAAATTATACAGGCAGTCTCATTAACTCATTGAACTGCAAAAGTGATGCAAGTGAATCTCGGCAACACAAAGATAGTTTTCTATTAATGAACCAGTGGCAAGTTAATACAACGCAGCATCATTTGTCGTATACAGTTACAGACTGAAGGCCCCTGTTATCCCTGTGCAGATTCGCCCTACATTAATATTCTGATGCGCGACTCTGAATGGCAGCTCACTTTAGAGGAGAAAATAGTGAATGAAATTAAGTCTGTGTAGATATCAGTCACCTCATGTTTCTGAAGCTGACAGAGGTGAGGCAATCGTTTAGCACTGATTATGAATGAAAACAACAGAAATATTAAAAAAACACTTACACTATAAACTGTTAGTGAAAAATTCACAAAATTAAATAAGATGCTTAATTTCTGACTTCACAAAGTTTCACAGAAAGTGACAGGTCAAATCTTCACCTAGACTTATCCGTTGTGTGAAAACACACTCAAAAAATAGACTAAAACCTAAATGCGAACATATAGAAAAGATGGACTCTTACCTCGATCCTCAACAGAGAAGTGGAAGTCATCAGATGTAGCATTTTCTTCTTTCCACAATACATAGCAGATGTTCAGGTCATCAATATCAGCTATAACATAAAACATAAAAACCAAATGTAAAATTGTATGACAAAACTCTGTCACCTGAAAATGAATGCACACAAAAATCCAAATTACAAGCAAACAAGAACAAATGTGACAAGCGTAATGCGTGAATACTAATCTTAAACTGGGAAGTTAAAATGGTAATGTCAACATGAGACGTTCATAATGATTTTAACAGTCTCCTTGCTCTAACGTACAGCAAGGTGATGGCTAAATTATTTATTATATATCAAAGACATTTGCCCTTGCCACAATTAATAAATATATATTTATGAAACAATTTGCATTTTAAGATACAAAAAAATCCCTCATGTGAAGTTTCATGCTGGCTACAGAAATAGCCTCAAACAAACTTTGAAGTTGTATTATGGCTTTATGGCATGTTCAAACACTCTCTGTGTCGAATAAATGTTCAAAGATGGAAGCTGTCCCGCTTCAGCACAGTATCAGCTACAATAACAGCAGGTCTCTAATATCACACTGATTCTGTTCCTTATCAGCACTCAGCATGAACAATTTTCTACTAGAGAAAGCATACTGAAAGTCATGCATCTGTAATCCAGGACGATAAGGCCACAACCTCAAATCCACGACAGCTCAAGCTGAACCCACGGACCTTTAAGACGTCAAACCTGCCAACTCTGTGTCAACAGACCCGAAAAAAAACTGGTGACGGTGGATGTTTTAATGACAGACGAGGGAAGGAATGTTAAAAACAGGATTGCAGTAGGTACCTATGCTTCTACAGCTGTTTCCCAAACTTCTCTGAATTATAGGGCTTCGTCTGCATTTTTTCCCCCCCGACTATTCCCTAGAAACGTCTATTACAGTGCTGAAAAATCATCAAGGCTGTGAAAGGCCTTGGCCCCTGTGAACTTGCTCCTTTAATAATACATGTCAGAGGAAGGAGGTTCATAAAAGTATAAACCCCTGACTCCTGGCTGGGACCCATCTCAAACCTTTCTGACATTAATGCTTCTCTTGCTTCTCTCTTAAATATATAACCACTTCACATTTTACCATTATTACAATTAAGCTTTGAGGTTCAGCTTATCGTTTCCGCACGAGCACGTATTGATTTTCGTTTTATATGAGTTAGAAGAAAAACGATCGCGTTGAGTCTGGGTTTTCACGCAGACTTGAACCCGAGCACCTTGCAAATATAAAGTCAACACTGTGAACCAGGGGCACATTTTTCATCAAATATTTAAAGAGACTGTGCTCATGGGATGCGCCCTGGAAATAGGATGAGTAAATAAAGAGCAAGGATTGTCTCTTTCACCTGACTGACTCCTCTGACAAGTCTGTTTGCTCTCGCTCACTCACTCTCTCACGCCCCCTTTCCTCGCCTCATGCTACCTAAACCCCTACTCCCCTGCCTTCTACATTACTTGCTTCCTGCTCCCTCATCTGCGCCCTCGCCTCTCTTTCTTGCTGCACTCTTGTCTCATCTGTGTCCCTGTTCTTTCAAAGGCAGAAATGTCCGTGCCCTGCAGACTGAGGAGCTCTTTATTCATTCTGTGTTCTCAGCCCGCCTTTGCTTACGCTACAGCCGGGACAGGTGACCAATCTTGCTTATTTGTATAATTGCCTCAGCATGATATGAAATACTCAATTGATTGCATTGCTTTAAACTTCAATCAGTGGCATTGTTGTACTGAATTTTCAATGTTAATAAAAAGACATTCACACAATTCATGTTCAGATTAAACATCGTGCTCCGAATGTCGGTGTATGTATACATTTCATTTCAGTGACTTCAGTTCTCCACACACATTTTCAAGATGCAGTTTTGCACTAAATCGTATCAAATTGAACTGACCCGACCTGTCAAACTATCAAAAAGTGCTGCAACTCAAATGCCACACTATGACTAAAAGGTCTGCGCTGACCTTTTCACACGATCCTCTGCCTCTTTCGTGGATTGATTCTTTTTTTAACACAGTGTTAAAAAAAGAATCAATCCACGAACGAATTAGACACACAGAATGAACACTCAAGAAATCCTCTGCCTCTGCCCCGCTTCATTTAACAAACTACTGTAGAGAACATCAGATGGGAACATTTCCCCATAGATGCAGAAATAATAAATTATTCATCACTAACCATCTACAAGACATTTGCACGAAACATCAGCCTCTAACTTTGCTTTGCTAATTATGATTTGATGAGCAAGGCAACTCTAAATCAGACCCCCAAATTAACTATTGAAATTCCCAAGCCAGCACTTGTCACACACACGAATAATTATTACCCCATAAATTAAACCCTATGGTAGACCGTGTTAAGATTGAAGCAAAAATTACAAATTTGTAGAGATTTTCAACCTGAAGTTAAAAAGCATCACCTCACACGTTGGAGGATTGTGATTCTTTGATTACAGAGACGATGATTAAAACCATGTCATTTTGCCCAGTATTTACTTTAATTAAAGATTTGAGAGAAGGAATTGTTCATGTCACTTTGACAATAATGTAATTTAGCTAAGTGATAATAACTTGTAAATTGATATATTCAAGAGTGGGATAGCTTTTCAGGTAATTTTGTATGTTGTAAGGACTGATTATGCTGTAAAATCATTTTTCCTCTGTCTGCCATTAGGAACTTATAGTAACATACAATTTTCATATAAATTCACACATTAGAATACTGTTGAGAGGTTTGTTAGGAACTCACCTTGATTAAATGTGTTAATGGTGTTGTTTCCTTGTGCCAGGTTAACGATGTAACCATGTTTGGGCTGGGTGGTTATGTGGAACAACAAGGAGTCTGGGCTGCTGTCTCTGTCCTCCGCCCTCAGCACTCTGGAGCTGATAGGAAATCCCAGATGACCTGTGGTCAAGATCCTTAAAGTGGGAGCCCCTTTATTCACCACAATCTGCGGTATGCCATTGTCCATTGCCACAATAGTGATTTTTATGGTTTGAGGGCGGCGAGTCTCAAAAACAGTGTTTGGGAAAACATAAAAGTCAGTGTGTGTGCCATCAGTGACAGTAAAGGAGAAGGAGTCTTCTGAGGATTCTGTGCCATCATGTTTGTAGCTGATGAGGTTTTCATTGAGGTCTTGTTTTGTAAAGCTGGTGACCGACATGGACTGGTTGTAGAGGAGTTTGCCATGAACCGGTAGCTGGGTGACGGTAAATTTCAGCAGCTTCTCTGCTGTGTCCTGATCCTCAGCAGTGAGCTCAAATGGTGTAATCAGCTTATTCTGCCCTTCTGTCACAAATAGACTGTTGACGGTCACAACAGGTTTCTTATTATCAACATCCACAATAGAGATTCTGAACGTTCGGAAAATTGGATTGTAGCCATCTGTGACTTCAAACTCAAAACTGTCCATTTTCACCTCATCATCTGAGGTATGGATGTAGTAAATCTTACTGCCAGCCAGTTGCAGCTGAGTAAAAGACACAATGGGCATCCCGGGACTATCTGTACACTCAAGGTGCCCCCTGACAGGTGCCCTTGTAACAGTAAAGGCCAAGTTCTCATCGGGGCTATTGAGATCAGTTGTGCTGAGCAGATCTGTTGTCAAAGTCACTCTGCCACCTTCTCTCAGAGAAACTCCTTTACTGACCACATCAGGGAAGACCATGTCAATGCTGCCCACAGTGATATAGAAGTAGCGATCAATTAGTGGGTTCATTCCGTCGGTGACATCAAACTTCACTAAGTCCCGTATCCCCTCCTGTCCGCTGTGTGTGTAAACTATAAGACCTTCGTCAATTTCAGCTTGTGTAAAATTCATCCCTACCGTGATGTTCTCCACGGTCCCAGTTAGAGTTTTCCTCTGCAGGAGACCCTGACCAGGTCCAAACCTAATAATGTAAGCGAGTGTACTGTCATCTGAATCTAAATCTGTTGCTTTCAGTACTTTGTTACTGATCGCTTTGGTCTCTCCGATTTCCACCTCCAGACCGTCATTAATGAGCATTCTAGGGGTCTCGTCATCAACAGGGATGATCATAACCATGGCTGTTTTCTGCACAGTGTATTTCCCATCCGTCAGAATCACATCAAAGCTGTCCTCTGTTGTCTCTGAGTCATCGTGTTCATAAATAATACTCGATGCCTCTCTGATCTGCTCCAAAGTGAAATTAGTCACTAAAACGGAGCCTGTGGACAGCTGGTTTAAAATGGCACCGTGTTTCGGAGATTTGGAAATGATGAACAGTAGCTCATCAGGTGGAATATCAGCATCAGCCCCATTCAGGATGGGAGTGTCAATGACGATGTTCATCCCCTCCATCACGACTATCTCCCTCAAATAAATCTCTGGCTTTTCATCATTTGCTGGGATGATAACTATTGGGAAGAAATAGTTCTCTGATAAATTGATGCCATCAGAGCACCTAAATGTGAATCTATCCTCCACTGGCTCTGCTCCTTTGTGAATGCTCTGCACATAGTGGATATTCCCCTCCCCGATGTCTCTAATGGTAAAAGCACTGATGGCTGTTCCTGACCTGGACTTTTCTGAGCCTGGGGCGGGCGATATATTTTCCACATACCCTGCAGTAGGCTGGACGATGATGGTGCAAAGAATATCATCCGTTGGAGTATCATTATCATCAGCATTCAAGTGCTGAGGGCCGATGGCATATTTCTCCCCTTCAATGACACTGAATTGAATCCCAACGCTGACCTCAGGGGCCTGGCTGTCAACAGGAAGGATGGTGACCCGAACATGGACTCCATTGACTTTATTTCCACCTACCGTCCACTCATTGGACATGTCTGTGAGAGTCAGATTGAAGCCATCGTGCTGAGAGGTCAGACCGATCTCACCTCCCGTGTGCACGTAAACAACCACGCCATTAATAATATCAGCCTGAGTAAACCTGTTCCCGGGAACTCCCTTAACCAATATTTCTCCCATAACTGGAGGATCTTCTACAATAAAGGTCAGCTGAAGGTCATCTGTGTCATCGTCATGACCTTGAATGACGTTACCTGTGATTTCTGTGGCTCCATTTTCCAGTACATCCATATGAGATCCGATTGTTCCTGCTGGCATGCTGATGGTTGGCGTTTCATCATCGACAGGCTTTACATTAACTTTGACCCTCACGGTCACAATGTGAATCCCATCACTGACATCCAGCTGAAACTCGTCATTCACTGTCTCCTCACCACTGTGGATATACGATATCTTCCCCTCTGACACATCATCAAGTCTGAAAACCCCTTTTTGCTTTAGGTCAGTGAATGCAACCTGGACCTGGCCATGTTTAGGAGGCTGGCTCAGAGTGAAGGTTATCTGTTTACTCTCTGTATCTAGGTCTGTGGCGTCGAGCTCAGCGATGCTGATGATGTGCATGCCGCGTTCGAACACGGTGAAGCCAGTGTTTGTAATCTGAGGGGGTTTATTGTTGACAGGCTGGAGGTTGATAGTGAAAGACCCTTCCACGCTGTTACCAGCTGTGTCTTCAACAGCATAATGAAACTGAACAACATGGGCTGTAATTCCAAGCTCAACATCTGGGGGGCTGAAGGAGATCTTATGGTGGTTAATTTGGGCTTGGGTAAACTCTGTGACTTCCGTGTCAGGGCTGTCTGTCAGAACCAAAGAACCAAATATAACAGGGTTATTTTCATCAGTGTCGGTCGGGGGCTGGACTACTGTGTATTTGAGGTCACGGTCCTCAGAGTCCAAATCGGTGTAGCGCAACACCTCTTTGCTGAAGTGACTGAGCTTGTACTCCTGAACGGTCATCTGCAGGGTAGTGCCAGGGAACAGCTGAGGGGGTATGTCATCGATGGGCAAAATCCGAACTACAAATACACTCTCCTCTGACACATTAGGAGGGTCGTTGTCATCCTGAACCGTGAACACGAACTGATCCATGACAGTATCTGTGTTGTGAGGGCCTATGTGCTTGTAAAACAACTTCCCATCCGTAATATCTTCCTGAAGCCACTCTGTCACCTCCTTCTCATAGACTTCATCCTCAGCATTGAACTTCCAAGACGAGGGGTCCTCGGGGGCATCTGACTGCCTTAGAAGCACTGTGCCAATTGTGGAAAAGGGACGTGCAATAGTGTATTTAATAGTGGAATCCTCAGAGTCAATATCAGCAGCACTGAGCATAAGGGGAGATATAGGCATCAATTGATTTTTAAAGACCACCAATCCAGTGTTGGCATTTATAATTGGCGGTTCATCATCAGTGGGAACGACTGTAATGGGAAAAAGGAATTCTACTTCATTTTTACCATCCGTCATTTTAAAGACAATGTTGTCGCTGTATGTGTCACTCCCATCGTGTTGGTACACAACATCCCCTTTTGAAAGGTCAGCGTGTGTGAAGAATTTACTGTGGGAGCCCAGGACCATCAGGTCTCCATGGTGCAGCCCATCCACCACTGCGATAGTAACAGCGTCGAGGTTATCTTCATCGCTGATCTCCAAGTTGTGTGCGCTGAAGAGAGGCCGTGACTGCCCCTCATACAGCAGCTGACCTGTGTTACGTGTCACCACGGGGGCCAAAGAGTTCATTGGCTTAACAATAATCATGAAAGCAAAGGGGTCTGAGGTTGCCCCGTCTGTGTCTATCACCTCAAACTCTAGCTGGAAAATCCTCTCCGTGTCTGAGTCCAGAGATGGGGGCTTATAAGCTATTTTCAGATCACGCAAGTCTTTCTGGTAGAAAGATGTGATGGGAAGGTTTCTATCATCCGTGCTGACTATGTAGCCCTCTTCGTAGGATAAGGGTGAAGTGATGTTGAAAATAAGCTCGTCTGGGTCTGACTCTCCATCCTCAGCAGCCAGCATGTCAGGGGTGAGGGCAGTCATGACAAACTGGCTGATTTCCATCATCATCATGGAAACAAAGCTGGGTTTGGGAGGAGTGTTTTCTTCTCCCTCTTTGATGCGAATCATAAGATAAAAATACTCTTGTTTGACGAAGTTGCCTTCTGTGTCGTGCAGCTCAACCACCATGGGAACATAGTCCCTGTTGGGTGACTTGCGGTCAAACGTGTGCTCGTAGCGGATGCCAGCTTGGGTGAATTCATCACACTCCATCATCTCAGAAAGTTTCCCCTCGTCGATAAGTCTTCCATATCTAGGCAGTGGGCTGCCGCTAGAAAGGGATGCCACCTCACATTTGTAAGCGCTTCTATCATAAGTAAACTCTAAAATCTTTTTATCTATGGGGTTGCTGACACCTCCGAGCTTGGCGATGGTGAGGGGCATATTTTTGGTGAGCAACTCTAGTTGCGTAAAAAGTACTTCCACCTCCATCATAAACGGGATAATAACGGTCTCGGTCTGCGCGTCATACCTGAGCTGCAGCCTCACTCTGTCTTTAACTGGATTCCTAGAACCGTGGTGGGAGTATGTCACATCATTGGGACCGAAATCACACGGAAACTTTTTGGGGGAGAGGTGCCCCGGTCTCTGTGACAGCGGATCATTATCTAGGACGGTGATGCTGCATCGATCCCCCGGCTGCGTCTGGATGACCAAATCGTTAATGGGATCGATGGAAACCGATCTCCCGAAAGGCACACGTATTCCGTTGTTGGCCACCAGGATAGCATCTTCCGACAGCTCAGACCTCAGTGCGTAAAATAATCCAGAACTGTCAGACTGCGCGGAAACAATACCTGTTACTGAAAAACACAGGAGAAGTCTGTGGAGCAGCATCTTGGCCGCGGTTTTGTTCCAACCCGTTCGTAAACAGGTGGTGCTGAATGATGCTCCTGGCTTTTTTTTTTTTTTTTTTACCGGAAAGGGTAAAAATCCTTCAAGTGCTGTGAGTAAGCTGGATGCTTACACGGTGTCTCCCATGTGTCTCCCCGCGCAGATCCTCGACATACTGTGCCAGAACAGCGCGCAGGAGTTTTAACTTCAGACACTTGAGAGGCTGCGTAAAAGTGCTACCGCCCATGTCTGCTCACATTGGAGCGTTATGAGGGTTTGGTGCCTCAGCCTTTTCCCCAATACGCAGTGCAGCTGTCATTCACGGCGAGGGCGGAGACTAGAGGAACGAGCGGAATTAAATGCACCTTATTCATTTCATTGCCTGTAGTTCAAAGTTTCACCTTCTTTGGTGTAAGAATATTCAATGATAACTTTGCCTTTCAAGACCAAAATATTTTTTCCATTAAGATCATCTGTGGAGATACAATGCTGGAAAACATTTGTCATGCTACTGCTTTGATTAAAGGATTATTATAACTTTCAAAGGCTAAGAAATAAATTATTAATAGTAACAATGACAAAAACTAAAAAATAAAACAACAATATTTTATAAACAATATTTTTATTCTAATTTCTAAAGAAATCTGTTAAATAGATTCAGAAATATTATATATTATATATTATAATAAAGTTAAAGCATCAGAAAGAGACGCTTGCTGACGTATGGAGCGTGGATAGTGCCACAAAACAATAAATATTACAACAATTAAATCAATATTTACATGTGCCATTAAATTATTAAATACTGGAATTAGTTCTCACATAATTGATTAAATCTAAAATGTATAAATCTAAGATGTCTACTGACCACAGACACATGGGTTATTTGTAAGTTTGCCAAAAATGTAATTTATGTGCATCAGTACTAGATGTACTAGATGTACATGTACTAGAATACATTCATTTGAATAATATAATAACATCATAAGGTAATAAACATAAAGTAAAGATCCAATACATAAGGGATAGGATACCAGTGGGTTACATTATCCTGCATGTTGTTGGATTACTCTTCTGACAAACATATCCAACACATGCAAAATGTGAGAAAGTGGCTTGCTTATTTTTATTTATAAATGCAATCATTTCTTTATTTATTTTTCTGTTTATATAGACTTTTAATCAGTTGAACGTGGGCTCCTGAAACATGTTGACCTTCCCTCAAGCAAGAAAAAGTAACTATGAAAACCCTGAATTAGCCAGCAGGCCGAAAAAATGACCCTGCTCAAGTCAGTCTGGATCAGTAAACAATATTATAAAAAAATATATCCAAAATGTTGCCATAAGCAGTAGCGTGGGCATGATAAATACACACTGAGGACTGAGGGACCAAAGAATTGTAAATAGTTTATTAAGGCTGGAGAAAATCTATCTTGCCAGACCTTGGTAGTCCCAGGAGGGAAATTTGTACAGCAACTTAAAACAGCTGTCAAGCTCAGACAACAGAGAATAAACCCATCTTCTGTCCCTACTCAGACATTGTGATGAGATTATTGTGATCTACCATTTTTAGAGATACATTTCATGTGTGTGGGGAAAGCTTTGCAATGGCTTTGACAACATGCTCAATCAAATGACAAGTGGGGATCAAATGAATTCAAAAGTCCATACCTGGTGTTACTGAGAAGCATGGTGTCATTTTTATGAACCAAAGTAAATTCATCAAGATTCAATCAGTAATATTTGAAAACTTCCCCATTTTGTATTATAACCACAGTTGTAATAATCCTGAACTTGAGAAATGCTGCTCGTGACCACATTTGGGTTTGAAATGTCAGGAGATTACAGGGTTTCTTGTGCCTTGTTATTTAAAAGTACACAGCACTCTCATCTTTTCCAGCTGTTTTACTCTTTATATACGCTAGAACATTCTATTTGAGGCTTGACATGAGAGAAACTCTGATCCTGTGCATCCATGTTAGATGTGAACTGTAAGTATTTAGAAAGGTTTTATTGCATGCTAGACAGATGAAGATGTTAAGACCGTTATAAGTTGGACAAAATTAGAGACTAGTGAACATGTTCACCTGGAACTATGAGCTACAACATCTCCCACACAATTTTCTTCCACAGTAAAATATATAAGAGTCTATATCATACACCGAGTCCATATTCTGGCGTGAGGAGCACCTGTTCATCAGCAGGGCCTATTATTTCGATTCCCTGGATGTGTAGTATTTCACTAACATTTCTTCTGCTCCCATCTGACTAATTAGCACCACAACTCTAACTCATGCCTGTAGCTCGTTTCTATCACCAACCGAGCATTCAGAAACTTTGGGAAAGTCCAGCGTTAGATTTATGACATCCATAGATTATGGGATGTGAGGTTCCTTCTGCACTGCAGCTGCTCTGCTATGATAAGACCACACATGGAGATTTTGGGGGGGGTTGCATGGTAATCTGAAACATTTAAAACTGTCGCATAATAAGATAGTAACAGGCTTAGTCCTCATCTTATTTGCATAAAATGACACAAACCATTCCCTGCTCATTAACGCTAATTTAATTTGAATAGACATTTTGTGATGAGCTGGGCCCATTTTCAGCAGTAAAACCCAAATGAATACTCACTAATGCAGCGCTCATTGTTATTTAGCAACAGAGCAGGTTCTTCTGAATCAATACTAAATATTTGCGTCACTCTTGATGCGACGTGTTTATTGCTTATAGTCAATTGTATATTATCGTGTTTTGGGTAATGTCTTGTGATGTGGAAGTAAATATTAAAAAGCATTAAAAAAATTCTGTAGCGCGCTGAAGAAATTTTGTTTTGTTTGTGGATGCACACCACCCACACAATTCTGCCCCACGAGAATCACGATGAGTTTTGGACTGTGATGCTGTGACAAAGCTGAACCTATTTCTGAGGACAATTTCTGTTCCCAATGTGCTTTTGGCGTCTTGATTGCAGTGGTCTCAGTTTTTAAACCACTCTTGGTCACATTTCAAAAATAAATTATCCATAACCGCAGCGAATAGCATACATTATGTAAATGTGAATACAGTGAAGGAACAGAACTTCCTGGCTGGAATCCCATGCATACAAAAATCATGGGAAATAAAACTAGTGTTCACTGGGGTTCAATATACGGTAAATGATAGCTATAGTTACTTAGCACAATGACCCACGCCTATGGGCTAAAGAAGTTAACATTACCTCCATGAGCACCTGGCAGCACAGACGTAGCATCTGCTAATGGAGGAAGGTCCAAACGTAGTAAGCCCAAGCGACAGTAACGTCAGGAAGAAGGAACCTGTCTGTCCAGAAGAGCGCAATCCTAGGAACAGCTAAGATACTGTGCAGGAGCCTCAAGCTCCCAGGCCTTTGGTAGAGGACCCAAGCTTTAAGGACAAAGACTGCCCACAGGAGGGTGAGCGGGGGAATCTTCTTGATTTTTTATTATAACCTGACTGATTTCCTAATTAAAAATAATGGATTGATATAGTTTAAATCACCCAGCAGTATCAAAAGGAGCTGTAATTAATCTTTATTAAACATAAAAACAGTACAAATGCATGATAACAAATAATAATGGAATAACTCATAATAATCACCTTTTATTTGATACATCTACGATATGTAAACCTGAACAAAATGTATGAGTAGTTTTACACTGCTTCTAGTACGTCTGCATATTTTTACCCAAGTAAATGATCTGAAGACTTTGTCCCTCACTTCCTCCTGCGTATACATCACACAGCGGTTTCTTTATGCTTTTAACACTCAACGTTAATGAAATGAGTGGGCTCCTTGTGACTCGCAGCTGTGTCTTCACTATCGCCATAACAGCAAAGAACCTGTTGCTTCTTGAGGAAGCGCGCACATAAAAGCAATGGCTTGACATTCAAAACCACTGATTTGACCTCACGACTGATCCAGCCTGCAATTACTTTCTGTTTGTTTCAGGTAATAGTGTAATGGGAATCCTTCATTGCACACACACACACACATTCACACAGGGACATATTCAGAGCCACGTCTGGTCTGTCTCTGTTCCCATATCACGGATGGGGAAAATACAGGCATTTAAAAGACACATCAGGGACTATATACTCTAAAAAGACATCTGAGCGCCACCGCTGCTCTGTAATCACCAGCACAATGAGTGTGTGAGGTGAGAAAGCCTGTTTGTGTGTCTCACACACTCATTTACACAGATGACAATGCACCTGTGTGACGGTTTTTGCCTTTAAGTTAAAGGCCCAAGATTATTACCACAAATTAGAGGAAAATTGGAAAAGTATATGTTGTGCTTGTGAAATTATTTCCAAATGAATTGACTCAAAAATATGAGAAAACCTGTGTTTTCAGAACTATCTTCTAGTGCGATTTCACAAAATCTTGGCTGATAGTAACAGTCTCTATCCTGAACTGTTGGACTTTAATGACTTGCTTACAGCTCATGTGTGATTTTTTAATGGGTGGTTGGAATTGTGAGATGCCCCATACTGAGCATATTCTCTCTTCGTCATGTGACTTCACATGAAATGTGCTGACTTTAATAGGGGACAAGCCTGCAACACTCCATCACATACAGACAAAGCAGTCAGCCCCCAGCCTGGTTTTTGTCAGGAGAGGAGAGGAGAGGAGTAAAGTAAAGGAGAGGAGAAAGGAGAAAGGAGACTTTAAGTTATAGTTGCATAATAGTTATAACAAAAGTAAGCCATCTGAGAAAACACAAGAGACAATTTACTGATTACAGCTAAGGTGTAAAGCTTCTTGATTGATGATTATCTGGTATTCCAGAAAAAACTGTTCTGAATTGGAATAAGATCAAGTTTTTAAGGGCAGTTGACAGATCAAGGAATGAAATGGGCTTGTCATTGTTTTAAACAGACTACTGCCCTCTGGTGGTGAAGAGAAGCAGCAGCAGCTTTCCAGCTCAGGCCAGGTATTGCTGACATCAGTTGACACTCATCAGCTTGTATTGGCGACAAAAGAGAATAATGTGACAACTTGTTGGAGCTAAAGAGCTAAAGATTTTTCTTCCCGCTTTCTTAAGGCAAGTTAGTGTTATGAGCAGTAACTTCTTTTCACCGACCATGACGTGGCTGTTAAACTTTTTGCTTGCTCGAGGCTGAGAGCAGTAAACAGAATCACAGGATTGGTACATTTTATGCATCTGGGGTATTAGGAAAGTTACAGAAGCAGATAAAAGATTTCCCACACACACACACACACACAAATTTTTCAGTGAAAAAGCAAGTTTCAGTGAGGATTTTCACACATATATATATATCGGTAAATTGTACACAGGAACTATGTGAAAGTGGCACTAATGAAGACGAGCTTAAAGAGCTATCACGCTGAAGTCACAGAACAGAAAATGCAGCTAGATTGAAGGTTAACAGTCTACTGTATGTCACCCTTTCCCTTGATTCCAACTCTACTCTTTCCTCTGTTCCAGTGAGCCGTTCCCTGGCCACTAACACTTGCTGCACACACACATGCATACACACGCTGCTCGCATGCCTCTTATTACTGAAGAATGTGCTCCGATGCAGTAGTTCAGTGTGACTGTGTGACAAACAGACTCACCTGTGTTAAAAGTTGAACCACTTGAGATGCGAACCTCCACTTCTCACTCTGCACAGCGGAGTAAGACAAATGGAAAAGTGTAGGAAACTTATCAAACAAAAGCCAACAGCAGAAAGATGTTATCAGTGAAACGTAATGTCTACACGATACAATGCCGCCTAAAAAATACTCTGTTTTCATTGAATGCTGAATATTTAAACCTGTTCATGACAAAAACAAAAAGCACAGTCACAAGATAGATGGTACTAAGTGACAGACAATTCAGGTTTCCTGCTGCTAACCTCAGACACTGACAGAAAACCAAGCCTACGCTAATCACAGATAATAATGAATGAAATGAGGACCTAGCCCATTAACATCAGGAAGACATAGATGCTCACTGCACTGCCACTAAGAGTAGAAAGAGCCACAATATTAGATATAAGTCGTAAAATCCTTTAATTTCCACAAAGTACCTAGATAATGTCTTTCATTAAACCATTCTGCCTGCTGTTTGTTTTTCTTTTAAAAAAATAAATCTGAAGCTAGAGCCACGATAATCCTGACGACACTATGAGATTTCTTCTCTTGACAGACTAGAGCAGTCCCTGCAGAACTGGGTTTATTAAACGGGATTATAAAACAGTTTTCACTGGCTCAACATTACGTTTAAGTGTTATGCTCAATGTTTGAGGTTATGCATGTTCAAAAATACGTTAAATGTATAAGCTGCAGGTTAGAGGAGATTGTTGAATTTTGTGCCTTGTGCTTAGAAAAATCACACTGAAGTCAGCTATACCTATTATTATTATTATTATGTGTTAAACACTAACTTTGGCATATGAACATACTGATGGTGTTTATCTTAGATCAGTATGTTAGCGCTCTGACATTTGCTAATTAGTCTTCAACGCAAAAATCATTTTAATCAACATCAAAAACATTTACAAGTGATTGATTGGTGATTCTACTAGACTTTCAGAACTAATCTGTACCAAATGTCATGGCTTTCCAAAAAATGTAAAACATTTTATTAAAAAACTTCATGGTTAGGGTAGAGGAATTTCAAATAATCGCTAATGTCAGTAGGATCCGGAAATCATATGAAATGTAAATATTTCAGTCTGAACCATAAGGAAGGGCCAACAGATGGCATCTCAGAGTCTTGCTGTTTGCATGGCTAAAAAAAAGGCCAAACAAGACTGAGACAGAGCATAGCTGGAGAGTATCTCTGCACTCTGGCTGCGCGCACACACACACACACACACACACACACACACAAACAGCATGATATCACTGAGACTAAATAAATTGCTAATCTCAGCCTGTGGTTGTTGTGTCCTTAAAAACACTGTCCAAGCAGTTTATTAATACTTCCACAAGCCCTCTACACACACTGGTGCAGGAAATGGGTGTAGAGAGGCGTAAGATGCGAAGAAAGCGAGGATTATGAAAGATTAGCTTTAGGACTGCCTCAGCAGATTAAGCAGACCACTTCACAGTTTAGTGAGGGCTGTTTCAAATGCTTTTAGTTTCTCTTTTGTGGATGTAAAATAATGCAAATGTGCTAAAACACACACATTCTTCTCATTGACTGCAGCCTATATATATATATCGCATTGAATACTGTAATCTTACTTATTATCTTTAATGGGTTAATATACACAAAATCTACATGTCCACACAGCATACGGTGACTTTTACATGTAACTAAGGTGAACAATCACCATCACAGCAAAGATGCTTCTATGTTTTTGTGAGATTGAGTCATAAAAATCAATTCTTCATACCTAACTAGGCAGTACAGACGAGTCACCTGTTGCACATGAATGAAATGTGTCACTTTGAATCTGTAGAGCATGTGAGCTTTATTTTTTGAATAAGCATACTGTCTCACTTCAGAGGGTTGATTTGGCAGGGATTATCTGCACTTTACCTGCAAATGAACTATAAAGTGGACAAGGCAATCTTTGTGGGGGGTGATGTCAATGAGAAGTACTCTGTGACAGGTGGAAGGAGTGTATACTGTATCATGGTATGTTCACGGTCATTTCAACAGCACTCGGCCGGAACCCTGACACTCCTACAGTTTCTGGATAGTAATAAAAGTCCAACTGGGATATTAGGAACAAGCTGTTTCAGGGGATTTCTGTCAACTTTAAACATAGTGTTTTAAAAAATAGTATTGGACCAAAATACAAGTTACATAACCATGGTAAGAAATAAGAAAAAAATCAGCTTTAGAGCCATTTTACAGCAGACATGACAGATTTCAGATGTGCTATATGATACAGAAGTATTTTCCTCGTAGCAGGGATGCATAAATTTAATTCAATTATCTATACTCTACTGTGAATAAGTTGAGATACGATTAGTCCACTAATCTCGATGCTCCTCCATTGCGGTTTCCTCAAGCTGCCATTCAAATGTTAAGACAGAAGAGGGCAGAATGAGGTCATTAGTGAAATTAAATCAATTTGCGAGGGGCTTCAAATATTTTTATCAGTGTCACCGATGTGTGACACCACCTTGCTGTGAATGCTGGAGACTGCGCTAACGGGTCATTTGGGACACTGTGTGCACACACCTGCACATACGCACAATGAGAATGAGCTTGATGGGCTGTCAGTGGGGGGGTCGTTTCCTTTCACCGGTTCCCCATTTCTTTATTTGGCTCACTGACCTGTAGCCTCACCGCTGGTCTTATCTGTGCGGCGTCGGTAGAGGACCACCAGATCTCATTTTAGATTGGCTGTCCTTAATGTGAGGCAGAGGGGGCCAAATGTATAGGAGAAAAGATGACGGAGGAGTGAGGAGAAGCCCCATTTTATAGCAGGTGGGTCTTGATTCCTCTACCTAATGCTCATAGGCGCGCACACACACACACACACACACACACACACACACACGCACACACACACAGACAAACAAAATCAGTCAATACTAGTCGGTCATTACTAAAAGTTCACTCCTAAATGCACATTATTAATGAATCATGAACATTTCTACTGTTTTGCAACACCTTGTGAAGACAGGTTCAGATTGTGTGTTTCAGGTTTCCATCCTTTCTGCCTCTGGACCTCTGGTCTTACCTACCTCCCATTGCTGGTGTTATCCAAAGCTAATCCAGTACCCACCGGCTCTCCTGTAAGGTTTGCTCATCTTTGTCTTACAGTCAAAGACACCTCGCTAACCGTGTTCGAGTCCTCTGTCCCGTTGCTCCATACCTGACAAAGCAGACAGATGACACATCCAACCACTCACAATTCGGTTTGATGAGCAACCAAGGGCAGTAGAGCACTTAGTTAAAAGCAATACAATTGACCATCTAAAGCCTCTCTCCACATGACCTCCATTTGAAAACATTAACAATACATCAAGTAAAACAGTGCCTCGTTTCCACTTTGCATTATCCCGTTTCTACTGAAGGACTCCCACTGTTGCACTGATTCTCAGCCAGAGACTCATCTAACATGACATCTGCCTGGAGGATCTGTTCCACTGCAGCGCCAGAAGACTCCGCAGCATCATTTGTCTTTCTGGAGGCTGCCTGAAAGAATGTGTCCTTGAAGCCATGAAGAACTTGCTGATGCTGGGAAGGTGCTGATTCTGATCAGAAGTCCTCTTGTTTGAGTCACTTCATCCATGTCTTGTAAACCACAGGCCTGTCTGTGCAGCAGCTATTTCAGGACAGACAGTTCAACCTGACGAGTGATGATGAAGCATCTTTCTACCTCGACGTGCATAAAGTTTAAATTCAACATCCGATTTGTTTAAGGGTGAAATTTTAATTTCATGCCTAAAAGAGCACACAGAGGAAGTGATGCAATTAGCTGATTTCTTGCTTTCTGTTATTCAAATGAATCCACGTTATCTTCATTTTCTACCGACTCAGCACGTGAAAACATAAAATATTTACAACGGCTTAGAAACAACACAAGTATTAGCAGCAAATGCACTTAAGATTTTAAACTGGGCTTTTTACAAAGGCACGTGCATCATTTTTAAACACAATAACATTCTGCAAATAACTGCAGTAATTAATTTAAATATATATATATATATATATATATATAGAGAAAGAGAGAAAGAGAGAAAGAGAGACACAGAGGCCAGCAATGTCATGGATAACATCTGTTACATTCAGGATACTCAGTCTTTTCCATTTTCCGAGCTCTAAGTTTCTAGTGAATGTTCCCAGGACTGACTTTGATTAAAATAAATGAGAAAATCCATTTGTGATGGCACTCCTGCTCCTCCACCCAGTGCGAGTCTGCATCCTAATGGATAGTGAGACACCACAGTGTGCTTCCTCATGTATTACAGCATGCACAGTCCATTATTCTCCAATGGCCCTTTCTCTTACCAAAACATGCATTTTGGTTTTTTGTAGGGTAGAAAGGAAGAACCAATCCAGAAACAAATGATTCAGACCTTCTCAGATTATGATGATGAATGTGAAGGAGATAATAAACCGCTACCCTCATTAATCAGTCAGAGAAATAATAAAGCACAAATAGCTGGTCTACTGTTTGGCTTGATTTAGTTTTTTCCTGGATTAGAATGATCTAGAGACTTAATATGGTTTAGGTAGATTTCTCTCTTTTCATATTGCCAGCAGCATCCCGTCAAAACAGAAAACACCAGACAAGAGAAAGCAACCAAATATTGTTGCTATTGTGACACACAATGGGGCCTCTGCATTTTCAGGCTTTTTGGATTGCCGTCTTATTTTCTCACCACCAGCCTCTCAGCTCCTTTATTTCTCGCAAGACAGTGTTTGGGATACAGAGGGAAGGCTTCTGGGTGACTACAAACTGATGTTAAAATGTAATCTGACAGAGGGCAGCAAAGATCCATGTGTCTGAGGGATGTGAAATATATTTCTCTGCATCAGACATACGTACATCTATATTTAATCTGTAAAGATGGTCCTCTAGTTGTGGAAGAATGTGGTCCACAACACAAGTTCAGTACAGATCCATCACATGAAAACAATAACTAACGTAAACATCCAATTTACCTACAGACGAGAAACCACCTATTATAAGGACAGTAGTTCTGTACATACACACAGTTTTACCTTGTCACAATTAGCATATTAACTGAAGCTAGTTGCAAAAGAAGCATTTGTGGTTCATAGTCATCGTCATAGTTATAGTCAGTTTATTGTCATGTACAAAGATATAAAAGCTACAGCTGTCGTCGGACTTGTTTGCTAAATTTAAAATGTTCTTTTAACCAGGATGCAGTTGCTATTTTTGTGTGTCTCAATTACTTAGGATCTCTCTGTACTCTCCAGGTGACTTCAGCCTTTAATGCAAGCACGCTTACAAGGGAAATAAAAAAAAAAAACAAAGAAAAAAACGTGCGTGCGCACATACCACCACGTTTAAATATGTATATCCTCATGTGAGTCACTGTCAGTTGTGGGTTGAATAATAACACTGAGGTGTTTCCTGGGTCTCAAATGTTAAAGGAGTCTTCTTGGTGAGTCATTATTCTGTCAGCACGGAAATGCAGCATCAGTCTCCCTGTCCTCCCACTCTGTCTCTGGGAATGAGGCGAAGCTCAGAGCCATGTTTTAGAAACACATTCCCTGAAACATAGGACAGAGCACAATAGAAATATCACAATTTGTAATGAGTGCACTTGAATAGAGGTGGGGGTTTGTGCCTTTTGCTGCAACATGTCAACTCACCAGCTCACAGAGAATCATATTCTCTCAAAAGATAAATAATGGAAGTCAAATAAAAACAGAGTAATGGTAAAATATTGACAACGTTTATTACTTGACAAAGTTTAACACAGGTCATTACACTGACATTAGGATTTAAAACTAGGTCAACGAGCTGTCAAAACTGAGGGATAAAATCATTTCCTTATGTCTAATTTTCAGCGCAGTAACCACTTTTACATAAATGAGATTTTAGTGAGAGCACACAGCCGATCCATTTAAATAATTTATAATATCTCATAATGGAAGTGCAGATTGTTTCATACATTTGTTAATTCAACTAGCAATAAAGCCAAAATCATATTCCTGGAACCGTGTGTGTGAGTGCTCCTCTGTAAGCCCACAGAAATGTAATTGGCCTAATAAATATGTGTGAAGAGGAAGAGGTTGGAAAATGACATCAGATCAGATTTTACCCTGTACTCGGGCCTGTGAACATGGGGTACAGTCGCTGCAGTGGGTGGAAAAAAAATCCAATCTGACAGCGGTGTCTGAACTGAGGCTCGTCTTTGCAGCACACAGCATGAACGTTGCACAGATAAATCGCAGCGGTGAATGCCCACCCCGCGTTCCTGTCTTAGCTGAAAAGACACAATCCTCCCTTTTCTCAAAACAGACATTACCTTATCCTGCGCAATGCAGAGAACTCAGTCGTCTGCTACCCGTCTTTGTTCAAAGTGATGAATTACATAAGAGGAGGTGGGCTACATATTTGAGTAAGAACCTTAGGGAAATGCAGGGAGGCTGACGCGGAGAAAAAGTGATTCACCACGGTTCGGCAATAATGTGGTGAATTTAAGGTCAAGTGATTTCTGACTTAACAGCCCGGTGCATCTGGTTTGCCTTTGGTCAGGGGTCACTTTTTAATTGAATTTAATATTAAATGTGGCTTCGGGGGGTGCTGCCTTTTTATTCATAACTCAGTGAACACCATTTCCAGATAAACAACTCTGAGGCCTGTTTAGGCACACAGATGATTTTAGAGTAAATAGGACGGTTTCAGCAACTAAATCTTACATTTAGTGATTTTAGCTATAGAAACAGGTTCCATTAAACTCCTTACAGCATAATTCATTACGTTGCATTACCATGGGAACTTAGAGCTTCATTGAAATTCATTAATATTTGTTATTAAAAACATTGATAGTAGCATGATCAAAGTGCACGGAAAAAGGCTATATTCAAATACCCTATTAATTGATTGTTATTTAGGTTTTGATTATTTTTGTAGAGAATTTTGAGGAGATTATAAAATGGGAGATTAAAGCCATGTGCTACAAAAACAACACGACAACTCACCTGCTGTCTGGGCAGGGTTGATTCCTATTCCGTCTGCAAGGCAACAATAAAAACGAAGAAAAGCAAACATCAACTGAAAACAGTCGTGCAAATGAGTGGACCAAAAATGAAACTAATATCATTTCTAATATCACCAGTTTATCCATAATGATATTGCACTAGGCAACAAAAATGAGCGCATGCCTCAGGAGCAGGCAATTCTGTCTGACACAATAACAGACCAATCATTATTGTGCAGGGACAAATCTAAAACTCGTATTTGATGCGGCAGTCATAGCACAGTCATTTAGCACAGATCTTATCTTCTATCTGGGAGCATCCATGTGACCAACACTTTCCCCCAGCCCCATAAAAGTGTCATTTCTTTATGAGTAAGCTTTGACACATGAAAAAAAACAATCAAGCACAGCGCTTCCTCACAATCTCTGCAGATCTCCTTTTCCATTGCCGACCACTGTCAGTAGGGAGCGGAGGTAAACAGAAATGTAAGTGCTGGGAACAAATGAACTCTCAATTTTCCCTTTAACATCCACAAAGTCAGTTTACTGATATTTGTTTCAGTGATTACTTTACCTGAGGTTACACATGTTGTGTACCTGGGTGAATCCTGATGAATATCTCTCTCTACATTTTACTGGCTCTCTTTTGATTTTTATTTTGAAAAGCCTAAGTTAAGTTAAACGATCACCATCATGATATCAAGTAAAAAACTTTAGTAATTAGCTAGCTCACTCATTCCTACTGTTAAAACAACATGTGCCAGTTATGGGCCAGTGTGCGTTAATGACTAAAAAAGATCTTAATCTCATAATCCGTTACGGTATTTTCTACCTTTGACACCAAATGACAGATGTTGCTACTGTTACAAATAGTAGCTCATAAGCTTTCTTCTTTGTATAAAGGAGCTTAATGTCTGTTTTTATACGGTAACAAGAAAAGACGAGACAACAGAAACTTCAAGATTTACAACAAGCTAAATTTGTCCACATCTTTAGGTAACATAATTAAGTAAGTTTATTCCTCAAATCTCTACATAAAATAGAGGATGAAGTGTGAGGAATTTTAATGGGTAAGACAAACATGTGAAAAACATTATGAATTTGCCCTCATGCTCCAACTTTTTCTCTTCCAAACTCACCATTTGTTATAATTGCACTGGTTGCTGATGGAACTTTGAACTGTAAAGGAAAAGAAATTTTAATGTTTCATTAATTGAGGCTAAAAATGCACAAACGTGTACATAACAAGAACTTGTTTTGTGACAACCTCAAAAAGGTGAGCTGTAGTTATAATGTCTTCATAAACCATCTTCACAAATTAACACACTCTCCCACAAACACGGGAGAGCCTGAAGGGAAGATAGCCACGCTTAGATTTCTGGAAGCAAATCACTCAGCGCGCTCACAATGCATGTCGTACTTCAGTGTTCGACAGAGGTGATGTGGGCTGGTGAGATTCACAGTGAAAAGATGGAGGAAGCAGTCTGTCACCAGGGAGATAAGGTAAGCAGAGTGCCGTTCA
Organism: Microctenopoma stevenorrisi; assembly: GCA_032270685.1. NCBI lineage: Eukaryota > Metazoa > Chordata > Actinopteri > Anabantiformes > Anabantidae > Microctenopoma > Microctenopoma stevenorrisi. The sequence goes on from JAUMTR010000006.1 coordinate 12,657,144, forward strand.
CCAAACTGCTGCTGCCAGGTAGCACGAGCAGCACACATGAGTGGTTTGGAGGGAGAATGAATGGGTGTTGATGAAGCTTTGTTTGATGCAGCATGAAATTTGTGGATAAATATAGCTGCATGTCATCACATGAGTTTGAACCATCCCATAAATTATTAAATTAATAGTTTAGGTTTTCATCATTTTTACATGTATCTGGTGTTTGTGGTGAAGTCACATAAGCTAAAAATAACTAACCTGATAATAAAGGTTAAATTAGATAAAACACTGTTTCAATTGTTATTCTGTGTAAAACTGTCTCCTTTAAAACAACCTGTTATTTACCTAGGTTGATCTCTGATCTCTTGGTGGGGTCAGATCTTAGACCAAAAACTACAATACGCAGAACCCCCGCCCCCATTACTTGTGAATGCTCTCAAACATTTTTACATAAATACAACATCAACTGGTTCAAGTCCATTTTGGTGAGACTGGCAGGTGCACGTTCACAGGCTGACCCCCGTGTCTCTCACAACATTAAAACCATAGGTGGTGTACTTTGACCATACCTCCTCAGCTGCAAACTTCAAAACTGCTGTGAACGGAGTGCTCTCTGGGACACTTAGTCTGGAAGAAAAAAAGAATGAAATGCCATAAAATGTAAACTTGAATTTACTCTATCACTTTTCAGGATATGTCATTAGAAAAAATCTCTTAGCATATCGGTCTGAGCTTAGACTGACGAGCATCCATCCGGGCTGCTTGTGTTTGAGGCCCTACTCACTTAGACATTAACAGCTCCAGAGGGGCAGATCGGAGATGGTGGAGGTTACCATTCATTGAGATCCCCAGAGTAGGACTAAAGGAAAACATCCCTAGTGGGCTCAATTGAGTGTAGAATAATTATGTCAGAGAATACTTATGCCCTTTATGGTGGTACAGGTAAATCAGCCAAGCAAACCAGTACAGCACCAAGTAGCCAAAAGAAGAGCAAACTATACGTTACAGCTTCAGCCCTGTGAGTCGCGCAAACTGTCAGCTTGTCAGTAAACTGTAACTAAGAGTAAATAGTAACGTGTCTTATTGCAACTACAATTATAAAAGCTGAATAGACGGATGCTTAAGTTCAGTCTCCTGCCATATTAAATGTGATGCCTCCATTACTAAACATCATTCCAAGACACGAATAGATGCAGTGAAGCTTGTTTGATCTCAGTGGAGAATTGACTGATTGACTGAACTGAATTTACAATAGTTGGCATTATGTCATTATTTAGCTCAAATTCATTTAGAATTGCTAAATCAAAACTTAATGTGAAGCTCTGTTGGCAAAAAAAGGCTGATTAAGACGTCTGTGTCTGATTTTAATTGTTCGTGTCAAGGTTGGATTGACTGTTGGATCTTTCACAGATACAGTTTGTTTTCTTCAACAGCGTTGAAGCATCGTGCAGTCCACAGAACAAATTAAAAGAAATTGGAAAAGGAAATTAGAGGGCTACAAAACTAGCTCTGAATCACAAAGCTAAACACTTTATTTTACTGCACTTCAAAGTAACTCTACTTAAAAAATGTAACCAACAAAAATTCAATTTAATTTAATGTACCTAGAAATAGTCTAAAGTACTAAAATGGTCTACAATGTACTGTATGTGCAATATCTTTTTAAATCTTTTTCCTGTGTTCACCTCAATCTGAATTTGAGACACACATACAGTAAGAACATGAATATATAAACCAGTCTTCAAGACACATTTTGTACAGTGTGTAAGTTATTATATGAAATGTGATATTGAAATTTGATATACTTTAGTGAATACATGAATACATGGTTATTAGATAGATGTGCTTAAGTGTTATAAAACAGAGCAAATACAGATAATGATGCACACACAGTGGCACACTTATATATTAGTCGCATTCAAAGACTGATTTCCACTTATTTTACTGTTGTTTAACAGTAAAATTACTGCAGGGTCAGTGTCACTGTGTTTCTGTGCTTGAGCTAAAAATGGGGAGAAATATAATAGAATATCTGGAATATAAAGACTAGCACTTGGATTTAGTGTTAGTTAGTTTATTTTTCTCGTTGCAGTATGTCACAAGAAATGTAATGTGCTCAATGTACACATACGTGCAGAGAGATCAACTGCATAATAGGTTTATGTGCCTATGCGCAAAGGCATTTCGATTTCTCAACATTAATTTCTGTGTTATTCATATTAACGTAAGATTATATTAGTTACAGCTTGGCTGCAGTTAGTCACGGGATTCAAAGAAGATGTGAATGTCTAAATGGGAAGGCAATGCCACCGATGGCTGGTTTATCCAGTGGATGAATCACAGCTTCACTCTAACAGATGTTCTGTCATCGACAACGCTTTCGTTACTTCATGTCAACTACACCGGAACATTTACAATGAGGATTCGGAATTTGCCCCCGCCATTAAACAAAACCAATGTCGATTGATTTAAAAAGTGGAGCAGGAGATAAAGCTGACTGCTGAGCTGTCAGTGTACTTACACTTTGTATGGTAGCCGGGGATCCGACGTCAGGGTGATTTTAAACGTTACCTTAGACCTAAAGAAGAACATGATCATTAATACCTTGAGCGTCGTCGTGCGGAATAACCTGCTATTAATAAATTGAAGAATTTCTTTATAAAAAAGAAGTAAAACTCACATCTTCCAGACGAGGCGACTCCGTTTGCAATATGTTTATACACACCCGGAAGTCCGAAGGACCCTTACGTACACGTCATCCTTCCCGTATTGTTTTTGCTCACATTTACACATGTTTGCGGTTTGAGATAAATTTCAGTCATCTTTCTTTAAAAATAGGATTTTTACAATTAAAAATCATATATGAGGACTATAATCAAACATATAATCTGTGGTAATAATTAGCAGGCATTCAAACTAAACCACTAACGTTTCCCGTAATGACAACAGTATGGCGCACTGACATTTGTCTCTATTAATTAAGTAAACACAAACAATACAAATTCTGGCAGAGGATAAATATTGCATATTTCAGTTCAACCACTGGAGAGTGAAGAAGAGAGTGTGATGCATTGCGGGCAGTGGAATGACAAGCAGCAAATAGAGGCAGACTTATAATGACTCAGAGTTACAGTGCAGACACCTCTGGGATTTCAGTGGGTCTCCCAAAATATAAGAACAAGTGCAAGGGAAGATGTGGAATTGGCTGGAAAAAGAACAAAGGATGACAGCATATACTCGTATTGTATGAGAACTAGAATGGGCAGGGCTATGGCAAAAATATGCTGTGTTGATATTTGTTTTCAAGTAAATTATCATCTGATATCAGATGTCTAGCCACTGAAAATATAAAAAGAAGATGAAATCCCTTGTTTTTTACTTTACATGTTGTATGAATATTACTTAATTTTACATATTTGTGAACATTTTAATAAAGTTAGATTGAAGTTTCCTTTCTGAGCTTATTCACTCTCGTCATAAAGAAAAATTTGCCATAAAGAAGAAATATTTGCTTAGAAGCAGAAAGAACAGATGGAAAATATGATGGTTGTCCATCATCCTTTTGGAGGACGTCTGAGAGTGCATTCAAAATTCATAACACAGCGACTGCACTGCACTGACAGAGCTTATTAACATACCAAAAGCGGGTCTCGTGGGTAGAGAGAGAAACCGGCAATTACCTCTAGAAATATAACGGTAATCAATGGTAATGAGGCTGCTTATGCAAGCAATTGTGTGTTTACAGGTACAAACAAACAGGCGCACACATCAGTTCAAAAATGACACATATGAACCATCTTTAATATTTTGCCCAGGGACAACAGAAATAGTGTCATAATCGCATACTCTCACCCTCAGGAAAAGTGCACCGACATCTTGGTGAGCCAGTAGAAGAACATCAAATCAACATGAATATCATTGATATTGTTAATATTGCACAATGTGCAAATAAAATTCAGCCACATTTGAAGACCTTACAAGCTGCATATCCTTCTCTATTTATATGTAGGACATTCTGTTGCTACAAATATACTGTAACACCCCCTCAGTAATCCTTTGGAGTTCCAAGATCCTTTTGCTTTTCATTTAGGGGTTTTATATTCTTGTGTTTTGTGCGGTTAGCTTTAAAAGTAGAAGAATCCACTTTATTGTCATTGATACATTTCTGCATGTCACAATTAAATTTGTCCACTGCATTTGACCCATCCCTCTTCGGGGGGAGCAGTGAGTGGCCATAGGCGGCGCTCGGGGAGCTAGCGCTGGGTGTCTCGCTCAGGGACACATCTGGTATGGGGGATGGGCTGGGTGACTCATCTGGGAATCGATCCTGCTATTCCTGCATCCAAGCCATCTGCCTTAACCACTGAGCCACCAAGCCGCTTGAAAAGGTGCGAAGTTGATCTGAGAGACATGTTATTGTATCAATAATGAGGCCACAATGTACAAATCTGAACAGCCAAGTTTCCTTTTTATTCATTATATAATCTCATGTCTATCCTCACTGACTGTTGACATTGACTGAATATCTGAAAATCAACTGACAGATAAACTGCATGTTACCAGCTTGTGTTGCTTTGTAAGAGGCACTTTCTTGATTTGCATTCACAGTATAAATTTAGACTTAGCAAAGTCGGCTGCTCCCGGCTGAGAAGTAGTTGATAATAAATGTCTTAATAAGGAGTCCCCAAAGGCTTAGCACCCTGCTGTTTTTATTAGGAGGGAGTCGGAGTTAAGACTGGATTTAAAGCTCAGGCTTAGCTTATTAGCTTAGACTTATCTTAGCTTATGAAACCGTATACCTGCAACACTCGACCAAAGGTCATCAGGAGGATAAATCACATCCCAGTTTGGAGACCTACATTATTAAAAAAGAAATTGGTGCCTTTCACTGATGTGTAGAAATTGCATAAAGGATGAAATCAAAACTGACACATATGGTAATTCAGGGTGTCTCTGTCATAGCTTCTTTCCTCTGGGTGACCTCATGGCTCTTGAACATTTAAATCACATATTATATTGCACCTCAGCTAAACAGAGACATTCTGCAACCACTCAATCTGAAACTATTATGTAATAGGTCCATCTTTTAGGCCACCAGAACTTGCTTACTCTGTGTATCTGAGTCAGCTGCAAATGTATCTTTTTGTTCCAGCAGTAATATATTACAGGTGGTCACAAATATTACTATAATACTATCCTAATAGCTGTACTTAGCTCCAACAGTTAAATTATTCCCATAAATATAAAAATACAACATGAACATTGTTTATTTTAGCATACATTATTATCCTGTTGTTTGAAATATATAATATAATCTTATCTAAAACATATTATCCTATTCACGGTTGCCATAATACCAACATGCAAATTGCATTTGAATGATCTGATATCTAATCCTCTAAAGCTGTGCCATCTAAACAAAGTCTCTTGCTAGTTGTGCTTACATCACATTCAATCAAATCACATTCAAAGTGCCACATTAGGAAGAAAGGTGCCAGATAGGAGAGAAACATAAACATAAAAGCTTGGTTCCTATTTTATTATAAAACCTATAAATAAAACCTATATTCTGGTTTTTATTCATACTGAATTATCAGAGACAAAGAGACCTTGGGACACAAATCCTCCATATCAGTCTTCTAATGTTTACTTTGAATAATTCCCAGCTTACTGTGTTGTAATTAAATTTCAGCTCAGGAATAAGTTGCCTGGACTTTGTTAATACGGAAAGGGCATGATAAGCAGCAAGTATTCAGGCAGCCTTTCCAAAATATGTTCATTTATAACTCAAAGAAACTTGTGCAATGACACAGCTGAGTCCCAAATATTACAAAATATCCCATAGTTGCATAGTAATGCAACAAAATTTATATTCATTAATTGATCTATTTACATTTCCTTTGTGCCCTTCAGCAGAAAAGTGGTTATCCTTGTTATCCTGGTGGACACACTGAGCCCAAATGAAGAGATAAAATGAATGACGAATGCAAGCGAAAGGCCAAAAATATTTATCATACCGTATAAACTCACTGATGCATACGCTGTTACAGAAATGTAAAGATGCGTGAAAGAATAATTTAGTTAGGTGTACGCACTGTGGTTTAAGGAAATTAAAAGCACCTCTGAAAAGGTTTTATTTTTATTTATTTAATATTTGCATTCAAACGACATTTACATTTGACGTTGAACAGTTCTTCTATCTAAAAAATGTAATTTTATTTTACAGCGTGACCCCTGCGTCTCACGCAAAGCATATTTTTAATCTGTAGTAAATAGCATATCATTTCTCCTAACAGGTGTTTGGGCAGCAGGTGAGTAAAGAGGTGTCAGGGTGATGTCAAGGTAAGATGAACATTAAACGTGAGACAGCCAAAAGCGGAAAAAGCATCTTTTTTAACTTTATGCTTCATTAATGATGGATTGGCTGCTGCATAAAAGGATGCATGGAGTAACGCAAAGATTGAGAGAGACATGGAGCTTATGCTGCGTAAACTGGAGATAAGTGTTAGGAGAAAAGACCAAAAACACGAGAACAGACGGCTGCAGTCAGGCATCAAGAAGGGTGTTGAAAATATGGAAATGTGTGATGTGTCTGTGTGGTGTGACTGATAAATCAACACATCAACCACAGATAATTAGCAGCGACCTCTACTTCAGCTTCGGTCGCAGTGTCTTTACGCAATGTAAAAAGCTGTAAGAGTCTCTGTGAAATATTTACATAAATTATACCATAAATGAAAAATATACACCAATTAGCCACAACATTAAAACCACTGAGAAATGATGCAACTAACACTTTTTAAAATGACACCTGTCAACTGGTGGAATATATCAGGCAGCAAATGAACAGTCAGTTCTTGCTGGAAAATGTAATGTGATCACTGGCTGTCAGAACACACCGAGCTTGCTGCATATGACCTCCTTTTTCAAGGTAAACAGCAAGCATCAAGGTGGCTTTACTTCTTCAGATTCTCAAAACGCCCTGCAAAAGTGCCAATTATTGCAGAATCAATACACATAAGACCATCGTATGTGGTGGATAACTTACAAATTGATTATCATTACCAGCCTTTTATACTCTAAACTCTTCCAGCTGCCTCACTATGTAGCTGCCTACCCTTTCTGATTATTCTTCGAAGCGTATGAGTAAACTGAAGCTGTGTAGAAACACACATATTTGTGTTTGTTTGTGTGTCGGCATGAGCAGTGCTTCTATTTGTGCCTCAGCTGCCTACACTACAGAAGACGAGGCCTAAAGCACTAATTAAAGCGCCTATGATTACAGCTCAATCCCCCTTCTTCTGCCATCATACACACTTCCAGGCAAAGCCAACTATTTTTAGAGGAGAAAAATCAGCGCTTCTGCCTGCAAACACTGGTCACAATTAGTCTGGGATGTGCTTGATGGGCATCTCTAACAAGGGTTGTAGCTATTTTGGTGGCAAAGCTGTAAAATCTCATAGTTTCTTATATGTTTGTGAAGGCATCCATTAACCCAAGGGTTGCAGAATAATTATAATTGAATTTACACAGACCCACAGACACATTTGATATAATTTAATTCAATTGAATTAAGAAAAGAAAATCTATGGGAAGTTTGCACCATCAATGTTTTTGCACATCGTACCCGCATAATTTGATTAATTTGCGAGTAGATAGCCATTGTGAAATCAATATTAACTTGCTTATTGGATGGCTTGAACTTTTCAGGTTTTTTGTTTAGCCAGCTCTGTAATCAGAGAAAACTAAGCACTAAATGTAACTGTGCTCTGCCTAAACAATGATGTTATGCATGTATGAAGAAATACGTTCAAGAATGTGCAACATGTGTAATATTTTTGAATCTCAAATTTATCAAACGAGCATGTATGACTGTAGGGATTGTGTGCTCAGGTGTAAGATATATTCTCAGTCCTGTTGGGTGGTGAAGAAGATTGACCACCTTTTAGGGCTAAGCAGCAGTGTTTAGCTCTAATGTGTCTGGCACTATGTTCTGCTCCATGCCGTGCCATATGAACACTAGCCAGTCATTGCAGATGGCCAGTGTCCGTTCCCACACACTCCAAATATCTTGCAGTCACACATACACACAGTTGTGTTGCTGCCGTGTTCATAATTAATTATGTGGATATCTGGTTGGTCTACAGTTGCAGCCTTATGAATGCATATGCGCTAGGCAATATCACATTAGGTATACCTGTACCTGTGCATTTTAACTGCTTCAGTTTGTCCCCGTACCAAAGTGGGATCTCACACAGGAAAAGTGTTTGTGGCAAACCATATGTACACACAAGAGAAAGATGGCAGGGAAAAACAGTTAAGGCTGTAAAGCTGGTGATGAACAACCTGCTGTTTTTGGCATCAGGGTAAAAGCAGAGTGTACCCAGGACCTTCTTCAGCAATCAGAGGCCTAATACAGTGATTCCCAACCTAGGGGTCCCGACCCCCACAAGGGGTCGCCAAAGGCTCCCAGTGGGTCCCTAGGAAATCTCGACAAAGAGGCTAATATGGTCGCTTCCTGTTTCCTGTGAAGTTAGGGAACGTGTTTCTCCGTTGTTGCCGTTGCAAAAGAGAGTAGTGATCGTATCGTCGCGATACGATCACTACTCTCCTAGAAAAATGGGGGCCCCCTGGGAAAAGGTTGGGAACCACTGGCCTAATAGATGGCTGGTCTGAGAAACTGCAGGACTATCACAGGGGTCTGACTCAGGATGTGCTTGTTTCAAACATACTGACTCACACACACACACAGGCAGACATGCACTAAAGGTTAGTGAGATTTCAAACCTTTGCTCCCTACAGGAAAATGTGATCCTTTAGAGACAGTGTGTGATGTGCGTGTATACATTAGTGTCAAATGTAGAATTATTTTTGTGTATTGTGTTGCATATATTACATATAATGACAATAGCACCTGTGCTTGTCAGAGACTTTGGCACTATTCCTGGACAAAGTCACTGCAGTGCACCACTCCATCTGTTTGACTGTAATATAAACTAACCATTTCTTACTCTAGGCAACTGTTCCCCTATAGAAGCAGAGTACGTCAGCAAACAAATGTGTTGCCTTATCTTATCTCCCCTAAAACTAATTCAGTTTTAGAAGCCATGTAATAGCCTCTGGTGTTTCTGCTCACCTATAAAGGGATCTGAGTTCCCTCTAGGCAAGGCTTTTGTGGCAAAATCTTTCACTGAAGAAAAAGAGCTCATTTGCAGATCATCATATAAACCCAACACACCTGTGCAAGTGTGTCTCCTAATCCCACTTTAGCCACGGAAGTGTGTTTTTATTCCACTGCTGAAGAAAAATAGAGCTGACAGAGTTTGTGCAAATACACTTGTGTACACTGTGACACACCCATAAAGTATAATTCATAACAAGATGACTATTGTGATGGTCTAATTGGTCAATTCCTTCAAATTCAGGGAATCATCATTTTTGCCCATAACATTTGCACAGCAGTTGCACTTTTGTATTATTGCATCATTCTCTACACCTTAGCCTCTTGGTCCTTGCAGCTGGCTTATTAACAAACTCAATTACTGAAAGCCACCATCAATTATTACAATAATGTGACTTTAACCCAGACGTAGTCTTCCTGTTTTGCTTCAGCAGTGTAATGCAGGTAGGCTTGTTAAATCAACATTGGATCGGGTAATTAACTTTATCACACAGTAAAGGCAAGCAGTTGTTTTATTCTCAGTGGGGAATTGCCGTAATCTAACTTTAGCTTTCAGGTCTGGAATGATGAGTCACAGCATTGCGCTCGTAAAGATAAAAGACACGTCTGTGTGCTCTTTTTATAGCTGTTCAGTCACACTACTTGGAAGTTTCTGATCGTTAGGCTGAATGACTGCTATGTTATACGGCGGTCTCCCAGGCTATCTGGCTGCCTACTTGTTGATCACAAATTTGTATGCATGTGCATATTCAGCACAGTGGTGTTGTGTGATGTTTGAGGCTACTGCTTTGCACAGTTCCCACCCAAATTGCAATGTTAATATTCAGTTATGCTAATGGTTTTCATCTTGTTGGCAAAGACTCCCTTTGTCTGGGTTGAACCATTGTCTTCTGGAAGCCTTTAACTGTTTGTCTCGCCTGCTTCCTTTTTAACATATTTCTGTTTTGATTCTTCGGAAAATCAAATGCAGCCTCTGTGACATCTTCCAAAAGCTCAGGAGCTTCCCGATGCCCAAAGGTCTTCTTCCTTTTGTCATGTTTTGTTCACATTGTCACAATGACGGATCTTAGTGTTTCCAAAGCTGCAGTGGTTGAAACCTAATGAGTGCTTTGATATACAGTGGATCTCCATGTTGCGGACATTTGGGAGTGTGTGTGTGTGTGTGTGTGTACGTGTGCATCTGTATCTGCTTCTGTGTGTACGTACATTATTATGGTTAAAGTAGAGGTTATGGATATTGCAGTAAATGATGTGGAACACACTTAGACCTTTCTGTTGACAGATTGCCTTCGGACATACTTCCATATGTACAAGGTGATAAGTAGTCATACAACATTACAACGATACATTTTTACATTATGAAGAGAACAGATACTGTAAAGGTTGATACTTTGCACCCATATCACTGCGTTCTATATGGGTGACTAGACTGATCACATAATTAAGACGTCTTAATGATTAGAGATTAGATGCCAGCCAGCTATTGACATTATTCGTTGCACACCTGGTAACCATGGAGACCAGTCTACGGATGAATAATGTTTCCCTTTATTCAATGGCCACCCCCAGGAGATGGGAGTGAAGGAAGACAGAAAAAGAGAGAAGTGCAAGATCATGAGTTCTGCAAACTCCCGACTGTAAGTCAAGCAGGATCGGTGAATCTGAAAAAGTCTGAAAGAAAAGGTACAATTATAATTTAGTCAGAGTCTGACAACATGATGATACACCTGTACAATTTGTACTAGGGTGCACTCTCACTATTCCTCTGTTTAATAAAGCTCAAGCAGACAAATTTAATATTTCGATGTCCAACAAAGTATTACTCAGACATTAATAAATGTCACATAAAAGGTTCCCTGAAATACTTTTACATTAGCCATGTATTATTTATTTTACAATACATTAAAAACAAACATAGTATACAGTGGTTTTGCTGCAACATAAATGTAAAAGTAGAAAGAATATATATGCTTTAGATGTCTGAGATTCTGTTATAGAGACTTATGTTTATTGCAGTACTGCGTTTAATTTGTGCATACCAATTAGTACATTTATATTTGACTCAAATAACAAGTGTCAATTTCCCATTTCCAAGAAATGCAATGGAAACCATGAAACAGTCAGCAGAGATTTACTCATGCAGAAGGTTTAGCTTTGTGCAGAAGGAGCAACATCATCACGAGTTTATGTGACCGACTAAAGCTGTTTACAGCAGCAATAGTGAAACTGAACAGAAATCTATGAACTGATATAAATAGGGCCAAAGTGTCTGAAATTTGAGCTTGGGTTTAATCTATCTGAATTGTTCAATAGTTCCTTTAGTAACATCCAATAAGTAAAAGAAAAAAAAAACATTTCCCACAGAATCAAGAATCATTACCACTGATATTCCACTTTTATATCAAGAGAGTGTAGGTTGAAGACAGTGCAGAGGTTCTGTGCTGTACAACCATATCAGGCCACATCTACTCACCCACTGGTACTGGTTACATGTTGAGTGAGTCAGTAGTTTGTCAGGGTGATTAAGTAATGTGTTTTGACTGTGTTAAGGTGTTGATGATACATGGACTGGGCTGTTTATACTAAGCTTCCCTATCTTGTCCCCTCATCAAAAAAGGCATGGCGCTTCATGTGCCAGAAATAACTGGCCTCTAGTAAATATATCATCTTAAGACTATAAATAGTACCACAAAAATGTAAATCTACTGGCTGCCAGAAACACAGGCTTGCACAGTCCACCAACTCACTTGCGCCACCAACTCACCGTTTGAGTATTGCTTTACAAAATTACCCTCAGCGCACCGACTGATGGATTAAAGTGGGGGCAAAAAAGCAAAACCCCACTGATCGCTGCAGTCATTTTCATATTCTGTTCCACTGGAAATCGTTTACTGTACATCCATCATCTGCACTTATGCTGACTTTAAAAGCCTGAACATTGATGACACTGACATTTACATTTGTTCAAAGTGTTAAATTTGAGGGGAGTGAGAATGTAATTTCCTACTGTCAAATAGCATGCACTTACTTACCAGGCACATGTCCTCCCTATGGCAAGATTTACAGTAGAGTACATCTTCTTCATGAAGAAAGACCTATGCGGTCTGCCAACTACTAGACCTCTGATATTTTTAGTGAAATGGACACATCATTTTGTCATGAGTAGCAAATGGGAAATATATTCTGAACGAAGCCACATGAAGATTTAAGCAGCATGTCCGAGTGAACTAAATTATCCTTGATGGATAAGGTGCGTTGTTTCATTCTTCTCCTCGGGGACTTTGCAGATAAATGTGATTAATACGGCTCACATCTGTTCACTTAGTGCTTTCAGAATAATTCACATGCTGCCATCGGAGAAAAACTACGCCCATTTGTAAAGGAAATCACAACCTTTCCTCTTTTAAATTGATGTTGCTTTCACCTTATTCTGTGCACCTGTTTATATCGCTTGCAGAATATTGGGTCATCTACATTAATCCACTGTTTAGACAATAATTTGTTTGGCTGTATTGTTTTGGAGTCACCCATCTAATGTGATGGATTTTTGGGTGTCTGGCATCAGCTCTGAAATGTCAGCAGCTGAATGTTTATTAGCGCAAGACATTTCACAAACTCTATTTCCTCTTGAGTAAAATATTGAATAACATCAGTCTTCCGTTGAGCCCAGTTGACAGTTAATAAAAAGACTATTAAAGGTCAGCTTAGCTATGTGATGCCACAGGAGGAGCTGATGCCAGCTGAAGCTGGAGTCAGTTTAGCACATTTTTTAAATAACAGTTCCTTGAATTTCTTTTGTTTTACTGATATATTGACATTACATAATATGTAGACTGTGCTTCATCCTCAGTTTACAGGACTTACATTAGCCTAGTCTTGTTGAATGTGGATAAGGAAGTTTCTTACATTTTAATTAAACAATTTTTTTCAATATATTGAGATGCAATAGTATGAAAACAACGTTTCTATGAATATTTACTGATGTAAAATACGCTATGTTTAGCTGTGTAGTGTAAAACTTGGTTCATTTCCAGCATGCAAAATAGGTCCTTTACGAAATATGCACAACACAAGCTGTTTGCATTTAAGTGATGCTTTTCTTTAGGGAAAGAGTGTGGTTTCCTCAAAAAATCTTTCAATGGCAACTAGACTTTTAGTTTAGTTTCACCCTCCATTTCAGAGGACATTCTCAAGTCAGACTCAAGTCTCCTACTGACAGGTAGGAGAATACAATATATTTATTCCATCCATCTATTATCCTATACGCAGTCGAGTCGCGGTACAATGTATGTATTAATAATGTATATTATAAATACGGTGGAATCCTCAAGCTGGTACTTGGTTGTCATGTATGTTTTTTTTTGGCCTGTCAGTAAAACAGATGACACATGAGTACATCATGTATGTATAGCTGTGTAGTCATCATTCACAGCCCTGTTATTTTTATTTTTTACTATTTCTTTATTTCAGTTACAGACATGACCTGGGATATAAAAGAAAAAAAAGGGGGAGAGAGGAGAGAGTGAGTGGAAGAGAAACATAAGATGGGGTAGGGATTAGCAGATAATGGGAGAAAAGATAAAAAAGGATAATAGAGAGAGAGGGGGAGACAAGACACCGACAATCTGCTTCAATACCTGTCGAGAGAGAAAAAAAATAGCAAAGAACAAACACATAACTGCAAAAACACAGCAACGACCTATATCTGTAATTATTACAGTAATTATTAAATATTTGTTATTGAACAGCACAGTACTAAAACACACAGGTTTCCATGTATGTCACTGTGACCACCTGGACCAGCGTATGAACGACTATGGAACCACCTTGGTACAGTTGGGAAAAACTGCATTGTAAGTGGGGGATAGAGTATGTCTAAGGAGATCTCTTCTGTTTAATAATAATAATGAATACTTTATTAATTTAATAAATATATTTAAATAAATAATATTTAATGAGGGTTGTTTAATCTTGCAGAGAAAACCAAGCAGCAACTCCATAAACGCATGGCCCAACACACAGAAGAGCCAGCTCCTCAGGACGGGACCCAGCATTCCACTTACATCTGAAAGACAAAGGCCACTCGTTTAAGGACAATGAAGTCAAGATTTTAGACCGGGAAGCTGATTGATTCCAACGAGGAGTGAGAGAAGCAGTTTACTGGAAGATTGAATGACCCTCATTAAACAGATGAGGTGGCCTCAGGCACAGTCTATCACCCACTTACAATGCAGTTCTTTCAACTGTACCCAGGCGGTTTCACAGGCGTTCACACTGTGGCTCAGACGGTCACATTAACATACATCAGAATCAGAATCAGAAAACTTTTATGGCCATTGTCATAGAGCGCAGTATACACAAGTAGCTGGATAATAAATGATAATAACAGTGCAAACATGCTATTAAAGTGACAGTATGTGAGTGTT
>JAUMTR010000006.1:12671829-12727444 GCA_032270685.1 Microctenopoma stevenorrisi
CCACTGTTTTCTGTGTGTTGAGCACCAGGTTGTTGGTGCTACACCAGGACACCAGCCGGTCCACCTCTCTCCTATATACATGAAAGCCATGGGGAAGGACAACCCACGGGTCACCACCAATTACCAACTTGAGGACTCCTCGTGCTTTTTATACCTGCTGCTCCTGCCAGTCAGCCAGACTTGAAAAAGCCCTCTGCCATGTAAGGGTGAAACATCGTCAAGGAACATAAACCTATTTTTGAGATGACCTGGATAACTGAGAATCCTCACAGATATTGTGGTTTCCTTTAAGTTAACGCTAAAAGTCATTTGCATGGCTGCAGATTGTTGTATGACGTATGACATCAGCTAAAACGGAACCCTCCTCTATGTAACTGATTAAGAAACCCAACAAGATTTCCATAGAGAATTTAGACTCCAAACTCACATCCCCACGTGATTTTGTCGCGTCTTTTCTTTTGCTCTCATGACATCATTCTGCATGTACTGTCAGCTGAATCCGTTCTCACCGAGGTCTCACCCTACTGCTGGGAACTAAATATAAACTTAGCTTCTGATAAGACAGTTCTTCGATATAATTAGTGGAAGTGAAAAGATATTGTGTGGGTATCTAACAACTATTGCACACATATAAAAAAATACTGAGCACTTGTCAAATTTAATGGGAACATTGATTTCTCGCTGTTTCAAACAATAAGCCTCTGTGGTGTTGAGTTAAAAGACGCTGTGGCCGGATGGAGAGCAAATCTAATTCAAGACATTACTTCCTCAGTTGGTTTTTATTCGTCAGACCAAGAGGGGATGTTTTCCAAATGGTTGGAATCAAGTTACACACAGCCAGTCATTTGTAACATCATAACAATGTTAGTGGGGTTTAAGTGTGTAGCTCATTTAGCTTTTTTGTTTTCTACACTGTGGTTTTATCTTCTTCTATTAAGCCCCTTTTAGTCTTTTATAGTTCAGCCATTTATTGAAAGACCAGCTGGTTTATAGTGTGGAACGAGACAGCGTTCATTACTTTGCAATCACTCCCAGATCTGCAAAGGAGAATTCAGGTCTTAAACTTTGCCTCCTGTAGAGAACTACACGCATATACCGTTCAGTCTTTAGCTAGTTTTTGTTTTAATCATGGACAAATGAAGTAGGAATTGCTATCATGGTGCTTTAAGTTTTTGTGAAGGTTTTGTGAAGCTTTTGGCTTAAAATAAATACAGATAAAACAAATATTTAAAGTGTACCAAGCTGCATTAAGAAGAATGCAGTAAGAAGAAAAAAAGAGTCATGTGTATAGCAGCGCGATTGCAAAGAATTGTAGATTTATCAAGTGATGCAGCACTTGTTCTTGGAAGCAGATGGACTTACACTTTATACTGTGCTCTCCTTAGAATGTTTTTAAAGTAATTTATTAATTTATGTGACAATAGAAGAAACAACATGTTTTCTGTTTCTTGGGTTTTTTTGTAGTGATTGAATTAAAATGAACAAAACAATTTATCCTAGTTTTTCGAAGTATATTGGAAAACATCTAAAGCTGCTGGATGGAAACTATGATGGCTTTATCAAAAGCCTCTGGTCAGTCACAAAAGAGCCTGAGGGTGATAAATGTGGAGGTTGCAGTATTGAACAAATTTTATATTAGATGGGGAAAAAAGAAATAAACGTGGCAATGATGGATGACGCTTAGGTCAGAATCTCAGGATAAATGCCCGTGTGAAATGGTTGTGGTTTGTGCTGCTAAGCAGGGAGAAGTCTGCAGGACAGCGGGGCCAACCTATTACATCACAGACCTAAAGCTCTGGCTCGACTGAAAACTATACGCCAGAGTCCATGTGGTGCCAAAATGTCTCAACCATATTCTCCATCAACTGACCTATTGATTTTATGTTTTGAGGATTAACCAACCCGACAGGCTGGAACATTAATGATTTAATTCTTTCTTATTTATTTTAATTTTCCTGTAAT
Organism: Microctenopoma stevenorrisi; assembly: GCA_032270685.1. Classification (NCBI taxonomy): domain Eukaryota; kingdom Metazoa; phylum Chordata; class Actinopteri; order Anabantiformes; family Anabantidae; genus Microctenopoma; species Microctenopoma stevenorrisi. Next base: position 12,673,792 of record JAUMTR010000006.1, read on the forward strand.
CAGACGAAACATCGTATGCAGCATGTCATCCAGAAAACGAATCTTATCATGTCCTCAGTGGAGCATTTGAAACATGATTTCAACGGCAGTCGCACAGACAGCAGCATCCTTAGATTTGACAGTGATTCATTACAGTGAGCAGCAGCAGATCGGCGCGCCATAGAGTCACACTGTGTCTGTGCTGACACATAAACTGAATTTAAAGCCACTTGTACACATTGCCTTGACAACTGGATGCAATTATTGTACAAGAGTCAGCTAATGTTTCTGTGCTATTAGCCACACAAAGACTTTTGTGTCTGAGAAGAAGTAACCGGCGATCACTGAGTAAAATATCATTAACAAAACATTATAAGTCCCACCCACTATGGATGGATACCAAAATTGGTATTAGTAATACAGTTTGAGACCCAGTCACTTCAATTAATTTTACTTATGTCAAAGACACTAGTTGCACAGTCATCTGTTGTTTAATATACAATTTCTCATATGTCAATAATATATTTAGGATTGATTTGTTTGTGGGAGAAATTAACTGATGACCAAGGTAACTACAGATCAGCAAAGAGACTAGAGTGTCATTACACTTGCATTTTGATTGTTTTTCATTCAAGGCAGTTTCATTGATCTCCATATATGTCCATATTACTTTTAGTTGATTATGAACACATTTCATTTGCAGTGTAAAAGTGTAAATACAGGTGTTGTACTGATTTGTTTATTCTTTCTAAGTTTAATGTCAATTTTAAGTTTTAAGTTGGATTTGCTGATGTACTTTATTTAAGTGCTCTTATTTTGAAGTGACTTTTATTTGGGAGTAACAAAAAGTCTGTTGGTCTGCTGTCGGCAGTCTGCAAATAAACCAGTAGCAAGAGAACCACTTGTATCTGCCTATGCTGTGAGGTAATTACAGTGCCAATTGTATTTTGAATTATCCAGTACGAGAAGTTTTAAACCTTGAGCACTACCTGCAACGTGGGCTTTATCGCCCACACAGATCTTTCAACACAAATCTCTGCAGAGATCTGGCATTTAAATATAGTTCCCATTATTTTATTTGAAATAAAATCTGCTGAAGCACAGAGCCTGAAGAACAATAAATCCTTAACTTTCCTTATAGTGCTTGTTTATACATATAAGTTGTTCTATATGATGATTTTACTTATATAAGAAATCTGACATAAAACATTTAGATGTGAATATATTTAAATATTTAATATTGTACATACACAGAAAATCCCAACATTCAGTCCTTACAGCTAATTATATTATCTACTGTAATAAATCTCTATTCTTGTTAACGTGCACTCAAATATGTTTACATATCAGAGCACGTCAGTATTTGTGAAAATTCATTATGTAAACCCACTTAATCTGTTGTATTTCACCTAATTTGACCAAGCCCCATATGGTTCAGTGAGCACTCTCACACCTTCAGTCTACTAAAGTAACACGAACAGCACCACGTGCTAATGTGACAGATGGGAAAAAATGTTTATGACGTAAAATGGAAATACAAGTGTGTTTATCTGCGACATAACAGAATGGATTGTAAATTATTTCATAATTAACAGATCTTTTATCAGCAGCATGCTCATTCAGTTCTGTATAACCTGTTTCCATGTGTTTTCTCTGACTGAAATTTGTACTGTACCATGTCATTTAGAGACCACAGTGTTCAAAGGCTGTACAGAAACTGAATAGTATGTGTGTGGATATATAGCTAAATGCTGTGACATTCACTGGCTAAGCCCCCCAAGGGCTTAAAAGTTCCCTTTCCCTCTTAAGGCTGAAGAAATAATAACCTTGCAGACATTTAGTCTGACTTCACACAGCTGCTGCCTTTTCACTGTTACTTTCTTTTGTCCTCTCGTCTCCCCATTTTCCTTTCAGGCAGGTCCATTAACCTGTTGTTATTAGCGATTTGGAGCGACACAGTTGGTGGTGCATGTTCCAGTTTTGCTGCAGCGTACAATAGTCAGAACACTCAGATGCTCATTTTTTCATCTCCATTATTATGATTACACTTTTAACTGGTCTCAACGTCAGTAGAACAATTAATGTTGATCTCTTTAACACGAAACTAAAAGAAAGACTAAAGATTAACTCTGATCTATGTTTCTACCTAAACTGCTAAAAAATCAAAACATCTTTTTTCCCTGTGGTCACGTTCAGTCAGTATGTAGTATTGCCTAAGGAGCAGTGGTTATCTTTAGTCGGTAATAAGGCTCAAACTCTAGTGCCCCCTCAGTTTGGTTTAAAGACATTGTCACCTTGACATCATCTCCAGTGGGACAGCGAAGACAATCTGCCGTCATAATAGCAGCTTTCCTTGTTATTCTGTGGATCTTCCTCCATCCAACCAGACAATTTTCACCCTTACACACATGTCATCGCTATCTGTGATAATTAGATTCTGAAACAACTGAACCGATATGATGATCAATGGTTGGCTGCAACAGCTGCGCCTCGAACTGCAGTGCTTTACTGCTGCTGTACAGTAGAAACAAATCAAACCAAACAGCGTAATCTTGCTGATCGGCTCAGGTTGCTGATGGTGTGTTTCTGGAAGTCAAGTTCTGTTATTGGGTGCTTGAGTACTCTCAAAAAGTGCTGCTGTTGTCTGGTGATTGTTTCCTCAGCAACTGCAGAAATCTCAGCCACAGAAATTACATAAACCAAAAGCACAGAAGACTTCGTGATTAATGGGGTCTCACAGCAAATGTATAATTAATGCTGCTCTAACATTACAAGAATCAAATAACAGAACATTATATCTGTTTTCATGTTGCGTTTACTTCTCCCCTAACTCAGAATTACATTTTTTTCTTATGTTCTTTCTTATTTGCGTATCACTCATACACACAGAGTCTTTATAAAGACACAGTGAAAACACAGTGGCAAAAAAATTGAATAGAGTCCATGTTCCTACACCTATAATTATGGCGCACAGATATTTTCTGTTATTCTCAGAGACTGGTCATTTCCATGGTGATGGTGTCCTTAGAGAGGCTTAACAAAGCTTTCGCCTCCCAAGGTGCTAGATTACACTTTGTGAGCATTTTGCTGTCGTTTTGTACCCATCTGCAGTGAATACACAGTAAAACCAGTTACCCATGAGGCAAGCTGAAGCATAAGGAATGCAATAGTGGGATTGATTTGATGGTACCTAAGTCTCACCAAATCAGTCGAGACGCGTGCAATTTGAATGGAAGAGGCGTGAAGGAGAGGAGAAAAACCAGCAGGCAGAGCTAATGTTCTCAGCTGGGACTCGACTTATTAACCTTAAGTCGGTATGAAAGGTCTCCCCAACTGTGATAAGTGAATAACGGAATTTAGCGATGACGACTTCTTATTGGGAAATGTCACTCTAATGCGGTGCAGATGTGATCGTAGCGCACACATGCGCTCCGTGCTCTGCCAATTCATTGGAAAATTAGGGATGTGGCTTCTGCTCACACTTCTGTTCACTGCTATTTCAGGATGCCTGTTTTATTTTCTCACCTGTTCAGTGTTACTTAAATTTCACCACTTTAGTGTACTGTTGTGTTTACAGCCAAATCTCCTCCACATATTGTTCATGTTGTGTTTTTTCGTACATTGTGTGAAAAAGTAATGTCCCTCTATATACTATAAGATTATATAGTTATCTCAGTCATCTGTTTGTCTAAGTGACAGACAGATTATAGACCCACAAATGGTGAATCCCCACAATCAAACAGGCAAATTGACTTTTATTGATTGGTTTGCTGTCGGACATACACCTTTACTGAAGACCTGCAAGAGGCCAAACCGCTTTAGATCACTGCTTTGTTCCTCGATTATGCCAGATTAGTATTCTTCAATGAATAATTCATGATGTTAAGAGGGAAATTCATGAATTTAAAAGGTGTGTAAAGACTGTTAGCACCAATATGCCACACTGTCAACCCCCCGTAATCTAAATGTAGTTCTCTTTTATTGCTCCTAGTGGGGAAATTAATCACTTCTATTTGCCCCTTGATGCCTATTTAAAACAAGTGTGTAGCCATCTTCCAACCCTGGAGAGCTACAGTGTATTTCATGAGGGGTGTACTGCTAATACTTAACATGTACTTCTGTTGTTCGGTATGGGAAATCCCTCATGACAACATAATCTCAACACAAAAAAAGACTTGGCTGAGATTTGAATGCACAGAAACTGACAGCGGCAGGTGTTTTTATTTCCTCTTGCCCTCTGGGCATAGTCCAGACATAGTGAACTGATTAACATCCAACACACATGTAGGTAGAGCTTGTCAGTCAGTGTGCATCTTCTTCTACGTGAGTTGTGTATGAATTTTCTTTCTGTACATATGATGCATGAGGGAATGTGATCATGTCACAAAACCTCATTTATACTCATACTCATCTGTGACAAACAGTAAGAATGTGATTTGTTGTGCACGTTCTGTGTAGGTGATTTGTCACAGGTATATTTGCACCGCTGGTTCAAATGTTGAATCATCATCACAGGCGGATGGGATGACAATCCTTGCTAGTGTTGTTACCTGTGAATGAAAGTCACAACACTGCCGGGCTGTTCCCTGGGGCTTTTTAAATACCCTATTAAAGGAAGACACAATCAATACAATTTGAGGTAATAATTGGATTTCTCTAGGGTTTTTCACCTAAGGCAAGGCGGAGGAGGGAAAGACCATATAACACGAGTGTGAGCCTGTGGTCCAGCCTGCAACTTAGCTTTATTTGCATGATGATTGGATTTCTTGTCAGATAACCCATGACTCTGATGTCTCTAGAGAGGTCAATATGGGTAATTACACGAGCCACCCAAAGCATTACTACAAGCTTGATTGAAGACAGCTTAAAGTTAATGGATGTGTGTGTATGGGATAAACAAATCACAATCACCTCCATAATCCGATTTACCAAAACTTAAATACATATAGTGAGTATACTTCATGAAAAATGTGTTTTTTTAATCATTACATATTATTCAATATTGTACTAGTTACTTAAGGAAGAGGAATAATAGAAAGATGGATGAGTAAATTAGTTTCTCACATAAATTCTTTGTGAGGCTTTTTCTTTATTTAAGTGAAAGTGCAAGTACTTACCAAAAAGAAATACTCTACTACAAATACAACTTTCGCTGTACTTTTTACTTAAGTTAAAGTCAACATATTTACTTAATGAGGCAAACACCCTAGAATTCCACCTGATCATTATATCTGAAGCATTTATTATATAGAAATGTGAGATGAGCAGCAGAGCGATGTGGACACTATTGACATGGTGCGCACACCAATGGTTTATATCGTCACCACCACATTTGTAATAGTCCCAGAAAATCTGACCTGCCTCATTAAAATATGATACCAGTGGATTGTGTCCAAACTGACAAAAATAGTTTTTGCTTACATAAAATGAATTTTATTAGAGAAAAACACAAAACTGAACATTATGGCAAATAATATTTAAAGTAATAGGGACAAAAATCTCTGTTACCCAGCAGCTTGGCATGAAAGGTGGTTTAACCATCATAGTTTATTAGTTCATTATATTTGGTATAAGAATCTTTATTTGCAAAAAGAAACAAGTTAAAGAAGAAAAGCTTTAAATGATCAAAGATAACCTTGAAAGCAGCCATCTGTACACTGACAGATGGCTGCTTGATATTCTTATTTCCCCAACAGTGAAAGACACTAGCTGTGTTTAGCTTTTATTCAGCTTTAAAATATTTCAAAAATTATATGTCTTCTTGATAACCATACTATAAGTAAAACCACATCTAGTTTTTATTACACTACTGTCTATTAGTACAGTATAATATATGTTGTCACTTTAAAATACACCTAGAATTTTCCTAAAACGAAACATTTTGGGAGCATCGTAGAGACATAGGGCATAAAAAGGAAACACTGTTGTATTACATTTCATATGTATTACAGATATGGTTGGAGAAACGTATTTGCATCTTTTCATCTGTTTGTGTTTGCGGTGACACGGTCAGAAATGATTGCATATGTATAGTGGTGAGCATAAACAAAAAATGAAATATTCCGTTATTTCATTGCATTTCATTGACAGTGAGCTTGGTATGATGTGTACGTGAGCAAATGTAGCCTATAGAGATTTTCCATTTCATGGCCAAGAATATTGCACCGCTTTATGTGGCCAAATGTTTACTTGAAAAACATATGCAAGTGTTGTGTGGGTGTTATGAATCCTCCAGGCCTCTCCATGATAATATCTGAATTAATGAAGTCAAGTATTATTATTATTATTATTACGTAACCAAGTCATCTTTTAACTTAGAAAATATCAGATATGAAGTTTAGAGTTTTCTCCTCCTGCCTAAACATTTAGAAATGTTAAAAACCCAACATCAAAAAGACGAGAATTCAAAGCGCTATCTCGGCTACAGCTAGGGGAACCACTTTTGCTCCTTGAACAGAGCTTTTGTCTCGTCTTCTTAACCATGTGAGGCAGAAGCTCTCTGCAACATCAATTATAGGACATTTTGGCAGCGACTTCATGAACACTGTGTTTTGAAAAACAAAAGATATTGCTTCTCAAAAAAAACAGAGTCACAGTAACCTAGGATTTGTTAGTTTGTCAGCCTGCTGTTAATCACTCCCACACTCAAACAAGCCGTGGATGAAAGCCTTTGTTGGTATAGTGTACGAATAGCTCAACAGCAAATACAGGCTGAATGAATGTTTGTGCTGTTAGCTAGTCAGACAGATAGAGATCTGTGAAAACAACTCGGGAAAGGGCGGCTACAAGACTTTGCATACGTTATTGCAAAGGTAAAATGTATTTGTGAGCAAAAGTAATTCATTAGAATAGAAAGTGGTGATGCTCGATTTCTCCAAGCACTGTTTTTGTCCGCCACTCAGTAGTGGTTGCTCACTCCAGTGTAAAGAATTGCATGTCTCAAAGTAGTTTTGAGTAATTTTGTGTAGTACCACTAAATGAGTGAATCAAAAAGTGTGACGCAGATACTGTGTCTTTGGTGCTCAAGAGGATTAACTGCCATCAAGCTTAACCTTTCAGTAGGGCTGCACAAATTTCGTGAAAAAATTATTATTTTAGAAAATATTGCAATTTGCAATTCAATAATTGTGATTTGATGGTTTCATGAATCTGTTTCATCACGAGAAACGTTTTGAAATATATATGTGTCGACTCTAAAAGCTGGTAACTTTTGTCCAGGGTGTGGGTCAGTTTCTGAAATCCCTCTTTCCTGACATCACATCGTAAGTATGCAGCATGTTATGTCCAAAGTAGGACATCATTGGGGTAGGGATTTTTTCGTCATATGACGTCACCAGGCGCTTAGTTTGCTTATGCCTCGGGCAGGCACTGTCAACATTACTAAATTCAGATTGCTGGAGCAGCAGATGTGACCGTAGCAGTGGTGCTGGGGGTCTGTGCCCCCAGTGGGAAAAAGCTGGAGCAGCCAAAGACGCAGATAATAAACACACTGCAGCATAACTAAATAAGTTTGTCAGAATAAAGTCTGAGTTCAATCTGCGCTGCAAGGAATATCCAACTCAGCTGCAAAGAAAGATGTTGTTGTTGTTGTAACTCATGAATTCTGACCAAATTTCACATCTTCATCATATGTTGGTTCAACTGAAAGGAAATAAAGTGACACTGATGATGGCTCTAAAAAATGACCGCACTAACTGGTTAATCTTCAAAACATATTTTCCACAAAACAAAATTAGTTAGCATTAGTTGGATGAGACTAGTTTCAGCATCCGATTGATACACATTTAGTGCTTCACTGAGGGTTTTACGCAGCAGGAGAATGTGTGTGGGGTTGAATCAACGGTCAACAAATGTAAGGGTTAGTACATATTTGGTTTAATGCAAATACCAGCTAATATATATACAATTTACGAGTGAGAAGATAAAATTGTCCAGTGATTAACTAACTTCTAAGTTGCTCTTACAGGCTCCATACAGCTGGATTAACATATTAAGGCCACTTACATGTCAGTCCCTGAAGATATGTCCTTTTTTTGTTCATTCTGCTCTCAGGATGCTCATTGCTCACTGCAGCCTGGTTGATCACATCAGACAGAACTGTTCCTGAGCAGATCTGTCTACATGCTACTGTGTACAATATGTGATAATATATCAATCACCACTCACACATGCAAACAAACTAATAATAATAGTTGATGAAGGACAATGAAATGATGATGAAGTTTTTCCAATAGTCTGTTCTCGATGGTAGATGAAAATGTCACAATAATTCAGTGAACAGTTAGTGGACATTGAATGGCACAAGAGGTTTACACCATTTCAAACTATCTTCAAGTCTGTATCCTCACAGTTGAACTTCTACAGGTGCTATAAGCTTTGCAATAAACCTATTCACACTGATGGACACTCCCCCCCTGTCCATGGACAATTTATAGTGCAACTAAACTAAATTTGAAAAGCACATTAACAGCAGCCAAAAGTGAGACAGTAGAACAGAGATAAGTCAATTAAAGAAAACATGAAAAATTCAAGCAATGAAAATTAAATACACGGGATGAAGGCCAGTTTAGGGGCAGTAAAAGAAAAAGCACTAATAGAAAAGGCTCTATCCCCTTTGAGCTACCACAGCTCTTGGGAGAATGGTTGGTTGAACTGAGGGAAAGAGCAGGAGTGTTGTGGTGAATAAGCTCAGAAAAATAGGGGAGGGAAAGGTCATTTGAATTTTTAACAACAATTGTTTAAGACCTTACACAGAACATACTGTAAATACGTACAGAATATTTGTAGGAAACTCAACATTACCACGTGAGCAAGTGGAGAGGAACAACAGGCAACAGAGATCAAACAACAACAACAAGGTCTGGTCATTTCTCAGCGAGTGTGCTGCTGAGTGGAGAAAATCTATTAGAAAGGTGAATTTGGTGAAATTAGTTTTTGAATTTTGAAAACAAGCTGTTTTTTACACGGATGAAAACACAGAACAACTCAACCCTTCTACCAGCTCTAAAAGGAAGAAAGAGTGAAGGGATTTGACCTTTTTCACAGCTGACATGCAAACTGCAGGAAAAGCACGGGTGCCATTACTATTAATGATGACTACAGTCCACTAAGAGTCCCTCTAAGCGAAGACAGTGAATCCGCTTGTCTAGTAGCAGGACGTCTTAATGGACCTAACATATACATGTCTGCTGTGAAAAAGGTCAAAAGGTTCTCTGTCATGTCTCTCTCTCTCCTTCTTCTAATTCTGTTTTCTTTTTCTGTCTTTCCTCCCTCTCTTTTATTTCCTTCTTCAGTTTCTTCTCTGCTTCCATCTTTGTTTTCTTTGCTTCTTTTTTTTATTAGGGCGCGCTCCAAAAAACAGAGAAAACATGGAGTATTGGACTAGTAAAGGCTGAACCTAAACCTGAAATAAGCTGCTAGAATCCACCCAATGAAGATAAAAATCAAGTACGTGAAGTTGCTCAGTGTTTAAGGCAGAGGGCTGGGATGCAGGAATAGCAGGATCAATTCCCAGCTGTGGTACCCAGCGAGACACTTAGGGCTAGCTCCCCGAGCGCTGCCTGTTTCTGTTCACTGCCCCCCTCAAGGTGGGATAGGTCAAATGCAGAGACCAAATTCTGTTGTAACAATGTCTTCAATGACAATAAAGTAAATTCTTCACTTCTTCTTCCTTGTTCCTCCGGTTCGTGAGCTTCATGTCATCCTCGATTTGGGTAACTTTGTGGAGCCACTCCTCTCCCTTTCTGCACTCTCTTTCCAGCACTTGCATCTCAGCTGATCTCAAAGGGATGGGATCATGCTCTGCACCAGTATGTCAGTGCATGTTGGCATTAATGGTTTCCTCAACAAACTGTAGCTCCCTAGTGCTGGCAGCTCTCATGCAGCCTGAAAAAGGATGATAAAAAGATGTAATAAAATATTTTGTAAAAATGTGAGGGGTGTACTCACTTTTGTGACATAGTGTACATATACTTTTACATTTTTTCTGTGGATATGCTGATTTATATGGAGCATGGAGAGCGACACCATATAATAAATGTAATAAGCATTTAAATAGATAGCTATTTAAATTCTTATTACATTTATAATTAATTGCACAGATAATTTATTCGATATTTAAAAAAAACGTATATATATATTTCACTGACTATTTATTTATTTCACAGTCTGTGTTGCTGCACGCTGTAAAAAAATTAATTTATCTGTCACCTTTTACCCAGCAAACTCAGTGGGCGGGTCTAACACTGTTTTCTAGACACACGATTGGTCTGGCCAAACACGATGCCGGTGCTGCTTCTCTTCAGAGCATGTGAATGTGTTGCTAACAGGCTGGTGAGAGACTTCCTAAACCTGAAATTAAACCAGGAGTGACCGAAACAGAAGATGTGACCTGTAAAACAGTGGCTTCCTGCTGTTTGTCAGACCACAAAGCTGACTTTGTGGTCTGACAAACAGCAGAAAGCGCTTGTGTGTAGCTTCTTTGATTGACTTGGCTTAGTGCAGCTAGTCGTCTCATCAGACTCCTTCTCACCCTTCCTTTGAAAAGTTTATTTGTTTGGTGGCCTGGTGGCTCAATTGGTTAAGTGTCAGACTGGGATGCAGAAGGTTCCAGGTTCAAAACCCTATCTGACTCCTCATCCATCCCCTACCCTACCTGTCCTCGAGCCAGACACCAAGCACCAGCTCCCTGTAAGATAAACACCAAAGGTTAAATGAATGGTGTTTAGATTAGCCTCTCTATAAGCAAAGGGACAGAGAACAACTCGTGCACACGTGCAAACCTTTTTCATGCTTTCACTTCACTTACTCCTTCCCATCTCTGTTTGGTTGTTTTCATTTGATAATGCTACCTCTGATGAAGGCCTTTGCACTGTTTATCTGGTCGTCTGTCTTGGGGTCAGACACAGGGCAACACCTGGTTTTCCACCAGATCCCTTGAGGCACAGAGGCTCAAGCATTAATTCACTGAAGTGAGAAGATCTTCTATCAAATCAAATGCACACACAGTGATGCTTATACCACATGGGCATAACCCTCACAGCTGCACACTTGGGCCTAGTGGTGACAATCTTTTCTCATTTTTGCCTTCTCTCTCTGTTACTGTTTTTTTTTTTTGCTTTATGAAGACAACTTATACTAAGTATTTAAAGAGAACAACTTACTTTAGTGTTTTTCAGTGATTATTATTATTACACCATTATTCATTCCTTGTACACATCTGTACCCCCAGCAATTAATGTCTTCATTTTGAGCCTAAATTCAAAACGTTTACTTGTTTATTTAGATTTTTCAATATCTTAAAGTTTGCTCGGGTGCATTCATGCCATATGTCTTTCAGAAGGATTGTCATTCTGTTATTTTTGTTACCTTGCACTAGGGAGGAAAACACTGAAGATGGAATGAAGGAGGAACCAATCAGAGAAAACAAAACGAATACGAACATGAAAAAAAACCTAATGCTAATCAGACGCCACACATAAATAAATCTTGTGCAGTATGTTATAGTATATATCAAACATATGGACTTTGGCCACTATCGTACTGTTTACCAAAAGTTAAACCCCGACTCAGAGAAGATTAAGATAAGGAGGTTCTCCTGCTAAGCCACCTCCTTTGAATGTTATTGGAGCACCTCTGTCAAAGCTAGTGAATCTATTTCCTATTATCAGAGTTGTGTTAAACAATTTTCTAAAAATAAATATATCTGAACCTGCACTGAACTGAAAGTATGACTGATTCTTGTCATATAGTTAGGAAGATTGCATTGCCCTCGTGGTCACGCAGCCTGCTATGCTGAATCGGTTGAGCGTTCATGCTGCAGCGATGATATGAAAGCAACCCACGCAAAAGCTTGACACAAGCAGAGATTTGAGCCACCAGAGTAATACATTTTGTGTCAATTCCTGTTTTTCACAATTACCCAAACACTGGCACCATCTGAAAGCCTTTCCAGTGGTGACAGTTCACAAATAACATCTGATAACAAAACAACTTTAGACATCATCATACGAAACTCATCAGCTTCTGTTAAGGATCTGTCTTGTCTTGGCAAAAGGCTCTTGTATATGTGAAGTGATCCACTCTGCTGCACTTCAACGTGTAAAAATGTGCCCTTTTTCACAGTAAAGGCTGCTCTTTTATTATTTACCAGCTGTAAGTTATTTTACCATCTAACAGGAAAGGCTTGAAAATGTAACATTTAACCACAGTTAAAATATAACCCATTTTCTTTTGCAAAACCGCTTTACAAGCAGACAATAGACATTCAATTTCACAGCGGGCTATTCTACTTGGGTTCAGTCATGGGTTCAGCTGAGGGTGACAGATAAAGGGAAAAGTGGGTGTATAGATGTATAATTTTGTTTTGAAAACAATTGAGATTTTACCACTTTCATTTGTGTCCTGGTGATAATAGCATGGTTATTGCAAGACTGAAAGAGCAGCCAAGTGAGAGGAAAAGAAAGTCTTTCTTTGCTTTTGAAGGATTCTGATATAAAACATTCATCTCAATGGGCGACATTAACGATCAGCCTGTCTTAATGCTTCTCGTCTGTCACAGTATGAAACGCATGTTAAGTCCTCCAGTTCAGCGGTGATCTGTGAAACGTATAATAAAAAGCAAACAATAAAAGGAATCATATAGTCCTGTGAAAATATGGAGAAAAAAATCTATGTTAACTGAATGTAATGTAAGGCAAGGACAACTGTCATGTCCTCGCCAGATCACTGCAGCAGACCCAAAGTTGTTCTTTTGTAAGGGTCAGCAATGGTGGATGTCCTGCAGACTAGCTTTACTAGGTACTCGGAGAGAGTCTGCTTATTCTTTCTGGGTCTGGGCAGGGATAGATGAGCAGCATGAGCAATTTCTGCTGCAACCTGTGGTGTCTTAGGAAGAGATGTTTACTTGTCCTTGGCATCACTTATACAGGGGAACTCTTTCGCAATAACTAAAGTGTTTCTGCATTGTACAGAATGTTTCTCACATTAAACCAAGACCTTTTGCCTTTATTGATAGCCTCCCCCAAATCCAACATATTTACACATAGTGTAAATCTTTAAATTCTTAGCAATAGAAATGTTGTTTTACATTGAATACCAGTCAACCAATCTGAATTAATCCACAATGAGCGGCCTGGTAGCTAAATGGGTTAAGCGTCAGACTGGGACAGAAGGTTGCAGGTTCAATCCCCCCTACTAGGTGTGTCCTTGAGCCACCCAGCGCTAGCTCCTTGTAAGTCGCTTTGAATAAAAGTGTTTGCAAAATAACGTAAATGTTGTATATTTGTAAGGGAAATGTATTGTCATGCAGTATGCATTGAAATGCACAAACATTTGTCATTGTGTGAATTAAATAATAAATATTAAAATTAATAATAGTTATATCTTTAAGTACATTTGTGAGGAACATGTGAGGAAAACATTTTTTTATAAAACATTAAATATTTTAAAAACATTTTCAATGAAGGGTTTCCATAACCCCAATCATTCCTCACACATGAACTCATGAACCCCATCTATCTGCCACTATCCACCCATGCATCTTCTGACCAATACAATACAGAAAGGAAATAAAATACAGAGCAGGCGTTGAACAAGAACATCAATGAATAGAAAAATAAACCATTGTCTATGACTGTGAAACGCTGATGCAAAATCCTTCTCCTTTTGATACTTTTTCTAACTGTATGTCAGGAAGCCAAGGTGGCAGTCTCAGCTTCCCTGCATTTCCAGAGAGGACAGAGAGGATCAATTTTAATTACCCCGTAGCCTCTCAGAGAACATGAGAGTAATGGAGATTTAAACAGCTGAGATGGCCATGGTAACCTCAGTAAACCCAGAGAGCCACAGATACAAAATACTGCATAAGGCTAACAGATGTAGCGAGGAATAAAGAGGGGTTAGAAAAACCTGGGAATTCTATAATCACAATGTTGACAGGAGCAGTGCCTGTTTTTTTAAAAAAGCAATCTGTCCAATGCGTGGTACAACCTCATTAAGGAGCAACTGATTATTCTCAGAACATTTGAAAGGACAAGATGGAAACGTGAAAGTGCGGGTTAGAACACGAGTTTAGATTACGGGGAACAGACACATACAGATACCTCTCTGTAACAGTGAGCAGGCCAACTCTGTCAGGCTTTCAACAAAAGTGGTTTTAACCCGCGGCTGTGTGGGAGAGTGTGAGGGAGAGATAGAAACATGAAAAAGGGGGGAAAGACAGAGCAGATAGACAGACGCTTTGCGATGCTGCAAAAGGGGGTTGTCACTGCCAACTGGATGTTCGTATTGGTATAGTGGGCTTGTAATATTTCAGAGACAGGATGCGTATATACTTTTTAGCTGCAGGAACAGCCTGCTGTACTGAGTCTCCCCTTAGCTTGACGAGAGAAGCGCCATCTGGTAAAACTCAGACAACTCTCAAGCACAAGGCTGTGCACCAGTTGTTCATAAATGGGCATCTGCAAAAAACATTTTCTTTGTGAGAAAAGTTACTGTGCTACAGTGAATCAACACCAAATGTGCTGCAGAGGCAGAATAGTTTATTAAGTCAACACACAAAGCAATAACGCTGTCTTTATGCTCACTCTGCAATATGCTGTAACATTTTTATGAAAAAGTGAAACAACTCCACACTTCAGAGGAGGGGAATTCGCCATCATCAGGCAACTGTTAAGTAAAAAAGGAAAAGAAGCCCCCCCGCTCTCAGATCCCACCGCTGCAGAAATTGCACTTCTCCCCTTGAGGCAAAATGTTATCAACCAGTGCAGAAAACGCCACCTTCATTACAACCGGAGATCCATGCTGTCACGAGGCAGCTTTAAAAAAAAAAAGTGAATAAATCAGAGTAAGTGAGGCAAGTGGAATCTTGTTTTGCTTTCCCTCAGTTCCCTTTAAAGACCCTTGTATGGGAGAAGAATTAGCTTCAGGACTATTTTTACAATAAATACCTTGAGCATTTCAACCAGCAGATATTGATGTAAGTTTATCATGTCTTTGTTTTCACTGCTACAGAACTAATCACTCATTTATTTCAGTGCAGTTCATTTTCCTACATCCCAGTCTCTGCAGCATCCACATCTGTGAGCCTGTATTTTTGATTGGATAAACTCATACTTGGTTACACTATACTTATGTTGTAATACTGTAGAAAACCTGAACAAATTATTGAAGAAGCACAACAATGCTGGTGCTTCCACGCCCCGCATGCGCACCTGTGCGATTGCAGTGCAAAAAACCCTAATCACAAGGATGAATGCACACGTGGTACAAAAACTATACTGGTCTACAAAGATGCCGAAAAGTAAAACAGGCCAGAACACTGAATGGTGGCTTGTCTCCACTTTACTTGTAAGAGAGAGGGGTCACGCCAAATCAATACAACATTGTTGTATTGTTGTTAAATCATCTTCTTTATTCTATGATGAAACATTTCTCGCTGGTGGAACGCAGTGGCCCAGGACCCCTGCTAAGATGAGTTATGTTGTTTTTTTGCCTAATTATTTAAACCTCTGTAGATTAAAAAAAAGATAGACCCGAGAGACAAGGGGAAAGTCTCCATGTGGGATTCAGGCTGAGTTTCAAAGGGCCCTGTTATACCACTAGTACAGACAATTAATTTGACTCTATACAGAAAATCAAATCAATGATCAGCACCGGGGACGTGATGCCTAAATTATTTTTAATTAGGAAAAGTCTCAAGAGGCAGGCAAAAGTGCAAAGACGGAAGGATGTGTTCTTTATTTAAATCTGACTACAGTATTTCTCAGCATGAATCACATAAGAACTGATCTTATGTGGAACTCACTGCTCGCATGAATACACTGCAGCTTGGAAAAATTGTGATGACTATGTGCAAGCGAGAAATACCAAACAATACAAACCCAGAAATCCCCTGTCCAATCCACGAAAACATTACACACAAGGGATGACTGTGGCCTAGATAGTCTATAAACATGTCAGCGGACAGTGAACAGTATTACACACAATTAGGAAATATTTACAACATTGACAGCCAAGCGAAGTGAGAATGTTATATTAACATTTGTGCTTAAGGTACAATTAGGGATCTGATAGCTGTTAGAAACATGTGTACAGTAACTTGTCTCCAACACTAAGATGTCGCACACAACATAGTGGATTTAATCAAGTGATAACAGAGAAACAGTTTCCTTTAGGGAGAAATCTCATGTTGTACCAGATGATTTATTATTATATTAATGGCTGCTTGTTTAGTTTAAACTGTTGTAAATACTTTTTACAATTTGTTTTTCCTCTATTCTGTGACACGTTGAATTTTTCCATTACGTAAGTATTAATAATAGTATAAATACATATTTCTATGCCTTTACATAGAGGTTTTGTGGACTACCTTTGATGAGAGAAGCCCCATCATTTCCCTTTGCAGTTTCTATTGCGAATAGAAAATCTAACGATGCTCATAGAATAATCTTACTGCGCCTTGGATGTCAGTCTTGAAACAAATGAGGCTGAACGGGAAACTGAGATCATGTCATTATGTTAAATGTGATTTTCATAGTTTGGAAAGAGGCTGGCTTTCTGGCTGAGTCGCTAGTTGGGATTTTTTTTTTCTTCTTGCAGTACCACAATGTTCAATGCGTCTCCAAGTACGCACGACCAATCTGCGGCAGCGGTCCACAGACCGCCTGCCAGACATCTGGCTGCTCTTGGTTTATTTCTGGAGGCGCTTCTTTTCGGTAATTCATCCCCAACAGGTGGATAAGTCTATTCGGCACGAACTTCTGTGGAAACAGATGCAGAGGGAATCGGGACGCGATGCTAAACCAGCTGTAATCCACCGAGGAAACTTGCTTGGCGTTTATTTTTGTCTCCAGGATGTGTTGATGAGCTGAATGCGGCGTGCGCCAGGCTGCGTTTTTTCTCCAAATAAGACCGGATGGAAGTCGTGACCAAAGCGGACCGAGCCTGGATGTACAGTAGGACTACTGTAAAGTCTGAAAAAAGCAGCAGGGCAGAATGCAGACTAGACTAAAACCCAATAGGAAGACGGGCTGGCGTCCAAAGGCGCTAACGCATCAATAAGCGGGGTCTTCGAGCAGAGTCGCTCCAGTTTGCACATTTGGCGGATGCTGAATTCAAGAAGTGGATGGGAATTCAAATGTAAAGCTCTACACATCTGTTTCATCGGTCTTTATGTGTCTTTGTGAGGGGCATTCTCCCAAGGAAGAAGTTCCAATGACCGACCACCCAAAGGTTAGTGATTTGCTCTAATGCGCCCAGTTCTCAGATGTGGTCCCTCAAATACTGTTGAAGGTTGAAACCTGAGTCCTCGCTCATTTTTCCACAACCATTTCTATTTTTATCCAACCTACTCCCTGGGACATTTCTCGCACACAAACAGAAATAAAAATGTCAAATCTCACCTCTGACTATATCCAGGCGCCACAAATGGAAAACGTCTGCCGGCTCACACAGACCTGTTGTCTGGTAATTAGTGCATGCTGACGATTTTGTAACGAGTTTGTGAACACATGACATGACAGTGCTCTCTAAATGCTGGGTCTGCGCCAAAGCTCACATCAGAGATTCAACTTTCAGAATAAGATACATTTTGCTTATCCCACTCAATTATCTGCTGGTTCAGATTTTCACTGTGTTTTTTGCAAGTGATGTGTTGGTTTGAGGAAACTGTGAAGACAGACCTCTGCACACCATGCTGTCTATATGTGTGTTTCAATAATAGCATCCACAAATATCAGCAGACCACCCACATATGCTGTGTTGGACTCTCTGCTCAGAGGGAGGCCTTAAAGCAGCTGTATTGTTTTGCTTCTAATTATTAATTGGAAAATGTTAAATTGGGAAAAGAAGCATAAAAACATACTTACTTTTTAAGGAGGTTAAACACTGATGCTTACGTTTAGTAATACTGTGGTAAAAAAAAGCAGTATTTTGGGAACAGTTATCAAATTATTTGGCAGCAATACCTACTTCTAGTAAGCATTGCAGGCACAGTAAGTTTGTTTAACTACTCTTACTTACTGTTAAGACAATTTCATCTATTTCTCCTAATTCCCAGCAATGAAGCAGCATCTTATGGAACTCGTTCTTTCAATGTGTGATTTAATGATTGAGATTTCAGCACAGCACACAGAAAGTTCTGCTTTCCTTCTTGTTCTTATGCACTAATTAGCCTGCTGCGAGTATGCTAATCCACTCATTATTTACTGCATAGAGACACATACAGCAGTAATGAGTTGTCCTCAGACACTGGTAGGAGAGACAGGACTGTTAAGCATGAGCTAACTTAACTCTATCCTTTTTATATATTTATTAACATTTCATTATTTCCACCTTATCTTGTTTACTCTATTTACTCACCTGTTTTATTCTTCACCTTTTCATGTGCTACACCCTCGGTTCCCTGTAGTTTTAAACAGGTTTAATAACAGCCAAGGTATATTCACTTCGTTGTGCATCTGGTCAGTGATGATAGTGAACCAAATCCTAACAATTGAATTTAGAATACGATCACTATTGTGATCGTATATGAATACGGTCATTATTGTGGCTGCATAGTGTGAAGGGCTCCAAATAAAGGGTTATCTCTATTTAAAAGTGAGATAACACTTTATTATTTGACACGCAGCAGTTTATTATTGCAGCGTGTTTGTGCAGTACCTTTCACCACTGCTAGACTCCAGAGAACCTCGAGAATTTGGTCATTACTTTACAAAGTAGTAGTAGTAGTGTCTATTTTGAGAAGCTGGAATACACATCATCACTTACCAACCATTACTACTGATATTATTTGAAGCTAGAAACTTCAGAATTTTACATTTCTTATCATCCATTTCATGCTGAGGAGAAGCAGACACTGCCAGCTTTCCAGCAATTTATGGAATTTTAAAAGCAAAGAAATAAATGATAGAAAACACATTTGTCCCTGTCATTTGCTTTTGTCCTCTGTGGATGTCCGCAGTCTGGCAGCAGCTGTAGCAGTGTTTGCAGGGTGCTGGTGAGCTGAAGCCCAGGGAGATGTCACAGCTGTACTACCGGCGGACTGACAGCTCCTCGTACCGGGACCGCATCCCACTGAGAATCGTGCGGGCTGAGTCGGAGCTGTCACCTTTAGAGAAAGCCTACCTCGGAGCTGTGGAGAAGGGGGACTATGGTAGTGTCAAACAGGCCCTGGAGGTGTGTGTGTTTGTGTATAAATATAGTAATTTCATTGGTAAATGGATGAATGGACATAGCAACTGCAACTAAATTATGGATGCATGGATATCGATATGAAATCATCTATCTAATAGGATTGATTTAAAAAAAGATTTGAGGATTTATGGGTAGCACATGCAGCCATGATGATCCTTTACTCATTTCCATCAACACCTGGAGCCTTTATTTAACCGGAGGACTGTGAAACCATTAGTAGACACAAAGTATTGTTTTAAACCAGCTGTTTGACAGTATAAATGAAAAGTTTTTCAAAATTATGAAAAAAGAATTGGCGCAAAATTAATTAACAGCAAAAAGCAGTAAGGAGAGAAAGCTGAAAATAAAAGGAAAACAACAGGAGGAGAAGATGTAGAAATGCACCACAGCGTGTCGTCTGACAATATGTCGTCAGTGTTGCAGAAAAGCATAAATCTGGAAACGTTGTATGTGTTATCCATTTTTCTGTGTATTTTCTTGTCTAATCAATGCTATTCTTTTAAATCAAGTCCCAAAGCAGCCCTTAAAACAAACCCTCACTTTTAATCACAACCTTATTTTGACAGGAGGCAGAGATCTACTTCAAGATCAACATCAACTGCATCGACCCTCTTGGCCGCACCGCACTTCTGATTGCCATTGAGAACGAGAACCTGGAAATCATTGAACTCCTGCTGAGCTTCAATGTCTATGTCGGCGATGCCCTGCTGCATGCGATCCGAAAGGAAGTGGTGGGAGCTGTCGAGCTGCTGCTAAATCACAAAAAGCCAAGTGGTGGCATGCAGGTGAAGAGGGAGGGTGACTGAGGGTAAAGGATGGAGTTTGCATGAAGTGGTTAATTTGTGATAGCTGTTGATCAGGTGGGAAGATACTCTGAAAGAAAGCAGGGTTTATGGTGATAGCATCACATTTTGGTAGTTTGGTATCAAATAGGGTTTGACCGGTTGTCTGTAAATGATACGGTACCCTTGCTGTACCCCTGAATGACGAGACTGCAGTGTCAAACACTGTAATACTGTATTGTATTGTATTGTATAGCTTATATCCATCCAAAATAATTGACCCAGTATTGTTGGCAACAACAAAAGCTGACACTTCAAAACGCTGGCTTCATAAGCGTCTTGGAAAAGGAACAGATCTTACAGGAAGAGATTTAATGAGTATGCTCGCTGAGAGGAAATATGATGTACTGCATGTTTTATCCAAAGTTAGAGTGTTGCTTTTTAAAGTTTTGTCAAGAGATTACGCTGCCATTCAGAAGCAAACCACTTATTGTCCATGAGAGCGGCCTGTTTGAAACGTTAATCACTGTAATCAAAAAACAAATAGTGTAATTAATTTCAGATTGGTATCCCATTTACACTCATTACTCTTCATTAGCTGACACTTTATTCTTGTATGATTTCTTGTTCCTTGCACACACCTACTGTGTATGCTGGAACACCTGGACAAAAATGCCTTTACACGATTTCCTACTCTTCTCACCCTTTTGGCATAAACCACAGAGGAACAGATGTTTTTGGCTTAATTGATCAACTGCGTGGGAGATGCCCCCAAGGGAAGAATTTATTAGGGCACAGAGAGCACGGACACAGTGTTGTTTGGTAAACGCATGTGTGGGACATCTACATATCTGCTGCTGCATTTCCTCTTTCCTTTCATGTTTTCATAAGATGGTGCTTCTTGCAGTCACAGTCAGTTGGTGAAAATAGATCACTCTAGTGCTACTAAATCTCCCAAGAGAAGCTCATTGATTATATTAAAAGGCTGTCTCAGAAAAGAGTACCCTGTCTTTGCTAGTGTCTTTTCTAAGATTTATTTATAAGAAGATTCATTTTATGCTTTGCTGACTGTGGGTATTTGTCTTTTTATTCTGCAGGCTGACATCTGTAATAATTTCGCAGAGTAGTATTGTGGCTTATTAGTTTTTTGTTGTTGTCATTGAGGAGTGCACTGGATATCAGCGTTTTAAACAGCTTCATGCATTATCCTCTGCATACAAATATCCATCTGTCGAAGTGTTCCTCAGTTAAAATGCCATTTGGATTATTTTGTTTGTTTTTATGAAGCTTTTCAGTACACATTTTTCTTATTGTGTTTTTTTTTCAACATGTGTACAATACACATAGTTATATCATTGCTTACTACATAAAACAGAATATGATGTAAGGTACAGTAGGTACGACTATACATGCTTAAATGTAAGACCAGAACTGCCGCATTTGAAAGCAGCTTTATCTGAACATTTGTTATTTTGTAGGATGACAGGTGAAAACAAGTTGGGAGGCTTCAAAAAGAGCAGAGTGAAAACCAAAGTGAGAAAAGCCTGCAAAGTCTCACACCCAGCAGATGCTAATGTTAAATTTTTAATCAATATGCTGGATGTTTCATTTCCACAGGAGTAACAAATATGCATTACATGGCTATAATTTTATTTCTTTTCTCCACTATTATTATAACTTCACAATTTTCCATCCTGCACTCTTGGTGCTCCATGCTTGTGCACGGGCCAAGGCTGTTTGATGTAGATTATTTGATGTCCCTCCTCCTCCCACGTAGAGAACAGAGTATAGAGCTTATTACATCACCCTCCTCTGCAAAATATGAAGACTCTCAGACGTGGCTCTGTTCCACTTTTTGAAGTTGTTACTGCACTATGGCTACTCTGTGAGTAAACAAGACATAACAAGTAATTTAAGTCTGCATGATAAAATTACCTGTGTGTGCATCGTGTCTGATGATGCAACATTTCTGAGAAAATTAAGTACCTTAAAGAAAAGTGCTGACTCAAAATTCTTTTTGATTCTAAGCATATATTAGTCAGTTTTGAAACCAAACATATTTTTCTATTTCTTATATAAATTACTAGATAGAATTAAATATTAAGCTTATGCTACTATAAGTCCATTGACCAATGTTGTCCCATCTCAGTCTGTCACTGTGTTTTACTCCTGGTTACAGATACATTAAACCACCTGGTGGCCTCTGAGAAGCCATATTGATCTGTGCGGTCAATATCATCAAGTTCTTAGTGTTGTCGGTACATCAAGTTTTCTGTCTCTTGAACTATCAACAACGTAAATGACCATAGATTTTTGTCCCCACAGTCTACAGTAGTGTCTTATGAAATAATACACCTGTGATAGCAGGCATACCAGAGCTTTGTTGTCAAGGTTACAGTAATACATGCTACACGCACAGAGCACACAGTCATGGTTTAGTTAGGTTTAGGCGAAAAAAGAAACAGCTTGGTTGAGTTCAGAAAAAGATAATTTGGCTTAAAGTTAGAGGATCTTTATCATCATGGTTACAGTATCAAGGATAATGGCAGAGCTACTACTATTATATTATTAATGCTATTATTTCCTTTTAGCTAGTGTTTATCCTATAGCTATTTTACCCACCGTTCCTGCCATCATGTCAATAATGTACCATCCTGGCTTCTCAATTAGCTCCTCTCTTTCTGCCAATCATAATTAGCTAGGCCTGCTCAGCATTTTCATACAGGCCATACAGGCATGACTGGATGTTAATTGCTCAGTTGCACCGGCAGTGCACCTGCATGCAAGCAATCAGCATTTGTTATGCTTCATTTTTTCCTTTGATTTCTCACCTATCTGTGCGTATATGTCACACAGCCAGTAAAATGCCTTCAAACTTTAAATTCTTTTTTCTTCTCCCAACTCTGCCAGTTGCATGTTTATCCTGCGGTCATCTAAGTATAATTTCTCTCTTCTCCACTTTTCACTCACTGCTGAATCAGATAGCAGCCTTTCAATTAAAATAAGTCAAAAGGGCCAGCTTACTCCTCTGCAGCCCACAGTCATGTATTTCCATTGAATGGCACAGGAATAGCCACAGGGCTTAGCTGGAGTAGGTGATAAGAGGTTTAGGTGAAATGAGGTTCTTTCGGAGCATAATGATTCCCTCTGCAATGTTTGAACTACTGATGTTTTTTTACCACACAGGGGCATGTACCCTTGTATCCTTTACAGTGGTCTTGATATAAATGTCATTCTGTCTGCGACTTTCACCTAGAGTGTTGTTTCCTGCTGGAATTTGACCAGTTTCCAATGCAAACTGCCAAAACACCCAACAATTGTTTTCTATCTCAGTTGATGTCACTGTAAAGACTTTTCAATTAGTGAAATTGCAAATATCAGGCTAAATGTGCTGCATTGATTAAATCTCAGGATATTTCCTTTCTCTGGGAAGGTTCCTCCTATCTTATTGGACAAGCAGTTCTCAGACTTCACCCCTGACATCACTCCTATCATCCTTGCTGCACACACCAACAACTATGAAATTATCAAGCTCCTGGTGCAGAAAGGCGTGTCAATGCCACAGCCGCATGAGGTGGGTAAACCATATGTTCCTAATTGGTAGTGTAAAGCGAAATCTCTGAAATGTCAACAACTGTTACAAGGAAATGTCTTGTCTGCTGCTTGACTAGATCTGAGTTTTCAGTTTTGGAAAGACTAGAAGATCTGAGTTCCACTGAATTCTTCATCGAGTCAGATACAAACAGCGGCTGTAGTTGAAATAAGTGCAGATAGTGACATATTAGTGGTAACTGAGAGTAGAGTGTATATAAAATCTAAGTTGCTGTGCAATCAAGATTTTATTTGCTGTTAACACTTTTCTGTCAAACTCAAAAAAAATTTTTTTAATATGACCACATTTTGTAAGATAAACATTACATTACAAACACTGGGACTGGGACCACTTAATTCACATAAGAGACACAGCCTATGCATTGTTATAACTGAACAGAGCGAGCCTCATTAAAATGTGTCCGTGTTCCGTTTGATGTTGCAGGTGCGCTGCAACTGCGTTGAGTGTGTGTCTAGTTCTGATGTGGACAGCCTGCGGCACTCACGCTCACGCCTCAACATCTACAAAGCGCTGTCTAGTCCCTCCTTAATTGCACTCTCCAGCGAGGACCCCTTTCTTACTGCGTTCAGGCTAAGCTGGGAGCTGCAGGAGCTCAGCAAGGTCAGGCCAAGAGAGAAAGCTGACAGTGGAGCTGAATGGTCACGGTCTGATATTAAGGAACCTTAAGATTAAAGAAATGTATCATGCGTTAATCAGCCTCTACGCGCCCTTTCACATTACCACTACATGACCTTCCACGGCTTAGCAATTTGCTGTACAATATCAATATTAATGGTTAATACAAATTGGCCTTAAATATGAAGAGACACTGATGAAGCAGAAAAAAACACAGTTTTACAGGAATAATTCTATAGTTTAGGACACAATATTTTCAGCTGAAATGTCCTAAGAACTAATATTTCTAATAAATAATTAAATAGTAAAAATAATAGGAATTCTAGATCATACTGAATACTCTATATTTATTATTATTAAGACGTTTAAATGCAGTAACCCCCTTGAGTTTTTTTTTCTCCTTAATATGAGACATAAAAAACACATGAAAATAGTAATTGAATCTAAAAATTTTATTGAGATAATTGATATATATATTGGTAAACAAGTTTGCAACTGTTTCATGGCAAACAATAATCAGACGAAATACTGTAGAATCACTTTTTTCTTGTGTACGCACGACATCTATGTCTTTCAGGTGGAGAATGAGTTCAAATCCGAGTATGAGGAGCTTTCTCAGCAGTGTAAACAGTTTGCCAAGGACCTCCTGGACCAGACGCGGAGCTCCAGAGAGCTGGAGATGATCCTCAATTACAGAGACGACAACAACTTATTGGAGGAGGAGGGCAATAATGACCTGGCGAGACTCAAACTAGCTATTAAGTACCACCAAAAGGAGGTAAACCTCATACATTTGTGCCTTATGTTGTATTCTGCTTTACGGGAAGTATAAAGCATTCAGGATCCCACGACTGCAGCTCTATGGGTGGCCTGTGTGAAAAAAGGTGCCACAGATCGCATCTGTTGGCATAGTAGCGCTCAGTCGGGCGAACCTGTCAAAGAGAGGCCGATGTGACTGTGCCTTCTTCATGATTTTCCTGAGTGTTTATCTCCCTTCTGTCTGGTGTTGTTTCCCACATTGTCTGCTGTATGGGTGGCTGTTAGATGTCAGAGCCACATGCCCCAGGCAACATTCACTGCCTGTTGTCTGAGGAAGTCTGCCAGGTTTTTGTTGCTCCAAGCCAATAATTTGTCTTATTCTCACAGGTGTCACTAACAGCCAGCCACTGTATCCCCTGAAACATACTGCATATGCTCTATAAGGTTCTGTGATGTTTAATGCAAATGTGTGTTGCATTTATTTTTAATATGCTGGGAAAACGTGGTAATTAAGAGATGAATACTTCTCTGTCAAGTTTCAGTTTTCTAGTGAGCTAGTGGGCTATTTTATTCAGCAACTCTGGAAAACCTAAATTGCATTTTAATATATGAATAATTATGGGAGTATTGGCACGAACCTGATAGGTGAAAACAGTTTTACACTCTACTGATTCAGTGCTTTTGTTTCTGTTGTGTGATAAATGCATTTCCTGTGGGTGCAGACATAAACAATTAGTAAAGTCTGTAAACTAATTTAAAGATGCATTTTATTCCTCAAAGTATATTAAATATGTGCCACTGTAAGTGTCTGGAGTGGTTTGCACTCGCATTGCAGCAAGAAGGACCCAGGGTAAAATCCTCAGCTCTTCCAAGGGGCCTTTCTGTGTGGCGTTTGCATGATCTCCCCATGTCTGCATAGGTTTTTATATTGTCTCTCGCAGGAGGAAGCAGACATTATTATTCAGAAGTTGGCTACCTCTTGCTTGGAGCTCTGGCTGGTTGTCAGAGCAGCTACACTTTTGGAGGAGTTTCTATTTATGATGCTGCCATTTGCTCCTTCATTAATCCAGTGGTTGCAAATTGAGACACATGTTGGCAGATGAGCATGTCCAGTCACCAAAGGGCAATTGGGAGCAATGCAAGTGCACAAGTGGACATGATGATGGACAGTTTCCTGTCATCTTAATCGACCTCTCAGGTGTCCGATAGTAAATCTTTCATTGCACACACTGTAAACAAACATCCCCACCTTTGCCACAAATGTTCCCCCTCACGTCTCCTCTTTCCAGAAGTGTTTTTATTATTTAAGTGATCTCCCAGTATGCCCTTCACTTGCATCCTATTTATAATGCACCTCAATTGTACCGTGACTTTGATGGAGACAGTGTCTCGTGAATAACAATTCATCTACATGTGCTTTTCAACTGACACATCAAAATTAGCAGTCATTTTTATATAGTTACACTTCTTCTCTCTCAAACAGTGGAGGTGAGGATGTGCGATCACGTCAAAAATCTTGATTCTTTTTATATATTTACCTGCTCCTAAAGTAGTTTCTAGTTTGTTCTCAAGTTAAGTTGCATTTTAATTCATTTTTGGGACGCTGATTAGAATAAAGTGGATTTCCAGTAAAGAAATCCACTTTGAGAATCTCAAATTTACACATGGCCCACTCAATTTATTATTTGATATGCAGTAACATTTTTTATTTAGTAAACCATTTTTTTGAGAAAGGAGACACATAATATATGCAGTGCTAAAGATTTTGGTCGTCGAATTGCTTCTCATTTGAATGAAAATTTGACTAGATTTGCAGTTAAGCTCAGTAAAGCACTGACCCTATAACTGTATTTCTACAACTGCAGTCTTCTGTGACGGGAAAATGACATCTGTGTAGTGTAATTGGACATACACACAAACACACTCAGAGGTAGTTTTAGGGATTGCTATGTGGTTGTGATGATCTCTAGGCCAGACGGGGTTTTGCCCCCTGTGAGACACTGAGGGTTAAGTGGACTCTTGGTTGAACTAAAAAAGCACGTTTGACAGTTTTTCTAGAGAACAGTTATTATACTCGGGGCATTTTGTCTGTGGTGCGATCGCTACTCTTTTAGCAATTTTGCAGACAAACACTCAAGCTCTTTTAATTGGCATGCCATCCAGCCTCAGTGTGTGATTTTTTATGATGCTGGCTGTTAAAGAGTGCTCCAGTGAGTCACGAGGAACCCGTTTTGATCCTGAACTGAACATAATACATAACACTTCTCCACTAAGCCATTGTATGAGTGCTTTGTATGTGTGCACCGTTGTTTGCATTGTCATGTTTATCTGGTGTATGTTTCTCTGCTATGCTGCAGCAGTGCTCCCAGAGTTTGCAAAATGCAGTTTAAAAAGGTCTGAAAAGACATCTCCACAAGCCTCTCATCTAAAGAACTGAACTAACAGAGCAGGCAGCGCTTTGATGCTGCAGGTGGCCAAATCCGATAAATATGATCCATAACACATTGACATTAAAGTGTTGATTATCCTCTTCACCGTCCTGAGGGTTTGACAACTAGAATACTCTCCTTTGTACAGATATACTTGCCAAATGTAGGTGAGTACACTGAAGAATCACAGCACGATTGAAGACAGGCTGTGCCTTTAATATTTGAACATTTCAGAGGCACCGAGGGAAATGTATCAATTTGACGTGCTGTAGTTTGACATTGCCCCCTTGTGATATCTCATAAAAACTGCATTTCAGTATTTCAAGTGGCTCCATTAAACTGAGATAGAATGCGCTAAATATCTGTATCTTTTTCATAGGTGTTTGCCTTCAGTGTTAAGGTGTCCTTAAACAAATGAAAGATTTATACAGCTTTTGTTCACAGTGCAGTTTGGTTAAAGTACCTTAGGGACACATTGTGAACGTAGATATATTCAGCACCGGTTGCACTGCGCCGTGAGTCCTTGTAGCTTGATTTAGAAATCCTGTTGATCGTCGATCGAGGTTTTATTGATGTTTGTTGACTTTCTGACTAACTTAGAACATAATTGCGAGGGGACAGACGAGGCCTCCGCAACTTTTTAGTCTGGGCAGTGGGAAGTCTGGGCTGGGATTCGATCCTGCCACCTTTTGCTTATCTCATTGAGCTACCAGGCCGCCTTACCACAGATAGAAAACAATATTATGAATTCTCTCAAAAACTATTCATGCCTAATTATCATATATAAGTCTTTTACATGACTATATGACTATAGGTGGAGGCTGGTAGGGCTGGTATGATAATAAAGATAATAGGAATTTTGGTGACAGTGGCAGTAATTACAATAATAGTATGTATTATTACTGAAATTATTACTAATAATATTGATGACTGCCAATCAATGATTCTCGGGATTGGCTCCAACCAGGATTATGGATGGATAGATTTATTTATTTATACTAAAATGATCATGATCATAACTGGGCTTACATATCCACATGTATTTCAGCTCATATCAAAATAACAACCACAGAAATCTAGTTGCGTTTGTCAGTGTGTTTTTGTTTGACAGTAGTTTCTGCAGATTTTATTTTTGCAGAGCCACTGGGTAGCATGTATTCCCAGTGCTAGAAAGCATCTTCACTTGTCCGCTCACACAGTAATAAGCACTTTCCTGACATTTCTGGCTGGTTGACTGTGGAATCAAGCAGGATGAGATGTAGAAAGAATTTTCACAACTGGACCCAAGACCTGGAGGCACCACATTACTACTGCTGCTGATATCAAATGATTGTGACAGTCACATACAGAGGTTTGTAGCTTGTTTTATCTTTGTTTCTGAAGAAAAAGGGAACAGAAAAAACATTTTGAGAATGACAGCTCAGGTTTTTTTAATGACTGGAAGGTAATATTTAACTTTAATATGAAACTTGTTCTATCAGCTTTTCTATTCTAGCATTGAGGGAAGTATGTGAAGTCATTACTTATGTAAACTTTGGTATAGTATAGTACAATAGCATGAATACATTTCCTAATTACAGTGTTAATTATCTTAATTTGAGACCTCATTAGCATCCCTGTGAGTATTTAATACATCACAGTGATTAAGGAAAGACATCAGGCAGCTCAAGTACCTCCTGTCATTATTAGGAATAATGCTCTGACAGGCAGTAAAAAAATGCCAACAAAGAATGACATGAAAGAGCCGCTCACTTATGCTTCCAATGGTCCAAATACCTGTGACAGAGAAGATGTGACAAAATGATCAAGGTTTTCTTTAAATGGGCGGAACACGTCTATCTATAGCTGCAGCAGTATCTAATTATCTCATTACAAGACTTGTGCACAGGAGTGTGCTTTAGACCTTTGGTTCAACGTAATGTGGTTTGCTGTTTTGTCTATAATAAGGTTCTTGCTCAAAGGAGACATGGAAACTGAAAATCGGGGGCTTTTTTCCTCTTTCCTCTTTACTATTTGATCATTAGAATATGTTGGCTCCACAAGGAGTAGAAGGACAAGCCATATCATATATCACCTTATTATTATGAGGCTCTCTGTCTCTCGCTCTCTGAAATATGAAAAAAAATTCCTTTTCTCCTCCACTCACCCATGAAATTGGTGCTCCCATTCTACTACTCTCTGCATTCCTCTCCAGTTGTTTTGGTAACACTGTATTTGAAGTATGGAAATGTGAGACGTTCTCCTCCAGACCCCAACGCAGATAGGGATCTGTGGTTCCCATAGTAACAAGGCTGCAGAGTTGGTGAATTGGCACCCACCGGTGCCAGTCGACACTTTGACTCTGATATCGAGGCTCAACATGATATTTCACAACGTTTTGTGTGCCTGCGTGAGTGTCCCTGTGCGTGTTCGTCCTGTTAAACTCATTTGTACAAATCGCCTTTACTTATGAGAATGGAGACCAGATATCTGTAAATTACCACCAGAGGCTTCAGTCCATTTGGCTGAGGCACACATAGCACAGCCCTGGTTTTATGAGAAGCACTGTGTTAACTCAAAATCGAATCATTCTCCAGTTCCACTGGTCTTGATGCTTGTTTTCTAATTCAAAACGTCTTTTTCTGCCTTTGTTATCACGAAGGGTGAAGTGTGTTCTTGGCCTTGCTTCATCATATAATTTTTAGGAATTAGTTACATCCAACATTACAAAAAAGGGAACAAAGGAAAAACATATGGAAGCACTTAAATACTCTATGAAGTAAGATGCAGGTTTGTGTGTCAAGACAGCTGTTACCTGAGTTTATCCTAAAATATATTAATGTGTGCCATTTTTGATACTGTCAACACATCCTGTTTTTTTGCTTTTGCCATATGTTTAATGTTTGAGAAATCAGTCACGTTTATCTTTGCCACCTCTTCTTTTATTTCTGTAAGTTTGTAGCTCAGCCGAACTGCCAGCAGCTTTTGGCATCCCGGTGGTATGATGAGTTCCCTGGCTGGAGGCGGCGCCACTGGGCAGGGAAGTTCGTTACCTGTGTCTTCATTGGCTTCCTCTACCCCTTGTTTGCTATCTGCTACCTCATAGCACCTAAGAGTCGCTATGGCCTCTTCATCCGCAAGCCGTTCATCAAGTTCATCTGCCACACTGCATCATACCTGACCTTTCTATTCCTGCTGCTCCTCGCCTCCCAACACATCGTCACCACAGAGCAGGGCAGGCAGGACAGGCAAGGTCCTGCACCAACCACTGTGGAATGGATGATCCTGCCCTGGGTGCTGGGTGAGTTAAAGCAATGAGGACAGCAGCTGACAACAGTTATAAGTGGGTGTCATCATATACTAAAAGTTTGTGTGGAGTCATTGTATAACATGACGTTTTTCCACCACTTTGATATTGGTTTAATTATACTACTAATAAGCCCTAGCTGGTGTTGTCATGAAAATGTCAGTCAGAGGCACGAATCAGAGATGGAGCAATTTCAGAACACTCTTTCATTGCAAAGACGCCGTCACGCTTGTCAAATTGATCTGAAACTGATTCAAAATGAACCTGATAAAAGGTGCTGCAACAACAGGTGCAATATAATCTTACGTAACTGAATCCTTTTTAGAAAATACCATGTGGTAGTCATACTTGATGCCTCTGCTTATAGTTATCCTTGCTCATCAGTCATTCGGTCCATCACTTTGGTCCAGAGGGAAGTGTTTCAACAAAGATCCTGGACCTGCTATTACCTAGACATATCCATTGCTAATTACAAACTATTACCTGGTCATTACATTGGTATTAGCCGTGGGAGTACATTCCACAAAATATTTTATAAATGAAAAGACTAAGTTACCTTCTTTATTACTTAACTGTTTATCCTTATTACCCTGTTATTATCTAAGAATCACGCCCTCTATTACTTAGCTATTACCAAGTTATTGTTACCTTGTTATTACCCCACTGTTACCTTGTAATTACGAAGGTATTACACCACTATTATCAAGCTGTAAGCGCTACTGTATCTTTAGGTTGTTGAAGTGCAACAAATGATACAAAAACACTGTGCCCCAAGACACATAAGTTAAAACACATATACACATAAGTTTTAGATATCTCTAAAAATAAAATGACTTGCAATTGTCAATTGTAATATCTGATCTTATCTTTGGGTGATTCAGTCTGGACAGTTTCATGCCCATCTGAGCTAGAAGGGTTTTAACTCCCACCTATTCAAAGCTGTCTGTTCAGAAAAAACAGGACATTTATTAGCATCACTATACATAGTAACTTTAAGTTTCTTTAACAGTCACCTGCTAGAAACAAGTCAGTGTAGTTATAATGGAGTTAGATGATCATATAATCACATCGTGTTTTTCTAGGATTCATCTGGGCAGAGATCAAGCAAATGTGGGATGGTGGTTTCCAAGACTACGTCCATGACTGGTGGAACCTGATGGACTTTGTCATGAACTCTTTATACCTGGCCACCATCTCACTCAAGATTGTAGCCTATACAAAGGTAACTAACTAGTGCTCTATCTGTATACAGTATTTATTTCTACTATCTGTGAGTAACACTAGAACAAACAGCTGTAGTCTGCTCTCTGCTTTACTGTTCTCTATCATTTTCCCTGTTCAGTACAGTGGCAATAAACCCAGGAACCAGTGGGAAATGTGGCACCCAACACTAGTAGCTGAGGCCCTGTTTGCCATAGCAAACATTTTCAGTTCCCTGCGCCTGATCTCACTGTTCACAGCCAACTCTCATTTGGGGCCACTGCAGATATCTCTTGGGAGAATGCTGCTGGACATCCTGAAGTTCCTCTTCATCTACTGTCTGGTAAACATGCAAATTGTTGAGCACAGGCCTGAACAAAGCATGATATTTGCATTACATCAATAGCATCCACTTTGCACACACTTGTCTTTATCCAGGTCCTGCTGGCCTTTGCTAATGGGCTGAACCAGCTGTACTTTTATTACGAGACCAAAGCTTCAGATGAAAAGGGGAAATGCAAGGGCATCCGATGTGTGGAGCAGAATAACGCTTTCTCCACGTGAGTTCACATGAATATAAACTTGCTGGCATTTGTAGTGTAGATATGTGATTTTGTGAAAGCAAGTGACAAAGAAAGAGAGATGTGCGTGTCTGTGTGTTGCTGGTTGCGAAATGTGTTGCAGTGTGTCTTTAAAATGTGTAAATAATACATAATATCTATCTGTTTAACATGTATCTTTTGCAGGTTGTTTGAGACCCTGCAGTCTCTCTTCTGGTCTATCTTTGGTCTGATCAGCCTGTACGTGACCAACGTGGATGCAGAGCACCAATTCACTGAGTTTGTTGGTGCCACGATGTTCGGCACTTACAACATCATTTCGCTGGTGGTGCTCCTCAACATGCTCATCGCCATGATGAACAACTCCTATCAGCACATTGCTGTGAGCACAGATTAAATATACTGCAAAACATGAAGCCAGTGAGGAGTAGAATAGACTGACGTGTTTTTCGAATGTGCCCCAATCTTGATTTCAGGATCACGCAGATATTGAGTGGAAGTTTGCTCGGACAAAGCTGTGGATGAGCTACTTTGAAGAAGGGGCCACTCTGCCTGCACCGTTTAACATCATCCCCAGTCCCAAATCTTTCTGGTACCTCCTGTGTTGGCTTAAGAAGCAAGTGTGCAAGAGGACCTTTATGAACTCCAAGCGCCCTGAAAACTTTGGCACTCTCGGTGTAAGTCAAGTGCTTGACTTAAACAGTCATTTACACAAATAGCTCAGTTTGTTTTCACAATGAACTTTTCTAAATACTTCATCATTATTACTTTTCTTCACAGAGTTCCTCAGAGGGTTTAGTCTATTACTGAGATGATGAAAATCAAATTTTAGAGGAGATCTCTTTAGTTTTGTATGGAGACACAGACAGCGAAGCATGTTTAGGTTTTTCTCTCATCGCATGTGATGTTTTGTTGCAGAGAAGAGCAGCAGAGAATGTGAGAATAAATCATCAGTACCAGGTAAGTTTGTGTTCATACTGTCCCCTACTGATGTGTGTGTGAGAGACAGTGTGCATGCATGAGTGCGACAGATCGAACATTCTGATCTTTGACTGTTTTTTACACTTTTCTGTCAACAGTATGCTCTTGTATTGTCTCATATACAATAAACCTTACAATTATACTCAGTGAGATTTCTTATTTGTCGATATCAGCATGGGGTTATTGTGTTATTTTTAGAGCCGGAGCTTGAAATATGTCTCCCTTTGTGCATGTAATATATATTTACCATCTTCTTCCTGGCAGATTGACTTTGAGTTTTGTATTTAAATGACGCTGTCATTGCGTATTACAAGACATTGTGTTCAAAGACACTTATTTTACTGTTGTAGGAGGTACTGAGGAACTTGGTGAAACGCTATGTGGCCGCCATGATCAGAGATGCCAAGACAGAGGAAGGCCTTACCGAAGATAACTTTAAGGTAGGTTCGACAGGCAAGAAGGCACTTGAAGCTACCCTTGTATTCTACATCATAGATTATTATCTATAGCATTATTTAACTGAGTACCTTACATACTCAACAGAAAACAGCAGCTAGCCTTTAGTAGTGGTCAGATAACATCCATCAGCCCGTTTCACTTTCTTTCAAGTGGCCATTTACAACAGATTTTTTAACTGACTGTTTTAAATGTACTCAGCTATCTCAAAGGTAATTTAGAAAAACTTACCCATCATTTATAAATTAATTATAAATTACACTTTATCCACTGCTGGACTTTAATCAATATTTTATTCTATTATACAGAAATTAAAATTAAAATTAATTATTTAAAATAAAGAGTTGCAGATAGAATGTATCTACCAGGGGAGCTTACTCTATGCTTTGCTCTGTCAGGAGCTGAAGCAAGACATCTCCAGCTTTCGGTATGAGGTGATGGGCATGATGAAAACAGGGAAGCCTGGTCTACAGGGAGCAAAGGCCAGTGGCAGCTCAGTGGAGTCCAGTCTTGCTTACCCTAATTCCTCGCTAAAAGTTTCTTCATGCCCTAAAAGCAGCCAGGTGAAAAGCAAATTGAACCGTTTTAAGATCACCACATCCATCATCAAGAAGAGCAGCTGCGCAGTTTCACCCAGGCAACCTGAAGCCTCCAATGGCCTCCCTAACGGACTTTTGGCCCTCGTCTCTGATGAGTGCTCAACCGAAAAGTCGAGCCAGAGAAGAAATTTCCCCAAAGACATCTCTGACTTCGGCTTGTTCAAGAAACGCCACTGGAGCAGCAACGAAACCACCTCCGGTGCAGGAGAAATTTCCAGAAAGATATACTCTTTATCTGAGGTGGTAGGAGAGGCGGAGGGCTCGGATGCAGAGGAGCAGGACAAAGAGGAAACGGACGGAGGTGAGATTGAAAAAGAACTCTTAAAGAGAGAAAAATCTGAGGACACTGGAGTGAATGAGCCGGCTAATGAGAACGATGAGGTCTTGAACACTAACAGTAGCTTGGAGGAGGCTGGGCAAAAAGAAACCAAGGTAAAGGACAAAGACATTTTACCATGTAGTGACCCAGTAGCTGATGAATGCTTGTCAGGGTCATGCATAAAAGAAACATAAATGTGATGATACATGAACACTGCTCCAGGATATGTGATGCTGGACTGAAGACAGACTGACAATCAGTGTGAGCTTCGAGTGCAGAACGCCGTGTGCGCAGTCAAAATGTGTTATTGTCTGTTTTTGCAAAAAATTTTTCCAGTTATTACTGAACTAATGATCAGCTTTTGATCTTTGGAGTCTCAGGGAGGCCTTTGATTTAATAAATGTTTTAAAATGCAGTCGTATGGAGATACAGCATTGATAATTGGAGCTCCGTGTGAGCATCATAGGCTTTTAGGATAAACTCATTTCATTTAATCTCTTCTTTACATGCGATTGGAAAATAATTATTTCCAGGAACTGCTCATGATAAACTCTTTTAAGTTCATCTCTATCTTCTTTGCCCTCATCAGACATGTGCCCATCTTCTTAAGTTATCTATCTGTCCGTCCTCTGTTCACAGATCTCTCTACCTCTTTTCCTTTCCTGTGTATCTCTGCACTGCTTTGCACTCCCCATTCTTATCTTACTAGAGCAATAGATGTATTCTGTTTTAGACTTAATTCTCTGCCTTACGCTGTCTGTTTCTGCACTTTACACACTTTATACTGGCATTTCAATGTACCTCAAACACGTGTCAAGCCCTTATCATGCAACTACAACCCCGTCAATGTTTTTTCTATGCAAAAATCTGGGATTGCGATTTTTATTATGCTGACGAGCGTGATTGTGTATTTAAAGGTGACAGACTGCCAACAGTCATTTGAAGAAAAATAGGATATACACAGTATGAACACAGCCTATCAAGCATTTAAAGCAAGAACGATTTTACTCATGTTTAATGACTCCTACAGAAAATATACTTGTTTTGATCTGATTTGCTGTTTTTCACTGGTACCTTTAGATGTTATGTTAGTTTGAATGAATGGTGTTTTAGAAATGAAAACATCAGAAATCATCCAAAATAAACCTAGAAATGCACTCTCTATTTGGATGTTTTTTTCTTCTGTGCAGTGCAGATTGCGGGCAGAGTGTGCTGTCATAAAAGAAAAAAACAGTTTACAGTTTGTTAAGTATTGTTGTGTATATTACTCCCACTATATACTGGTTACCATAAGATAAGATATGATTTACAGCAACAACTGTATTTTCTTTGCTTCTAGGGTTTAGTAAGTTGCTGAATATATGTTTTTGTTTAAAACATGTTTCACAGCACTGAACGCCTTAATATAGCACTGCCCTATAGATATAGTATAGATACAAATATTATACCATAGCATGGTTTGAATCTATTATACGGCATACAAGTGTCATTAAATTATACAGCCGACAGGTTCAGTACTTATTGACTAGCGGAGTGGTGTACCAAGCAGGCTAGTGGAAAATGAAATCATTTGAAATCTGTCATGACCTTGGCTTAATCACTTCATATTTAAAAGACTGAGGTCGACTCCACACCACATTGTTTTGTAATGTTTTAAATGAAAGCTTTCGAAGACAGATGAGTGAAACTGTCAGATTGGGCTCTCATAACACCCGGGTGTTATTTGAGCATTTTAAATATATGAGCTGTTTAATTGTGTGAATGCCAGAAGGAAGCACCATTTCATGAGTGCATTAATCGAGTCCAATCCAGTGTGCAGAATTACTGAACCCTTTCAGGAAACAATTTTCTTCTTCTTCTTCTTCTTCCAGCAACTGTCTGTCCATTAAGAATTAAAATGGTTTTCCATTAGTCCTAAATGTCGGAGGAAAATAACAACAACAATGGTAGGCCGTGGTAAATGTGTTACTTCCATTAAACTCTCATAAAAATGTTTTTATATAACCTATTTTGTAGCAGCTGTGTGTTATGGTGAAGCATCACTTCAGGCCAGTTAGTCAGAATTTGGTTGTTTTAACTAAAGTGTAACTGGAAGACTGTAACTGTAAAAGCAGGAAGAAAACTCCCAGAACTATTTGTGTTATGTATGCACTAATGAATGAATGCACCCTGTGTGTTAACCCTCAGGCAGACTGGCCTGAACTGATTTCCTATGCCTCTTAGACACTTTTCTATCTGTACTGCTCAGTGGTCTGTAATTTCTGTGAGCAAACAAGGATGGATGAAATATTTAACTGGTGAGGAAACTTCTCCTCGTGTGATCAAAAGGCTGTGCTGAAATGCTGCAGGGGTTGTGATGGATCTTCCAGTTACACTGAACTAGACTGTTACAGATGTTGAATATAAAAGGCTTCAATGAATATATATATATATATATATATATATATATATATATATATATATATATGCACTCACACTCAGAAGTGAGTGCATAAGATTTTTTTAATGCTGAACATTATTTCCTGACCCTTTATTCTGACTTCTTGTTCAGTAATATGACTTCTTTCCTTTGTCCGAAAGAAAATGTCCTGTTGTGTCCCTAAAATATATATGTACAAATTTAAATTAGCTGTGTGATGGAACAAAATCAAATATTTATTTAAAAAGAATGAAAACATTTATTCACAATTAAGAAGTAAACAAGGTGAAAAGGGTCTTTAAGTTGTAACCTGTAAACAATAACAAATGCAAATTGGTATTTTTGGGGGCTAAAAACATTTAAATATTAAATATTACAGATATTCAGTGAGACAACAGTTACAGAGAGAAACTTTACTGATATTATAAATGCTGTGTGCATTGATAGTGTTATTTTAAACTGTGTTATCAAGGTTACAGAACCCAACAGAACAAATTGTTGTACTGACAAGGCCTGTCCACCAGGTGGAGATGTTAAGATGTTCAAGTTCCCTCCTGCTTTCTCTCCATTGATATCTCCTGCATTACCTGAGGTCTAAGTGCCACCAGCTACCTGTGGACAGCCACGGAGCAGTCTTATGGGCAACGTTTGTTTTTGAGGAAGGTGACTCCTTCTGTAATTGTGATCAAAGTGATGATTCATTATGTCAGGGGACCTTAAAGAGAAGAGAAGAGAAGAGAGAGGAAAGGAAATAACACTGGTACAGTTTAAATTGCTGTAAATTGGCAGCTGGAGTGAATAGATGAGTTTGTTTTTTTTATTTTATGCTGCTGGAGACAGTTTTGTGTCTCCAAAGGGAGAGGCCTTAGATCTTCAATGGGATCATCAGGGAGGTCATGCAAGTTCATCAAGATTTGTGATGCACTGCAGGTTGTGATGTGTTATCATCCGTTAGTCATTTGAGGAACAAAACACGCAGATCAGACGTTTGGTGAACTGGAACACACTTGAGGGAGACTTTGCTCCATCATATGCTTTTTTGTTTAAGAAGCTGCTGAAGCTTTAAAAGGTTCGGTATTCATCTTTTGCACACTTGATTATCTTGTAGCATAAGATCATTTAATTCTATTTTAGTTTCATTTAATTTAATTTTAGTTGTATTTCATGCTCTATATCAGGACAAAAATCTGAAGCATAATCTAGACCAGTTGCAGGAAATAAAGCAATCGTGAGTGCCAGTACCTGGCTATAGTTGACTCTGAACTTAGTAAATCAATGTCATCAAAAGAGCCCAGACATGCATGTTTTCTCTTCATGTTCACAAGTCAAGACCTTACATGAAAATGTCCAGGTAGTCTATCTGATCATTAATGTCTTTCCCTTTAAACTATATCAGATCTGGCCACAACCTCAGAGACAGAGACAGCTTCGAGGAAAAGTTGGGGCTGCGAAAGAGTTTAGCTGATAAATGATAAATGTGACAAAAGGGAGTTTAGAGGGAAAGTAAAAGATTGAGAGGATGAAAGGAAGAGAGAAATGTCAGTTCAGGGGAGGTGATGAAGTGGAAATGATGAATCCACACTGTAAAAGGAACAAATGGGAGGATAATATCCCACATGATAAATGATAAAAACATAATGATTCATCAACTGACTTTGTCCTTTTTTCTATTAGATTAAAACAACACTATATTATTTATATAATTAGCTGTCGAAGTCCCAAGGACACATATTACATCAGTGTTTACTGCGTCTGTGTGTGAATGTGACAGAATGATTAATTAGTGATTAAAGTGTAGTTTTGTGCAAATCTCCTTAAAACTCCTCAAAGATCTTTAATGCATGAGTCAAAAAACGTCCTACACAGCAGTGTGATATAGTTTTATAGGAAAATCCAGCTGCAAAGACAACCCATCACTATAAAGTGTAGAGCAATGTAAAGTATGACTTACAGGGTTTTCTCGGTGCTCTGGGATGTGACGGTGGTAAAGAAATTCACAAATTTGCGTGAAAAAATGTGAGGGAGGGGAAAACAATAGGCTCGTGCTTGAGTTACAGCCAATGGGAGGATTTTTGACAAAAGAGAAGGGAGAGAGCAGGACATAATGGTATGGAAAACACAGTGAGGGAGTAAAGAGAGAGTGGGTGGGTTAGGGTGTGTGTTCGAGGGAGAGACCTGTTGGTATAAAAGCTCCCTCTCCCGTGCGCAATCCCATATCTCCCGTGTATTTCTGCCGGTGTGTAGGTGTAGTGTGTGTGTTTGTGTTTGTGTGTGTGTGCGCGCGCACGTGTTAGACGAGAAGAGTGTGTGCTCGTGTCCTTGCTCTACAGAGGACTGATAACCCGCCAGGATGCATCAGCTACCAGTGGTGACCCTAGTGCTGGTGGCACTCTACTCCCTGGGGAGCGTGGATTCTTCCGCTTATGACAAGATAGTCAGCCACAGTCGCATACGAGCCAGGGATCAAGGGTAAGGAGCCTCAGATGTCAGTGAGAGGGTGATAAACTTAACCAACTTCATGAAAAGTTTAACACTTATTGACTTTTGTTGAACTGCTTTTTTAGATATGCACCTTTTTGGCGACTTTTCATGTTTAATTTTACATGTTGTGATGTTCTGAAGTGGTTTTGAATTACACAGAGATTTAGATCACGATTAGATAAAGAGGTCAGGCACACTGATAACAATGTTGGAAAACTCAATACACATTCATTCCCTCTTCTACGGATTAGATTTCTTTAAAAGGTTGTTTATTTATAAAACACAAAGTAACACTGTGCATAAGTCTTGGCATGTAGAAATGACTCTGTCTTTACCTGTGTGCACCCATCCCTGTTTTATACACTCACTCAACAACCCAAACCTCCAAACTCCTTTCTTCTGTACTTTACCTGTCTTCTCACCACCTGTCTTCCACCTTCTTCCACCCCAACAATCTGCCTCACCTGCCCTCCTTCTCCTCCCCATATGCTTCTCACTTTTCCTATCACTCTGTCATCACCCTCTCCTTGCCCCCCCCCCCCCCCCAGACCCAATGTGTGTGCTATGCAGCAACTCCTGAGCAGCAAGAAGAAGTACTTCAGCACATGTAGGAACTGGATTAAAGGCTCCATCTGTGGCAAGAAGGCGTAAGTTTTGACTCAAGGACTGGATGGAAATGCATTCTCTTTGATTTTCATAGAACAAAACTGACTTTTGCCAACAAACCAAACCCAACTATTACACCTGTTAAACTACAGCATTTCATTCCTATTTTCCTGAGCCTTGGCCCAATGTGTATGTTTTGACCTTTGAATTTTCAAACTCTCCTCTCCTGAACATGATACCTCTGTGTATAAGGCGTAACGCTCTCTTTCTTTGTCTTCATCCACCTATCCCCTCATTA
This sequence comes from Microctenopoma stevenorrisi, assembly GCA_032270685.1. Taxonomy (NCBI): domain Eukaryota; kingdom Metazoa; phylum Chordata; class Actinopteri; order Anabantiformes; family Anabantidae; genus Microctenopoma; species Microctenopoma stevenorrisi. Next base: position 12,714,368 of record JAUMTR010000006.1, read on the forward strand.
CAAGTCTGAGCATGCTGAGTGGCCTGTGGGCTGGGGGTTAGCTCTCTCATCTGGCCTGCTACTGTTGGAAACTCTGCTCAACAGCGAATGATGCCAGTTAAATGTTACTTAGATGCATTGGGTATTTTTTTTTGCATGATGTGTGCCATGTGTGTGCATGCATCCACATGTGTGCATCTCAAACTGTGTAGCAAAACTTTGTTATTAATTGCTTTGAGGCAAAACATCACTCTCTGACAGGAACTGCTTCTGATTTTAATAGTGCTGTTTTTAGCGGAGAAGGTTTTAGACGTATAATAGCTGTTTCAACATTAATATTGCTAAGGCCAAATATGAAGATAACGCATGTTTGTTTTTAGATTTTGAGAGTTTTGCAGAACTTAAATATCAGGAGGCATATACCTCATGGATTTAAGTAGATATACTGTCATATTTTCATGTAACATTATGCAGAATGGAAAGACTGTAGGTGAATGTATAAGAATTAGGTGCTGATGTGTTGATGGAGTGCAAGGCTCAGCTGGAGTTGCCCGCCGCCTCGTACGTGACTAAAGTATAGTGGGAAGTGCAGTGCAAACTCTTTCTCAGTTACTTTCTATGAACCACACACATGCAAGACCACACATGCACACATAAACACAAATTCTGCCAGTCATGAAATCAGCTGTAACACCTCTTGCAGTGATGATAAACATCAAAATGGGAAGATGAGAGGGGAGATGGATAAAAGAGTGACTGTGTCAAGAATAATCATTCTCTCCTAACACAGTTCAGTGATAAACTATACTGATATACAATTAAATGAACCACCCAGCGAGTACAAAAAAAGGAAAGATAATAAAACACGATGATACATAAAAGTACAATAAGACAGGTTTCTGCCATAAGCATCAAACATTTTTAACAGTTTTTGTCTTTTAGGCTGCTGAGATGCAACAAAGTCATCCTTAAACAGCCTTTTTTGTTATGAATGTTATGAATAGTTTGATTAGGTTTATTAAATCTACTATATCCAACTCAATCGTGTGCAAGCAAGTTACTTAAATTAAATCCACTCTGCTGCACACAGCCATCGCTACCCTGCTCCACTGTGCACCACTGTTACACCCTCTGCACAGTCCTCCAGGTATTACACATAATCAAATTACAATAAATAAGAATGATGCCATACTAACAAGTCAGAGAGGCATTGTTTAAGTTATCTGGTTGCTCAGAAGGGTAAGCCTGAGTCTGATATCACAGGAGGCTATGACAGTTTCTCACCAGAAAGCCAGAAAAGTCTTGCTTCCCTCTCTCCCCCTCTGTTTGTGGCCACAGGGTCATTTTTCTACAGCAGGGCAGGAAATCCACCCAGCAGTGATTATGTCTGAGTTGGATATGGTGTTGATGAGAGATTAGAAGACAGTGTTCAGCATTCACCGGAGGTTGCAGTAAAAACAAGCCGGGGGTGTAAAGCTTTGCGGGTGAAGCAGCAAGAGTAACACCTGCATTGAATCTTTTACAAGGTATAAGTATGTTAATGTGAATTCAACCTGCTCTGTGTTCCTCTAGTTATATACTGCAGTGTTCAGTAGATACCGTGAGAATTTCTTAATACCTTAATTTCTCCAATTGAGCTGCTGGAGGTTCATATATAAGTAATTTTCTGTGTTTGCTGTGCGGCAGGTGACATAGGGGGTAGAGAACATGTGCTGTTGTATGTGTTTCCAGTATAATAATAATAATAATAATAATACAATAACAATGTAAAGAATCATAATAATGTGGCCCCAATTTACAGTTGAAGTCCATCACTGTATATTGTATAAAACAGAAGAATGTTGGCGCAGCGTCCAGGAAGCCACTGGCACCGGAGAGAAAAAAATACTTGATAAAGACAAATGAGAGACTGATGACTGCTGATTATGTAACAGGAAAGAAACTGTAATGTTTCAATCCGATGCCAGACAACCCCACCTAGTGTTTCTGCATCTCTCTCTCTCTCTCTTCACTCATGTCACGTGTTTGCACATCTGCTCATCTGGAAGCCACATTTTAGCTGGTTCATACCGTGACACTTCCAGAGGCCAGATATCAGTGTGCTGGCGAGTTCTGTCTCTGGTCAATACTGTTTCCATAATCATGAGCATAGCCAGGGAGCAATGACTTCATACTTTCCTGACAGCCAGAAATGTATGTTTTTTATGCTATATCAATTAGTGTCAAAGCACAAAATGATTGCCCTGTAACATAGTAATAAGCACAGAAATAGCACATTCACAACATTTAGTATCACCACACACACATTACCATAAACACACAGACACTAATTAGTGGATAAGGGAGATCTGCTGAAGCATTAATCATTGTAGACTAAGTGAGTGAGGTTGCTTTTTGATATGTGCTATGTTTGAAGTGGCTATGGAGGGAGTGGTTTACTACTGCATAATAAACCACTATTGGTTGGTAAATCTAATTTGCTTTGCTAGTGAATCCAAATAATATATACAGTTAGAAGCAGTGGCAGCTGGTGAAATTATTTTTTGGCGTGGGGCACATTTTTTGCACTCTAACCACATATCACCACTAGTATAAACCAAAGCAACACAATCATGCATCACACTGCTTAAAAATATTAAAGTAATGTAAAAATACACAGTCTGTGTTTTCATTAATTTACTGTTAACTATCAGTACATTTCGCCCATCACTCCTTCAACCGAGAACATGCAGTCAAGAGGCTCACTGCTTAGTAAATCTATCAAACACTAACTGGGCAATGAGACAGAGGAAGCAGGAAAAACAAACCTTTTCCTGTGAGCAGGTTTTCAAAGGTTCTCCTATGCTTTGTATTGGAGCGAGTTCCAGTGCACATGCACCAGTTCTGTAGGCCTATGGTAAAGATTTTTGCTAAGCTACTACATTTTAATGTTTTTATAAAAAAATGTAATTGCTATCTTCTCCTTCGGTGCCCCAGCGCCCTCTATTGATGGGCCACCACTGACGTAGAAGGTAACACAAACAGTTACTGGTTATTTAGAAACGTAGTCATTTCATAATGGAAGGAAAACTTGAAAACTCTACTGCAAATATTGACTGTGTCAGTATTCTGATTCCGTCATGCATAGCACAGTACACAGGGAAGGGCAGCACGACTATCTGTAAACCGTATGACTGATTAAGCAGCAAAGATCAACTGAGTAGCCCTACTGTTTTACTACGCGTTAGCAGGTCCAGCTTCCTGCCAGGATGTTTTCCCTCTTTTGAAACTTTTTTTCGCAAATTTTCATAAGCTGTTCCTTCCACCCCAAAATCTAAATCTAAATCTAAATGAACACAAGAAGCTATCTGTAGATGAAGAATTAGCTTTTTTTCTAGAGTTTCTTGGAAATTAGATTAACTGCCAAGAGAAAGTGCAAGAGGGCAGCAGACACCCATGCCTGTTATTCATGTGAACATAGTTACAGTGTCTGAATGAATATGAAGTACGTGCTGTGAAGCATATGTTGAAATGTTCTAACTCTGTTTAAATACAGTTTGCAGACTGTGCTGTGTTAGATTTGACTTGTGAAGTACTCTTTTACAAGCCATCATTTGGAGCAGTTGAGCTGGAGTCTTGCTCACTGACCTTTTAAGTTCCTGTTAACAGTAATGCAGAGCTTGTCGGTGTGTTGTTTTCTTCTCATGGTTTGATTTGGTATCCTGTTACTTCTAAATTACTCTCACTGTGTGTTGTATTTATACGCAGATTTTATTGTGATTGCATGAAACACTCGAAACATCTAGGGGCCATTACTGTTTTCCTTGACTTGCTTGCTTTTTTGGACATTTTCATCCATTGCCCCTTCTATGCTGTAACAGTCAAATGTTTTTTTGCCTAATTATGTTTTTGTTATTGCCGAGTACATGATCCCATCTTCCTTCTGGCTTGCATTTTACTGCTCTCAAACCAAACACTCATTGTGGTCTCCCATCCAGGCTCCAGGAGTTGTTTTTCTTTTTCTCAGCCTGTCAATTCTGCTTAGCCAATCTGTCTATTGAAGGTTCTTTCTTTTGTTTTGTTGAATTGGGTGTAGACTGTTGTTTATAAGCCCACATTAACCAGTCCAATTAACCAATTTACATTTTGCAATGATCAGCTAATGAACTAAATCATGCACAAGTTTCATATGTTTGCACTTTATTGGCAGCATGGTCGTATATGAGTGTTGCCCTGGGTACATGAAGCTGGAGGGCACGAAAGGATGCACTGCAGGTAGGTAACTCACAATCTATCTGCCCCTATCTGCCTCGTCTGGTCTAACTATATTTATGTAGCTTATACAATGGTAAATTTAAATAAATTAAATTCTTTGCTACTGCATAGATTTGCTCAAACAAATCCTCTGCTTTCTCCTAGTGGCATCAATTGACCATGTGTATGGTACGCTGGGGCTGATAAAGGCCACAACCACACAGCATTACTCTGACACCTCCAAGCTGAGAGAGGAAATTGAAGTCAAAGGCCCGTTCACCATGTTTGCACCTAGCAATGAAGCCTGGGATCTGCTGGAGCCTGTGGGTAGACTGGGTGTTCTAGAGAAACACAAATAAATACATACAAAGTGAATTATCCTTTATCCAATGTTGTGATTTCTCAGGATATGCGGTCTGCACTGGTGAGCAATGTGAACATTGAGTTGTACAATGCTCTTCACTTTCACATGGTGAACCACCGCCTTCTAACCAAAGACATGAAGGACGGTATGACTGTAACGTCCATGTACAATGATCTGGGACTCTACATCAATCACTACACAAATGGGGTCAGTTTATTGACAGTGAATAAATGGACGAATTACAGAAAACGTGTTCAAATCATCTCTCATCATCTTCCTCTCTTTGCAGATCGTGACGGTGAACTGTGCTAGGATCATCCTTGGTAACCAGTTGGCCACAAACGGTGTGGTACACGTGATTGATCGAGTCATCAGTGCTGTTGGCAACACAATCAGGAATGTCCTGGATGTTACCGATGAGCTCTCTTCCTTCAGTGTACGTATAATTTACTAGTCTAACTGTTGTGGAAAATATTAAGAAAAGATCAAATAAAATAAAAGTATTTATATTAACTAGTAGAGAAACACTGTCTTGACATCTTCCCTAGACTGTTGCATTGACTTCTGGAGTCATGGACAAACTGGACCAGCCTGGCCAGTTCACTCTGTTTGCTCCCACTAATGAAGCTTTTAAGAAATTGGGCCCAGGCTACTTGGAGCGCATCATGAAAAACGAGACAGTCATTGCAGGTATATTTCACGTGTGATTGATTTGCTACTTCTTAAAAATGCTTTACCTAACTCTCTCACACTTTGCTTCTCCCATCAGCCCTTGTGAACTACCATCTGCTGAAGAGTGTCCAGTGTTCAGAAGCAATCCTGGTAGGGACAAAGTACGAGACTGTAGAGGGCAGCACCATAGAGATTGGCTGTGATGGTGACAGTCTAACAGTCAATGGCATAAAGATGGTGCTAAAGAAGGATATCGTCACCACCAATGGTGTCATCCACCTCATTGACCAGGTGCTTATCCCTGACTCAGGTAAAGCTGTGAATTTTTATCAAATATCATCTTCATTTGCAGTTTTTGTCAATAAAGTTTTTCTGCGATCATCAACACTTCTTTTTCATGTGATCGCTTTTAGCCAAGGATGTGATGGAGCTAATGGGAGACTCCCAAAGCACATTTACTGACATGGTGTCCGAACTGGGCTTAGCCGCTGCCATCGGTCCAAAGACAGAATACACACTTCTTGCTCCTGTCAACAGTGCCTTCACTAGTAAGTAACATCTCCAACTTATAAGCTTTTTAAAATAGCTTTCAGTTAAAAGTACCTTAAGAAAGTCTTGCATCACATTGTAGAAAAGTCACATTTTGTCTTTTATATATGTTAAACCATCCTACTGTGCAATGCTTCTAGCTATTTTTATTTCTTGGAACTGACATGTGATAATACTTTTAAATTGAATTGCTTGTCTTTATTTCTCAGCCGAGGTTATGTCAACGGACCAGAACCTGCTGAAACTTCTTTTGGAAAACCATTTTGTGAAGCTGAAGGTCACTCTGAGTGGCCTCTACAATGGACAGCTGCTGGAAACACTGACTGGAAAACTGCTCAGAGTCTTCATTTATCGCACTGTGAGAACTATTTGTGTGTGTTTGTGTTTGTAGTGTTGCCTCTGGGCTAGATGCGATGGAAAGACAACGACAAAGAGAGTGTTTGCCTCCAGCTTGGAAGTTTTCAAAGCTGTTGGAACTATTATTTTACTATTTCTTAGCTGCAATAAAAGACGATTTGACAGCAAATTGGCACAGCTTTGGCAGATAAAGTGTGTTTCAGCTCTGCTGGGCTAGCAGAGGGACCTAATTTTATTTCCACAAATTAAAGCCAGTTCATTGTTGTTCTGTTTGATTGCAGTCAAGCATCACAGTGTGACGGTACCCCTGCCCTACATTATTCGGAATAGTTACTAGTTGTACAGTAACATTCAATCTTGTAATTTTACTTTTTATATGTGTACATTTAATAGGCTGTGTGCATAGAAAATGCATGTATGTTGCGCGGCAGTAAAGAGGGAAGAAATGGAGCCATCCATCTTATGAATTCCCTCATCAAACCAGCTGAAAAATCAATCTACCAGATCCTCATTGCTGACGGACGCTTCAAGTAATAATCAAACATTATGTTGTTTTGCATTTTCAGCTTTAATATCCTTTTCAATGTTATGTAAAAATGCAGTTAAATCTCTAAACATTGCACAACATGCTTATATTGCTTATGTTAACATCAACTATTGTTTTGTTACTGTTATTAGTTACAACATTTTATATTTATCGGCCCAGTGACAGAAGTATATGAACTGAGGAAGCAGATGTGTGAATCCTGACACATATCCCATATGCCATATACATAATCATGCCCTAAAAGCAGCAACACATTTGCTGCTTTGGTAAAATCTAACACATAATTTGTTCTCGTCACTGCTCAAAACAGATGAGTTTATAGCCATAGCGGTTCTTTTTCCTGGTAGACAAATGTCTCCGACCACAACACAATATTTCAGTTCAAATTAATTCAGAAACACAGACTCATACAATCATGTTCTACAAATGGCCCAAAAGTGTTAAACAATTCCAACTTTGCCCTAATTATTATTCTGCAGTAACGGAGGGTAATTGTTTGAATTAGTAATCTTTTTTCTTTTCTTTCTTTTTAATAAACTCAGGATTTTCCTGTCCCTGATGGAAACTGCAGGTCTGATGGATCTGCTGAAGCAGGAAGGCTCCTACACCATTTTTGCACCAACTGACGATGCATTTAATGGCCTCAGCAAAGAGGACTTAGCTTTGCTCAAAAGTAAACGAAATGAACACAATGAGGAGAATATGTCGTCTTGTCAGCACAGTATGTAACACGCTACTTGTCTTCTTGACAGGCGATGTGACTGCTTTGAGAACCATTCTGCTGTACCACTTCAGTAATGGCGTCTTCATCAATGGAGGACTTGAGGGAGGAGTTACCAATCTTCTTAAAACCTTGCAGGGCAACACCGTGCAAGTTATGTCTGTATGTACACTCAGCCATTATTTAAGTTTGTGTTTGTGTCCTTGTGCCTATTAAACATAGATAAGAAATTAAACACACTAAGAGTTTTGGGTTTGAATATGATGTGAAACCAGGACTGGTAGACTGACAGCTTTACTTTAGATTTAGTGACTTTTAGTGATTTATGAAAGGTTGAAAGAGATATGGGAGAGCAAGCAAAGGAGGAAGGATACCTGACCCAGCATATATCCACCTTCCCGTACAACTGTGTAGATAATTAAATTGCAGGAAATTACTCATGGAATTCCCAGATCCATGTTCCAGTAATGATGCATGCTACCTGGGATTTCTGTTACGTCTTTGACTTAATGATCTCTTATTCCTATTTTTCTGTTTTAGGGAGTATAACATTTACAGGAACTGTGTCTGAAGTGACTAAGAAAAAAGATTGATGACACTGAAAAATGAATATACTTTATATTCAGCGTATTTTTTTCTGTTTTTCTCAGGTAAACAGCTCCATTCATGTCAACTCTGTGGGCGTTCCAGACAACGATCTGATGGCCACAAATGGTGTGATTCATGTGGTGAAGAACGTTCTCTATCCCGCAGGTGAGCATAACATACATTATCATGCATACATGCAATCTCCACACCATGCTGAGTGCCATTATGTCACGTTCTCCCGATGACTTATATTAATTACAGACCTTCCTGTGGGCCGCCAGGACCTCCTGGTCCTCCTGAAGAAGCTGATTAAATACATCCAGATAAAGGTAGTAAAAGAGAGAGCACATCTGTATATTTGTTACTGGCCTTACATTGTCTATTCTGTTTCGTCTTTTGTTTTATAGTTTGTTTCTGGATTCACATATTCTGAGATCCCACTCACCTTCATCAGTAAGTTTCCTTATTGCCACTATCCACTACATGACCTGCTGTGAATATTTTTGGATCTGCAATAACTTTAAACATCATTTGTTACTTCACAGAGAGGACATTCACAACTACTCAGTATTCTGAAACAAGTAAGATCACTTTTATTAAGCACATGATTAAACGCTAGCAGCGGAGATTTGCTCTATATTGAGCTTTTTATATAAGTGCTTTAAAGTGAAATCCCCCCTTTACCCACATGCATATTACATGAATATCATCGCTCCTTACACTTTGTTCCTCTCATTATCCACTCTTATCCTTATGTCTACTTGGACTTCTTGACATATTTAATCAGCCCCTTTAGGGATGAGGTAATTAAGCTGTCAAAGCATAGCAGGGTCAGAGATCATAGTGAACTCTTGGAGTCCAGTGCACTTCCACACAGATGGAAGCATACTTTCAGATATTGGGTAACATAAAAGAGATTAAGTCAGATTCTTGAAACGTTATGAGGCAGATTATATGAACTACAGTCCAAAGGAGGTCTGATTGAAGAAGGTGATTTCATTTAAGGGTTGCAATTTTATGATGTTATTAGTATTATGCACTTTTAACCTCCTAGGACCTGGCGTCCACATATGTGGACATCACATTTTGGGTTGTCTAGACCATAATAAAGAATTCTGCTCTACTGATATCCAATCTAATCTAATCCAATCTAATATGAACTTGCTCAATTACTTATTTTTTTATTTTTAAGGTTGTGGCTACATGGCATGTGCACAAACCTCTAGGCTAACAGTGCATGACTGTTATCCACTATATTAAAAAAACAGAAGTTAGTCTGGCTCATCACATCAGACTAGGCCACATTCCAAATTTTAGTTTGTCAGCTTTATGGTTTATATTGTCACACAAATAATCACCGCGCAGAAGTAAAAAATAATAAAAGAATAAAAGAAATATTGCTCACTGAGATTTCTTGTGAAACTGATTTGAACATTTTATGGAAATATTAAGAAAAACATGATCTAAAAAATGTAAATTATGTATGAACATATACGAAAAAGTGGACTGGAGCACCATAAATGCCTGAAAAGCAGCATGTAAGAAAAACTTCAATCTGTCCATCAAGAGCAGCTCACTGGACCATAGAACATTAATGAAGCCATTATTAAAGGCTCTTGTCAGTGGTGCAACCTAATATCTTATAAGCACAAGCTTCCATTTGTTCTACCTGCTTGGATAATTTCACATACAGAATTGTAGCCCCAGACTTCACTGATAATAGAGAGTATGTGATAGTGTTTTAAACATCCGTTCTTTGAGAGATGCTAGCGTAATGGTTTCTTCTGTTCAGTCTCTGAAGTCATTGAAGAGGAGCCATCAGTAACAAAGGTCACCAGGGTCATTGGGGGCAAACCAACTCGAACTGAAATCAGCACAGTCGTGGAAACAGGTGAACCAACCATCACCAAGGTAACAAGAGTAATTGAAAAAGTCCAACCAAGAGTCACTAAGACGGTTGTCGAGACGAAGCCTGTTACCACCAAGGTAACCAGGGTCATCGGGGGAGAGCCAAAGATAACCAAGGTCACAAGAGTTATTGAGGGTAAGTTCAAAATTGTTATTTTAAGAAAATGTTATAATAAAAAAGTTGGATGGACAAACTTCTGACTTCATTGAGGTTTTAACATAGATTTGACGATTTGACATATTTGATTTTATGTAGGTGGGCAGTTTGATGCAGATGGAAAGAAACTTGAAGGTTAGTTTCTTCTTCCAAATTATATTATCTGAGGAGCTTGATAATCTAAATCTAAAGCCTTTCACACATCTTCTAACAACTCACTTAACAAAAGCATTCAAGGTCATGTTTATCACAGTCAACTGATCATCATCATGTTTCCCTTGTGATCATAGATTCAATAATTTGACATGTTGTTTTCATGGTGTGCACGATTTTGGCCTCAAAGAAATCTGTGGTAAATAATAGCCATTTATATACATTACACATGCATGAGTATGCCCAGCTATTTCTAAAACCAAACACAAATCTATGTGTCTGCTTGCCATGATCAAATCTCGGTTTTACTTGCTAGTTGAATTCTTGTACACCACAGAAAACACTGTGAACACTGTTCCTGAAAATTCTACAGAATTTTATGACAAGCTTTGGCCAGCAACCACTCAAAACATCACTAGCTCATACTAGTTTGTAATGTTTGTACAGGCTCAGTAATGATGCTACATAGGAAGGAGATTGGTATTTACAGTCCATAATTTGCTTAGGTACATATAGCAGCATACAGATATTGATGAAACAAAGTCTTCATACATGTTATTGTACCGCCCACGGTTCACCGTGACTTGGATGTCTGTCCACGCCATCACCTTTTCATCTGACATCATGTCACTGTCAGCTTTGTCTCTCAGCTTTGACAAGAAACCAAGCATTACCCATTCTTTTTCTAATGTAGCTGTGTATATGTGTGTGTTCAATGTGCAAATCGTAATGTGCCATTGTGTAGTGCTCAGACTTTTGGGCCAGTGGTTTGTGTGAGCGCAGGGGAAAGTGAGCTTTAAACCTACCTACAACCTACCTGCTTCTCTGGTGTCTTGCAGTCTAATTGGGCTAAAAAGTATTTCCTACCTTTTTTTCCCACATCTGAACTTCACACCCTGTGCATTTCTGTGCACGTGTGTATGTGTTCATCCATACTGAACATCAGTGCTTTACTTTGTGTTGGCGGTGGCGGAGGAGGTGTTTTACGGGGTGTATGTACCTGTCAGTCTGTCCGTCTGTTGGTCAGTACAGTTGCTAAGTCACTAAATGACTTTCAACACCCTTCTCCGCTGCCCGTCTGAAGGTGGAGCCAGATACACCATGGGGATCGAACCTCATATTATTGAGGGTAGGCTCTCCTGACACAAACTCTTCATTCCAAACTGGTTTCTCTGAAATATTAGTTATTTAGTCCTGAAACTGTTGGAACTAAATAAATAAATAACAGGGTATGTGAGGGAGGAATTGTTCTGTATATTGATCCAATGGTTTTGTTGCGAACATTCAGGCCCAGACTTCTCTAGGATTACCACCATCCATGGCAACCCAGGTCTGATTGATGAGGAATCAGGCAGAATTACCCAGCTCATTAAAGGTGAACAGAACTGCACAGATTTTGACTAGCACCTACATGTTTTTAACCAAATGCTGATACTGACTGTGCTATCTTTTCATTTCACAGAGGGAGGTAGATTTGCTGCTGCCAGGAAAGCTCCAGGTGGGAACAGGCTTAGTTGATGACACATTCATCAGTACCAATGTTGGATCTGGCGAAAAAGAGTTTGCCAAAAGATACATCATCACTGCTGGAAAATATGTCATTGTTAGATCTTCCTTTTGCTTTCCATAACATATTTAGAGTCCTTCCTCCTATTCTTCACATATATCACACCTTTCCTCTCTGAAAGGGAGTCTTTGTATTCATTGACACCTGATTTCTTCCATTAACTCTGTCTCGCTTGTCTCCTGTTTTACAGCTGGAATGAGGAGGAGAGAAAGGCTGGTCAGGCGCCAAAAACCAAGGGAGTGAATCCAACCAAAGAGAAAAGTGCTTTGTGCGTACTGCAGATACTGAATGCATCTCCGGTGCTCCTGGTTGAGTGCTGGATGATTGAAAAGTTGTAAATTATTGGGGAAAGAATAATAGATTTCTTTTCCAAACCACCATTACTATTTTGTTTATGGACCATACTGTATGTGATAGCCATGGTGTGTAATAGGAATGCTATGACATATGAATACCCTTCATGTAAGTAATTTGTTGTGAAGAGAAATAGGTTTTTTTTTACTGTAGGTAGATTTTGTGTTAGGGAATTTTTTTGCTTTTTAAAAATATGTCTTTTTAGACTGATGGCTTGGGATTTGATTTTTTGTATGCTTTTAATGGTGCTTACATTCTCTACAGTGGATGCATTTTTTAAATTGTGACAAATTAGATGCTGGACTGTACCTCTGTAAATTATCATATGATTATTAAAGACATAATGGATTTTTATTCAGGTTTCAGTAATTCCTTATTGTGTCAATGACTGTTATTTCCAATTATGATTGTACACCCAAAACAGGTCATAAATAAAACAATTAATTAAGAATCCAATTTTTGTTTTAGTAGTTTTCTATTGCCCTAACATATAGTAGCTACATTTAATAATAACAATGCCACCCTTTTAATGTCCGGCTACTGTAACAATATTAAAATTACAATGTCAAAAAAAGTCAAGTCTATACATTAAAATGTCTGCATTACCTTACTCTAAAACACAGCACTACTGCAAATTTTGTATTCAAATAAACATTTCTATTTATTATAACTAAAAGCTTCAACTCAGCAAAAGAAAAGTCACTGAAATGCATCATGAGAACACAACTTGTGAAAAGCAAATTGAATATCAATTATTGTCAGTCTCTTAATAGTGAGAAATTAGTTTATCTCCACACTTATATTGGGATTCAGATTCAGATTTTATTTGTCACGTGCACAATCATACACAATACAATATGCAGTGAAATGCTTGTACGACAGACAGCGACCTCTGGAATGTAAAGAAATATAAGCAAGGAAGAGGTAC
>JAUMTR010000006.1:12727544-12770571 GCA_032270685.1 Microctenopoma stevenorrisi
CACATCAACTCTGTGGTGAAAAAGGCTCGGCAGCGTCTCTACCACCTCAGGCGCTTGAGAGACTTCAGACTGCCCCCTAGGGTGCTGAGGAATTTTTACACCTGCACCACAGAAAGCATCCTGACTGGGAACATCACAACCTGGTTTGGTAACAGCACCACGCAGGACAGACGAGCTCTACAGAGAGTAGGTGGGATTATTATGCCTCATGAATGATCCAACTGCAGACAGATATGGTCAGATTATCATATTTGTGATATTGTGTTGACAGGTTTATGATTATTTATCCACTGCCATTTTAATAATATTGTAAGCTAATCATTGTAATATTAGTGCCTCTAGTCATAGTAGATAAAGATAATAACCAATAGGCAAAGATAAGACCAAAAGATATTTAAGAATATAATATATTTAAATAGAAATAGAAATCAGTACTGAACAAGTCTGTGGATCTCAGTAATTTTTAACCTATAATAAAGAAACCTGTCAGCCCATGGCAACACAGTATGTCCTCCTAACTGAATCTGGATATCACTTTGCCCGTATTTGTTAGAATGTGGGGGTGAAATGTGTTTATTAATTAGATTTGAATTCACTATCCTTTAAACTTCTTTTTTGTAAATAATTTGTAATGTAAATAAAATATTAGGATTTGCAGGCTTCTATAATCTGTTTCTAGTTTGTGAGTTCATTAGTAGAAGCTAAACATTTGACAGTTCAGATATTAGGTATGTTTGTTGACATTTTTGTGACCTCTAATTCTGATTATTTTATTTATCTCCTACTATTACACTGTGAAAATACACTGCATTTAGGTACTGTATAACTACTACAGTACAGTACCTGTACTGTTACTACTTCCCCTGATGATCACATACTTTGGACTAAATCTTACTGAACTTGCATTTAATCTCTTCCACCAGTCTTCCCCCTTCAAGGCTCTGTTGTTTATCCTCCAACTCTAAATTACAACCAGCTGACCATAGCTGTGGATCTGAAATTTATGGAGCTTGAGAATCGTGTCTGCACAGGCAGGAGCAGTGCCATCCAAGATTCATTTCATGACTGATGTACTGGGAAAGAAAAGCGTTACCAAACCACTCCAAATGTTCTGTTTTCACTGATCCTTCACATTGTGCCTGGATTTTGTGTGTTATAATGGATTATCTAAAATGATTGATGGGAAAAAAAACTGCAGTGTTTGCAGGAGTTACTTATGTCATTTAATTTAGCCTATTTCTTATCATTCTGAATTGCTATTGTACCGGAGAAGAAGAGACAAAAAAATCCTCGAAAGACTATGCTGGTGGTGGGGAAGTAATTTATGTAGTTTGACCTAGATGGTCAGCTGCTGGAGCTGCAGCTGTGCCTGTGAACATAACACAGTTGAACACACAGACATGATAAATACTGCATTCATACAGATTGGATTCAATGTGATATACAAGTTCTGAGGATATAGCATATGGGACAACTGTCTAACTTTTACTGGTAGGGCAGCCCTCCAAAAACTCCAGGAGAGGTGGTCCGGCTCCTGCTGTTCCTGACCAAATGACAAAACACAAACCCCAGACCCTTGGTGCTTTAAATGCAGGTGCCTCTGCATTATTAAGAAGTATGCATTATTATTATTATTATTATTAATGTCCATTAATCTGTTCCTCAATCTATAAACTCATCATGTGAGACTCATTACATTTTGTGTGTGTTTGTGTGTGTGTGTATTACAGAATCTACTTTTTCTCTTTTCCATTTAATTTCTTTATTTATTTTTATATTTATTTCTTAATCAGTTGTCAGTTATCTGTTTACATTATAATAATTTATACGGTTCTTCATGGATCCAGTTGCACCACATTTCTCAACAAATTTGACCTCAGTCAGTGTTGTTTGGCTTTGGCCTTTCCTCTACATCTGCAGCACAGAAACCAGAAAAAAGTCCAAGTAGAGAGCAGCAGCAGAGCCACAGCACTCAGCAGCAGTAGTAGTACGTCTAAAGAGTAGTATGAGTACCAGGGCATCTTATAGGCTTCTGTACGCAGATGTGGAGCACCTTTATGACGCATTACATATTCCACCCAGAAGACAGCCTGATCCATGGGTGCTGCTGGCTGATCTCTGTGTAACCGAGACAGTCTTTGCATGTTCTCTCTGTAACTGTCTTGATGGAGCACTTCCAGAAGACTTTTCTCAAAACTGTGGCCATTAACATCGCCCAATAGGATGATCTTTCCGGCACCTCTCTCCTGCAAACGAAGAAGGTTATCATACTGGTCAAAGAACAAGGGTATGCCAAGAACAGGCACTCCGTAGTAAATGGCCTCCTGAACTCCATTAGTTCCTCCATGAGCTATAAAGACTTTGGTCTGTGGGTGGCCCAGGAGATCCTTCTGTGGCATCCAGTCCACTAGCAGAGTGTTGTTGCCCAGAGTAGAGGGACGCTCACCTTTGTGCTTCCATATCACCTGATCAGAAAACAAACAGATTTAGTTTTTGCTGACAAAACATAGTAATATGTTGCCACTTCAGCCTGTGTCCATTTTCCAAATTTGTAATTTAGGAATTGTAATTTCTATGTTACTCAAAGTTGATTACACATCACTAGAAGAAAAGCTCAACATGGCACATTGGTGATTTATTCCTTAAAAAACATATTTTTTGATTAGTCCTTCATCTAGTTCTTATCAGTCCATTCATGAATTTAATTATTGAATTTTTTAGTTATAGAGATTTTTCCATGCTTCATCTCTTTCTGACTGAAAAACTGTTTACCTTCTGAGGCATCTTGGCAAAAACACTGGCAATTTCATCTGTAGTCTCTTTTGGCAAAGCATCAACAAAGCTCCCTAGAGTCATGATGATCACTCCATGCTCCCCAGCACCTTGAACAAAATCTTCCAGGTCTGCTGGAAGAGGTTGGGCTGGTTTGCACTGAAACCCTCCTATGTAAACAACATTTGGCATTGTGGGTCGAGGGAATTCAAACACAAAGTCTGACCTGTACAACCAAATGTCTGCTTCCTGGAGAAGGGAGATGATGTCACACCCGCCCTCTATATATTTATCACAGAGGGCATCATAGCTTGGACCCACCATGAATTTCTGTTGCATCACAATAATGCTGTAGAAAAAAAAGTTCTTGACCCTCTGCATGAAATTCATTTTGTCCGTAAATCCTGATCCTGGCACTGGGATATATGAGAGTGGTGAGGGGGCGATGACAAAGTGGCCTTCTCCACTGGTGATCCAGCGAACATTGAGTACCAACGGCAGTTTGAGATACTTGGCCAAAACAACCCCTGGTCCTATGCCTGGATCAGTGAGCACAAGATCATATGGAGAGTCCCTTAAGCTTTTTACCCTATTCCCATCATCCAAGAACTGACCAAGGGCCTCACACCACAATGAATGGGCCTGAGAAATTATAGAAAGGAAATCCATGGTGAGTTTAATGGAAGCAAACCCTGAAGACCCATCTTTCAACACCTGAAAAGAAAAACAAAATAAAGAAAATTCAAAAACTTGTTATTTGAAAAATTGCACCCCACATCGGTCCCATTCATCTTATATAATCCAAAATCGTACCCTTAAATGCTCCTTTATGTATGTTCCAAAAAAGTCTTCCATGCCTTTATCTATGTCAATTGTAATGGTTGTATAGAGAGGAGACGTTTCTGGAATATACCAGCTCGTGGAGGCTCTGATCACTGTGATATTGTGTCCTCTGGCATGAAGTTCTTCTAGCATGATTTTCATATTGATCCAGTGGCTGCCGTCTAATGGGAACACCAGGATGTTCCCTCCATCACCAGGTGATGTAAAGGAAATCAGACATACACTGAGGAATGTCAATATTAAATGTGATGGCTTCATACCTACATGTAGGAGAGAGAAACAATGTTGGTAAATCAACGTAAAAAAACTAAGTGCTAAACAAGTCAACTGAATTGGAGGAGGCTACATTATAAGTTAAACATCACACAGTAATAGGAAACGTATTTATAACCACAGTATGGTATCAACACGATCTCAATTCACTTACCCATAGGTAATAGCGGTTTTATGTTCTTTTTGCCTGCAGAGTGGGAGTCTATAAAGGATTCCTTGCATAATTTGGGTTCAAACTCCAGTGCTGATTGGTCCTTCCCCAGGTAAATAAGTTACATGCAGCACGTGTCATATGTAGTTTAAGGTCTGAAAAGGATTAAGAAAAACAAACAGAATTTGCTTGTGGAACTAAAAAAGTAATGAAGTGATTTAATCATGCAGTTAGATTAGAGGTTCACTATTACTTGTGAATGTTTTTCTCTGTCACATAAAAAAAATGAGAGAACCTTTTTTCTATGATTATCAAAGTGAATCAGTTTGTAAAGTTAACCCTGATTAATTATATGATTATATGTATAAAAGAAAAGCTGAAAAAGGTTATATGGGTTTTCCACATGAATGCGTTATCTCGGATCTATCCTATTTGACCTGCTGCCTTGTTTATTACAACTCCCTGTTGCCACATATTTCTAATATAGCTCCCAAAAGAATGTAGGTGGTAGGTCTCTCAAATGAACTCAGTTGATCAAAGGCATGTCCTCAGCAACCTCTCCATTAGCTTTTTGGATTTAAGTAGGAGGACATATCCAGATCTTCTTTTAGATTACAGTATAATTAATATATGATTATGATTATTATTATTACTTCAGATGTATTATTGTGTAAAGAGAACTTTAAGCTAGCACTAGCATGAGACTTATGCACTCTTCCCAGCCCTCCTCTTCCCTGCTTCACTGATCTATACAAATAAAACAAACTCATAAACATAAAACTACTGTATTCCTAAATATACAGAGAGAAAAATAATACATTACAATATATATTAATATTAGTTTTTTGTATCAAGGTGGCTCCCATTTTTTCTCATCTTTTAAAGTTTAACCTCTAAAATATTAGAATAAAATATTAGATTCTTGGAAAGACTCACATTCTCAAACAAATTATGTCTCCGTTCCCCTTTTTCTTCAAATATTGAGTAAGACGCTTCTCTTCCACTGAAGCCTGTTGCTATATCCACTGACACATCTAGAGTTTATTCTGCCCTTCTGTCTCACTACGTCAAGCAGCACTAAACCTTGCTGTGGATTAAAATCTTAACATGTTGAACAAAATGGTTAGGAGCTAAGCTTTAGTACAGTGGCCCACATGTGCAAAACAAAATAGCATTTCCTAAAACACAACATGTTTTTTCCGAACACAAGAACATATCACAAACCATACCACAAAAAAAACACAACAACATTTTAAAAAAAACAATGAAAAATGAGAAAACACAAGCATGTCAGTCAGTCGAGTCCCTATAAGAAAGTAAACTCTGACCAGCAGGTGTGAGTTTGAGTTCGACATAGCTGTTTGTTTATTCAACTTTGTTTGTTATGTTAACAAATTACAATTCTGAGGGGGGAAAATATTATCAGACATTCAGATTAAGATTTATGGGAGTTAGGTTGTGGCAAGAGTTTGTAAATAATCCATATGCAGGTGATACAGCAGTTTTTTACAAAGCAAGATCTATGCTAACTAAAGCATTACAAGTAATTTAAGTGGTTTATAAAAAGCTTATCTGAACCAATATGAACTCTATCTTTATATTCTTGAAGTGAATGCTGCATCAATTCTAGTTAAATCAGAAAAATATCTCATTAAACAACTAGAGATGTCAATTCTGATTTGACTAGATGTCAAATATGCATGTATTGGGATTTTATTTTGCTGCTGTTGCACGCAACCTTAATTCACAGGAAGAAAAGGTCATATTTAAGTCATTTTATAGCACAGGAGAGCAGACACCATTAGCCTAATCAATCACTTATACATTCCCTATAATATCAGCCTTGGAATGTGGAAATCCACTCAAGAGATCTGGAGTAGCAAAGCAACGTAGATTCAATTTAGCTTGCAGTTTACCAGACAACCAAACCTATCAAAACCACATGACCTTTATTAAAGAGAACTTTTCTTTGTTAGGCCTCTGTTTCTTACCAGCTTAGTAAAGACCTTTTTTACACCACCTTTTACACCTCACCTCTGAAATTAAAAATGTTTTCTTGATATTTTTTAGGCCTGTCTTTTCAATATAAATGACTTTAGTTTAAAAAATGCTATATGTGGGAATGTATTGTTTTAGAGTCATATGCTAGTAAATTGCCTTTTGTGCCATATGACAGATGTATGAATAACAGCTACATCTGTTTGTTTTAGTTTTTTAATCAAACATTGTATTACTTCAACATAAAACCATAAATGGTTTTAAAGATGGTGACGAAAGAAGCAATATTTCTTAGGGTGATTAATATAAAGTAGAAAAAATATCTTATTGCCATTATCTGACATTCTCCCATCCTGATCTGTCTGTTTACAACTATTCCAAACTCTATAAAGATGTTAATGGCTACAGCTGGGTCAGTCAGTACAAGATCATATTGAGAATCCATTAAGTTTTGGATCATCAAGGATTTTAACAAGGGAATTACACATCACTGAATTCACCTGAGAGATCATGGAAAGGAAACCCTTGCTGAAGAAAGAATTTACCGAAGCTCCCTCCCTCTGTGTCTGAAAAGAAGGTTTGAAAGTAGGTTAATTACCATCATAATTATTTAAATTTAACATTAATTGAATTCTTAGCAACTCACATACATCCCAGTGCATCATATTTATTGGCTCACCCTAATTTGTTCCTTCAGAAACACATCAAAAAAATCTTCTAATACTTGGTCCGTCTCAGTTGTGATGGATTTGTAGATAGGAGACTTTTCTTGGATGAACGGGTTGTCGGAATCCCTGATCACTGTGATATTGTGTCCTCTGCCATGAAGTTCTTCCAGCAGGATTTTCATATTGACCCAGTGGCTGCCGCCTAATGGGAACACCAGGATGTTCCCTCCATTGCACGGGGGTGTAAAGGAAAGCAGACATATGCTGAGGAATATAAATAACCCACACAGACGCAAAACTGGCTCTAAAATGTAGAACAGAGACATTGTGTCAATGTAAAAGAACTAGATGTCAAACAAGTCAAATGAGTGGGAACTGTCTATATTATGACTGACAGATGAACCACAGCATAACATTCAGGAAATGTACTTAGCCATAATTAGGAGCAACAACAGTAGTCCCGTTTGTGCACAGACTCATGGCCTAAATGATTCCTTTTATATTCGAGTTCAAACTCCAGTGTCAGAGTTTATTTATCTCCTGCAAAAAGTAGTAACAAACCATCATAATCATAAGCACGAAAGCACAACCTCAGACAACAACTTGAATAACTTCACTCAACACAAAGAAAAAACACATGGGCACAACTAAGTACCTGCTCACTGGTTCCATTGGAATAAGGAGGGTAGGTTAAAACCAGGTGCTGCTAATCATCAGTTCTTGATTAATTAATGATCAGCAGATGTGCAGACGTCTATAAAAGCAGATGTTTTGGCAGTATGCTGGTCTAGAGCGTTCAGGTGAGTGTTCAACTGGGCCAAGAGGGAAAGACATAAGCAGTGGACAGCAATTGCTGCTGCACTCCAATCTGGAAAGGGTTATAAAACCATTTCCAATTCGGAATTCAGTGTTCTACAGTGAGAAAAATTATTCACAAGAGGAAAGCCTTCAAGATAGTTGCCAATCGTCCCTGGAATAGACGTTCCAGCACATTTATCCCACGGTCAGACAGTGTAATGCTCAGGAAAAGTTACATCTCAGACCCTACAGGCCTCACTGAGCGTGTTCAATATTTAAGTCAGTGACAGCTGAATTAGAAAAAGATGGAATAAGTGCCATTTCTATAGAAGGAGTGCCAGGAGCAAGTCTCTGCTGTTGAAAAAAAAAACCCGGAAAGTATGACTGACCTCAAGACTTCTGGAAAAATGTGTGTCTGTGGACAGAAGAGACCAGTGGGGAGTTGGTTGGCGTTATTGCCAGGCACCATGTTTGGTAAAAACCAAACGCCTCATACACACTGTCAAGCACAGAGGTGGAGGGGTGATAATTCTGGGCTTGTTTTGCAGCCACAGGACCTGGGCACCTTGCAGGCATTGAGTCGACAATAAACTCGTCTCCAAACCAGAGTATTCCAGAGGCAGGTTTTTAGTCCATCTGCTCGACAGCTAAAGCTTGGTTGAAACTGGGTCATGCACATCAGTAAGTCTACATCCAAATGGCTCAAACTAACTCTAATCATTTTTCAAGTTTTGGAACACAATTGAAATGCTGCAGCGAAATCATTGGAGAACTGTACACGAGTGACTGTAAATGAGTGAATGTCTAAAAACCTCAATGAACTGAAGCAATGTTTCTTCATAATGATGTGAGAAGATGATAAAGTCATACAGGAAACCATTAGTTCATGTTATTGCTGCTAAAAGTGGAACTGCATGCTACTGAATCACAGAGCCAACACAACTTTTCTTAAATAATGTCACTTTACCAATATTATGTTCAGGGACATTTCTGCACAGGATATATTGGTGCGACAATTCAAGGTGAGGTAGAGATGGTAGTGCAGAATAATTTTGCACACACTGGTGTTTAATTTATCCCCCAGGGCATCAAGCAGCCATCACAGAAAACTGATCCCCATCAGTTTATATAGTTTATGTTCCTCATTTATCCAGGTGTTTCCGCTTATTTTCTCCCACACTATTATGAAAAAAAGAAACGCATTGTACTCACTGGATCATATTGTACAACATAATAAATGCGATAGTAGAATTTTCTAAACATCAACTGTAAAATGATGTCATATATCTTATGTCTGAATAAATAAAAGTTGCTACAAGAAGAGTTATTTTTGTTGTAGTCTGCTAAAGCTATTTTCATTTGTCAACAGGCTCTGGACAGAATAATGACCATTTAGAAACTCAGGGATGTGTGACTCATGCATCACTGAGGAGTCCCTGCAGTCCTGGACAAGATGGACGAGGAAAGAGTTTGAATCAGTGGGCTGAATGACACTTTATGTCATTATGTCATTAAAAAATAATATATTTTATAATAATTGTAATATACAAATGTACATACTAAAGGCTGCAGTAAGGCAGTCCCGTTACCTGGGAGAGTGAGGTGAGGGCAAAGATATTCCCTTTCTCCATTAGCTGTAGCGCTACGTGCCAGTGGATTAAGTCTGGAGGGTTGTTGATTTCCCTTCTTTGCTAACACAAAAGGGAACAGCTATCACAATAAATGGATGGGATGTAAAATGCCAGATTTTTGTAATATTGATTTGGTCGTGGAAAGGTCTGACAAGAAGCAAAGTTCTTTAGTTGAACGGATCAAATTACACATTTTTTACTATTTAAACATTGCTGGAAGGGCTGTTGTCAGAAAGATCACCTATGGGGGAAAATCACTTAGTGCCAATCAATGTCACCTCTGTAGAAAGAGTTCTTACACATTCCTGTGTTTACTTTTTTCTTATCAGATTGAAGGAGAGCGGGTATTTGATTGAAAGAGAGCAAGTATTTACTCTCCCTCCCATTGCAGTAACCTTCTGTGTGTTTGTGTTGCAGCTGTTCGAGATTCCTTATGACAGAGAAGATGATGATCGTGATGATGACGATGTCAGTGTGTTATCACAGGTTTCTGCAGCCGACAGATGAAAAACTCAGCAGGCAAACACAACTTCACCCCGATGAAACTTCTCTGTCATGTGCCAACCTGCTCTGTGACTTAAAGTACTGCACATGGAATCACAGCGTTTCAGTGACACAAACAAAAAGTCTCGCTATACACAGCACCCAACACCCAATTACAGGACAGATAGCGATCCAAGACAAAATATAAAACTCATTACAGGATCAATAATAATCAGCTGACTTTGTTATGTCTCTGCCTTGTTTTTTAATTTAAATTACACCTTGAAGTCTATCTTTAATTAGATATTGCCCAGTAGACTGTTTTATCATGACAGCATCTTTGAAAACCAAAAGCTTATATTGATCTGCCATGGAAGGGATTAAGTGACTATTTGTCAAACTGACATTAAGGCTTTGGACATTGCACAAACTGAACATGTGCACCCTAATGGTGTCAAATCGCTTTTGCAAATGTGGTCGGTACAATTGATACATGTGTTATCACCAGAGAGTGAAAACACAATAATTTTCCAATTGCTATTGTATTTATTATTTTTACTTGGAACATAGCTGCACATATTTGCTTAATTTAGCTGACATACTACATGTTGCACTGCATCCTGATGGTGGTTCTTTCCTATTTTTCCAGTATGTCCTGCAGTGAATCATTTCATGATGGTTTATTAAATCATTTGGTATTTATCAATTATGACCCCAGCAAGCCCATGGCCTTACAACATGATCATCAGCATTTGGAAGAGATCAAAGCTCCTCAAGGTTTATGATTTTCCTCTATTTCACCATTTCCGTCACCTGACGTCATTTGGAGCACGGTCCCTTACTTGACCCTTGCACATGTACATACAAATACAAAATCACATGCACATGTGATTTCTGTGGTTCTTTTTCCACCCACAACACTCAATCCGCATTCCGTTCTGGATAACATCACTGAAGCACTGATAGCTCTCTGAGGGCATCCAAATGCACATGTGCATGGACACACACTGATCTGATGATGGTGATTAATTAGTCATGTCTTTTACATTCCAGTGTCTGATTCTCGTATAGATCTCGTTGTTTTGTTGGAAAGTAGTAGTTACAGCTGTTTACCACAGTTTATAAGACATTTGTGTTTATACGTTGTATTGGCACATTCAGCTGACCAACAACTGCAATGCAGACTCAGAACCCTCCAGAGGGATTACATGCAACATCTGGCCAAGGAATTCCTCACGATCCTCCAGGAAGAACTGGACAAAACAACGATGGAGAAGGATGTATGGGACTTTGTTTGAACTCCTGTAGCATTAACTAGATCTGGATCATTGGCAGGAAACAGATAATGCTGTGAACACAAAGTATGTTGGGTTTTTTTAGCTTGCGTTCTTTCAGCTGCTCCCTTTTGGGGTTGCCACAGTTCATCACTCCACATTATTGATTTTGGTTTGACTTTTACAACAGATGTTCTGCCTGACGTAACCCTCCCCACCAGGGCACAAACCACCAACCCTGGGGCTGGACAGTTAGCCATAGACGTGAGCCCTACCTACTGTGCCACCAGCTTTACAGACTATATAACTAATCAATAGAAAGACATTTTGAAATTTAAATTTTGCCTTGTCTTTTTTTTTATTTACCTTCTTTCTATTGTATCTCTAATCACCGGTCAAGGTCTGTTTTCTGACCCTTGGTGTTTTCACCCCTAGAGTGCGAATAATAAAGTCTAAGTCTAGATCTGTAATGCTGGATTATTGTGTTTTTAAAGAGCAATATGCAAAAGTATGGGGTCAAGGTGTGGTATAAATGCCAATATGCTTATTGTGAGGTTAAAAAACTCTTGCAATGTAAAAATCTTGAAAGTTGATTAGACAAAAGAGCTGTCACAAGCCAAAGACTCTGTGGCCAGCCCTTACAGAGTCATACAAGAAAGAGGAAAGGACATATTTGGCATGCGTACTTCACATGGGAATAACTTTTGCTTGTTCTGGTGAAATTCCACATTGTTCAAAGTCTCACTTAGTTCTATCTTTCTAAATACTGAAGGCTAAATTTGAAACTGTGCAGCACTCCAGCTGTCAAACCTAATCAAACCATGAACATCCACTGATTATTGTGCAATGTTTTTTTCTGCTTTTTGTGAAGTTGCCCTAGTATCTCTAATTATGTCCATATTTTCTCAGTGGATTTTTCTAAAACACAGATTAAGTTTCCTTATATGTGTTCCTTGTGGCCAGGTGAATTATGTGCGAGAAGAAGAGGGAGATATGTGATACAGATTCCCTGTGCTTATGACTTGATGAAAAACGATATACACACAGTCATGCTAAATTACAGCTCCATCTACAAGCATTCCGGACGCCAGCTTAACAGCTCTGGCAAAGTCCAGCACCATGAAACTTTGTTGAATGAATTAACTAAGCTCAGGATAAGAATCACGTATGTCTGTGCTGTGTATGGGAACATATTTTAGCACCAGAGGGTCCGGTCCATTTACAACATCCAAAGTTCCAGTCAGAAGTGTTAGGCACAAACCGACCCTGTGTTTAGTCACGGCGACCTCATGCAGAACACAGAACAGTTCAGTCACACAAACATCAAAGATCTCCTGTCAAACTAGAGAGACTTTTGTAAATGTCCACAAACAGTGAAAAGCTTAAGACCACAAATGATCTAAGCAGTGGAGAAATATATGACCACCAACACATACACACTGCTACCTGACTGTAGGCAGACACATGAAATAACATTAAAGCACAGGATGTGAGAATCACAGCTGAATAATACCTTATTTATTATACATTCACTCAATGGAACAGTGTCATTGCAAAATCTCTGCTGTTATTATTTGTACCTTGGAGGAACTGGAATTCATTACAAAAAGCAATTTACTTAAATTAAATTCTGCTGTTATTCTTGATGCACAGGATGCTGTGTCTGGACAAGATAAAAGGTAATATATTTTACAATTATTGTATTTAAATTGTATGCACACCCTAACCCTATTTGACATTACTGAATCTAAAATCTTTTCTGTTTTAGGTCAACACTGAAGTCGTTCTTATTTTTCTTCCCAGATATGGGGCAGATTAATTTTCTGAACCTTTACACAAAGGTCCCCTAAACTTTGCTCCCTGTTTTCTGTCCTCGCCCACATTAAAGCCCACTAAGGATTAGTCTAAGCTGTAATTACAGACCCCAGACTCAGACTTTTCCTCCCACCCCCAGTGTCATTCTTAGTGTCTAAAGCCTTTTAATTTTTCAGCCCCAAGTCACAGCCAAATATCTTTCCCAGTCACATGGAATGTGTGAAACGATATCACTGTATTTTCCTTAAATTATTTACCAGGTCCTTAAACCCCACACAGAGTCTGTAAGTCTGTAATTGCACAACTCCTAAATCAAAGATGGATTTGTCAATATATCCCATTACTACAGTGAGAAAACAGCAACAACCACAGATCACTGGAATAGAGGTGTTCCAATGGTCATATCTACTTCAACTCAGCCATAGCCACTGTGATCCATGTTGCTTCACACTCGACCACCTGTTATTTATTTTTTATCCTATTTTTTGGTGTGTTTTTAGGGTTTCACAGCTCAGGAAACAGAAGAAAAGCCACAATGACTCTACATGCATGTAATGGAGCACTCAGTGTATTGTGCGCAGTAATGCTGAGGTGTGTGTAAAATATCTGTTTCCAGATGGAAAGTCTGTCATGTGGGTGGAGATTGACACTGGGCTTTTTCCTTAACACAAACCAGACTGAGGAAGTGCCACCTTATCTTATCCACAGTACGTGTAACCATTCCTCCTCAACCCAGAGCAATTGCACCAACATCTCTAATAAGGGAGCAGATTCTTTTTCTCATCCTTGCAGTACTGTTAATAAATGTCAAGCCTCTTTTTTCATTCTGTACTGGGCAAAACACAGTCTCTCTCTCTCTCTCTCTCTCTCAAGGCTCTGACTGTATCTCTGGCTGTTAGCCACTAGCTGTTCTGGTGAAACCTCAGTAAGTGAAATCCCCCTGATCTGCCATTTGTGGACTTCATTCTGTCTGCAGACAGCATATTCAGACACTGACACGGGCTTTGCCAGTGATGTAACTGCACAGATGCACACATGTGATAATGTACAACCCTCTTCCTCTCCTGTCTTGTAAGTCTTATCCTCTTTCTGTTTTTCCAGTACCCATCTCGCTGACGATGGACTGATGGATTGACAGGTCTTGAGGTTTCTCTGGAGGGCTGTTTCTGAATGTCTGAAACGGGCTGAGTTTCGAAATCACATGCCTATGGGCGGCATATGTGCCGTTTTTCAGCAGTATCGCCTGTCTTGTAATTTGATGGTTAAAAGCACTTCACATTTACAGTATAGTGGCTTCAGCAGTGATGTTATAATGTCAATGGCGCCAGTCGTAACCACCTTAACAAATGAAACGTGTAACAGTTTATTCAGTCTGGCCAATCCCAGTACACTGGCACTCTTTTCAATGATTTTCTCCCTGTTAGATAAACAGCATAACATGCACAGAGGTCAGTGCCTCAGAACCTTCCCTTTTTCTTCTGCAGCACTGCACCTTGTAACCCTAATTCTGGTGAGATGCCAGCTGGCTGCCAGCATGCACGACCTCTGCTTTGATGACTCATACTGTATTTCCAGTGCTTTCTTTGAATGTGCAGATTTATTTTTCATGTGGACTTTCTGTCATGCTGCGTGAATCTAAACAAAATATGCAGTCAGCTCCTAACGGGTGGCTACTGCAGTTTTATTATTTTAAAATAATTCATGCTTTCCTAGTGTTCAGTATTTGGTACCGAGAGTTCTAATTGAACTATGTCATTCTTTAGGCATGTTTCATTTTTTTAAGCCATCTGACAGATCAACTGAGGTAACACAACTACTCAACCAACATTCAAATACCTATCACTCGTCTACATCCACTAATACAACACATAAGAGTCACTGTATATGCTTTACTGTATTTGTACTGTACTTCTGTATGTGTTTTTTATGAGTCAGTACAAGCAAATCCCAACATGCTGCCTGTGAAATATAACGGTGTCTTCAAAACACATCTTCATCTCCACAGAAACACAACATGACACATAACACTTTATTCATTTATTTATTCATTTATGTTCTTATTTTTTCACAGATCAGTGAAAACCATATTTTGTATTTTCAGTTTTTTTTTTTTTTTTTAGAAAACATTTGTTGAATTTTTTTCCTTTCTTTACCCAAAGCTGTTTAGTTACTTACATGGTACGAATGTGTCTTCTACATACAGTAGTTTATGATAAAATAAGTGACTAAAAACACAAGAAATAATTATCAAATATTTCGAAGTAAACATATTTGTGTTAACTTAGCACACAAGCTACTAAAAGTCAACCTAGCATATGATGAGTAGTTTAGATTTAGTTTCATGGAAACTACCCTGTAGTTCAAATATTCTGTATCCTGCATCAGCTCAGTTTAATGAGAAGAATGGACAACAGTGTCTCCCTGTAACTCCCTAGACTGACATAGGGTAAAAATGGACAAGAATGTGACCCACCCTCTGCTAACTCGCTACACAAAAGTGAAAACACGTAAACCCGGGTGTTACCCATTCCCCCTTGCTTGTGCATCATTCTTGCCTCAGGCATTTTTGTGAGGCAGTAAACCAAACAGGTGATATTCAGTTCAGACTTCAGGACAATAAACCCAACAGTTTCCAGTCCCGGACAAATGTGGACCGCTTGGTATTTTTCCATTCAGTGTAGTAAAGACTGTGACTTTCTCTTGCCTCTGAGCACACATACATTCACTCTAAACATCAACACGCTTCTGATTTTTTTTTTCATCAGTGTTTAATGTCCCTCGGCACACATATTGACAGATAATGTCTCCACAGTTTGGAAAGATGATGTTTTGGTTGAGTCACAGCTTCCATCAGACAGGCTTTTACAAGCTTTTATAAATGTTGGAGCATTGGAGCAAGTTCACAGCTTGACAGACGGGGACCACATACTGTAGAAAACAGATGGAAAGATAATGCGATAGTGCATCTTCTTTGAAGTTGGGTGCCAGATAAAAACATCTGTGTAGGTAGTTTCTATTTGCGCCAATAGTTTTATGAAATGCTTCATGTCATGTCAAAATATTCCACACTTACTCTTTAAAGGCAGAAAAACACTGCTGCACTAAGGTTCTCACACAAAGAGAAGAAGGGTCACACAGTTGGTTCTGACCTAGATGCTGCACATGTTTATGTCTGGATGTGAAAACACATCAGGAAAGATCATGGAAAGAGGCATCTGAAAAGTCTATGTGTGTAAGATAAAGCAGAGAAGACACTGTTGGTTTGTGGACATTACAGACTCACACAAGGGGAACTGGACGTCTAGATTGTACATGTTCACACAAATTGTATTTAACAAAATGTAATCACTGTTCTGAGTCCATCTGAGTCCATCAAAATATACTTTTTAGGGCCATTTGTATGATCGATGCTCTTCAATGATTTGTATTTGTTTTATCAGATAAACATATCATAGGGCAATTTACAGTATTTATTACATAAGATTCACAAGGTCACATTCTTCCTTCTTATTAAAGGATATTGAAATTAAACCATTTACTTGTCACCCATTGAAAAATCCAGGCTCCAACCTCTGAGAAGAAAAAGTGTCCTACATCCTCATTGTGCGTTTTTCCATCTCAAACTTGAGTTGAGATGAGTTTATCACAACTGGCTTCCGTACCTATTGTGACTAAATTTGAGGCGAGACATAACCCACTTTCTCCCCTAAGCATATGTGAAGGAAACCACTTGTGTTGAGTGTCGAACTCTGCACATAGAACATTCTGCACAGTGAAGCTGAAGCAACATAAAAATAAACAAAACACTTTTCACTAAATTGGTGGTTGGATCTGTGGCCAGTGGGAGGTTACTACTTTGTGTCTCGAGTAGAGTCCCACCCAAGCATTGCATTAGATAAAAACACGCCTATAGGGGAGACATGGTGGAATAAACTCTCTGACCTTCCTTGACTGTTCCTTCTGCCTTCTGCATGTCGTTCCCTGTTGTCTGTGATCAGGCGTTTGGTCGGCTGATTGCTTGACTTCTATTGGATACAGTTGTGGATGGTTATGTAAAGTAAAGTAACCGGTCCAGAAAGGACTGTTGTAGACCAGTCCTCAGCTGCCGGGCCTGCTTAGTCACTCTGTAGGATGAAGCATAAGTCAAGATCTGGAGAATATTCAAAGCCTGTGGTCAGGTCTGATGTTAATTTCTCACCTTTCTCCTGACTGATTAGGTATTCCATTTATAGGCATAGTTACACAGAGTAATACAACGTAAGAGTAGCCACAAAGAATTGCTTAGATGTAAGGTGAAATGTGTTTTAAATGACTCACATTGTGGGCTTTGCACAGTTTGAGGGAAAGATAATGTTTCTTAGTGTAAACACTTTAATTTAGGTGAGGGTTAGGAAAGGGAAAAGGAACATATGGCCATAAAAATAATAAGGTTTATACATCCAGTCTAGTATGGGGAATGTTTTGTGGTGTCTTTGACTGGTTGCACTGAAAAATTACTTTACTTTACTTGACGTTATTGTTTCTGTCCATAAACAACATCCCAGTTTAGACAAAAGTCAGGACTGTTCTACAGTTTTTGTATTAATCATGCTGTTGTCAGTCTGGTCTGCAGATTCTCTAAAAGTCATTGTTTACAGAGACAAATTTTGCTGCTTTGTTTTTAAACATACTTTCTTCAGATGATTAGTTTATGTAAAATGAATATGTAAAACATGACCAGAGTAAATTGATTAAACTGTATAACTAAAGAAATAATTGTCTCTATTTTTGTAAGTAGTCCACACATTATCCACATTGTCAAAGTTTTGAGGGTTGACATTATACCAGCTCTGACTAAACACACAATCCATCCAGCCCAGTATGTTATGTGTCAAGTTTATTTTCTGTGCAAACAGAGCTTTCTCGTTACTACATCGGGTTTTCTCTGGTTGATGTAATGAGTGCTGTGCCAAAAGAAAATAAATGTGTTTTCACACTGTTAACCATTGTATTGTTCTTGTTGTATTTTTGTTTGGATGTTACTTGTTGGAAAAGATCATTTTTAATTATGCTTCTGTGTCCTTCTCTTTCTTAAGAGATGATTGCTGTTTTGAAATTTCTTATGAAATAAGGATGTGCAGTGCAACCGTTCCTCGGGTTTCATGTGCAAATAAGGTGTAGTTTTCACACTGACGGACCCACGGTATGCAAAGTGATCGACCTGAGCACACAAACAGACACCTACAGGTTAGATATCACGTCTGTACCTACCGCCTCTCGAACACGAGATTGAAACAGTAAGAGTTGGAGACATAAGTGTCACTGAGGGCAAATGACAGAAGTGCCAGAAGTGAAATGGAGTGAAGGGAACCCGAGGATCACCAGCATCTCTGTGACACGAGGGATTCCCAAGAGTGTGTTTGTGTGAGTGTGCATGTGGTAGCACGTGTTTCTCAAATGAAAGCTGTGTTTCATTATTTCAATGGAAATCAATGGTGCTATCAGCATTAAATCACCCATTGTAATTCATTTTTACACCCAACAATAGTACACTCCATGAACTACACTGGGTGTTTCTGACTTCACTTTGCAGATTTTTGTAGCAATCTGTAAACAAATATAAAACAGCTGAGAAACGAAGTGTCAATCTGGGAAGAAGGATGGTGAAGTGCTGATCGTAGCAACCCAAAAGCCCAAAACAGACTCCAGTTCATTGTAATCTTGTTAAGATGCCGTTTCTGTTCAAACAGCAGATACAGCGAAAGAAAAGTGTCAGGTTTTGTTTTCTGGCCAAATCATTATAACTTTTCTGTCCCTCACATAATAATATATTGAATCCCAATTGTGCATTTTGCTCCCACTTAAAATCCAGAGTTCATCGGTCATTGCTGTTGTTGGCCTACTGAGAATAAACTATCCCAAGTCTTGCAACAAGGACCTAACTAGACTTTATCCATGTTTCCAAACTGTCCTTAAAGAAGCGAGTGACTCATCCAGTACTGTTCCGTGTGTGAGCCAAAGTTCCTTTTTGTGGGGACTGATGGAGCATAACAAATGTTTATACAAAAAACAGCACCAACACATCTTGCTTTTCAATTCAGTCAGAAAAGCTATGTTTTTTTGCAGTTGTGGTCCTTTGGTTCCTTGAGCCTTTGCTTGCCTGGTGTCCCACCCTTCGACACTATGGTGGAGCAACAAGGGAGAAAGGCTTTATGTCACTCCCTTGTCTTGATGTTGAGTGCTCTTGATACCATTACTCAGTCTTCAACAGAAGAATGTAGAGTAGAGGTTATCATCCCATCATTTAACTGACGATGCATTAGATGTGTTGCCATTGTTTCATTCGCGTGCTCAATGCTTTGATTTTCTCTCTATCAATGCAGCATTCAATGAGAATGCATGCAGAGACATCGCCGATTTATTTAAATCCATTTTTTTCATCTGCTACATGTACTTGGTCATGCACCAGCAATGTGGGTATTTTAGTGGCACGGCTCTAGCTTGGCTTGGAGAATTTTGGCCTTTCAAACTATATGACCCTTTAGAGTGTGGTCAAAGGTCAAGCTGTAACTGACTAATTTGTGCTTACAGTCAATCAACAGCTTTGGTAATATTTTAAATGTGTGCTTATGCATGTGCTGCAGATGAATTTGAACATACATGCCATCATGTTCACACTATTCTCTAATGGCATATTCATTATGTGGATGAAAGGGTTTAGAGAGTAACCTCACACTAATGCCAAACACATTTGAATCCCACTTTGGCATTTTGGCTTCTACCTCCAGTGCACAATGAAAAGCAGAGCACGGCCAAGCCTACCCCAGGAATGCTGGTAATGCAAATGAAAAAGATAGTTAAAACCAAAAGCATGTAGACGGATTTACTTTTTTTGCATTTTATTTTGAAAAGAAAAATTACAACTTGCATAAGACTAGACGCTGTATTAACTGTAACTGTATTTAGCACAATTCTGTCCAAAGCTTCCTCACATGAGTCTGCTCCTCATCACAGAGCAATAAATCAGGAAGTACTAGTAGTTTTAATTTATAGCTTGGTGGGGGTCATAGCAGCAATTGTGAGGAAAGTTATGATGTCTGGGTGTGAGGAAAGGCTGGGCTTACAGCAGCCCCAGGCAGCTGTATCAGTCCCCCAACATGCTTTGACCTTCATGTTTCAGGCAGACAGAGGAAACAGTAAAACCTTCAGCTGCCTGGACGTTTGACAGACACTAAATTTCCTACCAGCTTTATTATGATGCATCTCTCCCTAAATAACCTTCAAACTTGTACCCCAAGCGCACATATGCTAAGCTAGACAGCGCCTATGTTCAGGTAAATCTGAGAGGGCTTGTGTTTGTTGCATTTTATTGCCATTTATTCTTGATTTGTTTAGTTATTTTCTTTCACAGTGTGTATGTCTCTTCTATAAACCTTTTTTAAAATGACTTTTAGTTTCTTTGCTTTTGGTATGTTGGGCACAATATTAATGTCTTTAACTGTTTAAGTAGTTGTTTTATTTTTCTTTGGTGTTTTTTTAGTAGTGCAAAATGTCCCTAGGATCCCACAGTAGTAAAAATAAAAGGAATAATCACTTTGACCGCAGCAGATATTTTACCTGATTATAGTTCTTCTGCACCGTGTATGATGTTCTGAGCCAGAAAACATAGCAACAAAAGCAAACTGTAGTCTGGTATTTAACATGCTCATACAGGATATGAAAGACAGCTGATGTACATTAGTCACTTACTGTTACACTGTTACACGACTGTCAGCTTTTTATGCAAACAACAAAACTGGCAGCTTCATGGTGGGCAATGAAATGGGCATGTCAGAGAGGATCAGATGCCAAATATTCCTTTCAGTCTCAAATAGGCACACAATGATTTGTAGGTTGATAAACACCAGGACAAGTATGCTAAAGGTGGGGAGAGACCTGTAGATACATGCAACTAGAAAACATTTAAATGTAAAAGTTGCAGACATGGTAAAACTATAATTTTTTTTACTATCTTCTATAATCTACTATAACACCAGTGGGCATTTCAGTGAACTCTTCAACCTGCGGGCCACTAAATATTTATCTCCTGCCAAATGTCGAAACAGAAACTTGAATCAGAAACATGTGAACTCACAGTCAGTTGCTCTAACTTTATAGAGACAATGCTGCCATTTAGTCTATGTGCTCTGGCCAGCCTCACAGTATTTTGCTCTTAGGTTAAATTGTGAAGGACAATTAGAAAAAAAAGGCAACAATCTGTTCCTTGTTCCTGCTGTTAAGCTAAACCACATTGTAAGATCAGCAAATCTTTGGGTTCACAGTGTCACAATGGAATATATGACTAGCTCTCTCACCCACCGTTCTGCTGATTGCAACACCTTTAGCGTTACCAATGGTCTCTAACCATGACTGTTCAAAATTTTCCTTTTGCTCGATCTGAGGCAGTTGTTCTACAAGTGCGTGCCCTGAGTGTGCAGTTAATCCGCTTAGACAATTGTAGGCACAACGTGAGCCGAGTGGTAATGGAGTAAACCTGTCACTGCATTGGAAAATAGAGGACATGTTTTCACTCACTGGCTCGCTGTGTGTTTTCCTTGGCCAAGACCTCATGCTGTGTTGTCCCATCAAACCATGCCTGTCTGAAATGATTCCTCTCTTTCTCTCTCACACACACACATTTTTGCACACAACATGATGCAAAATCGAAGGCTTGTGCCATCTCCAGAGGTTTACATTTAAAATAATTGACCTTACATAGATAAATGTGTGAATCACCGTGTGTAAAAAACCAGCAAGAGTAAGAGACATGTAAAAAATACTCCTCTGCCAGCCAGGGACAACAGGAAAACAAAAACAAACACTAGTCACTTTAAACTGAAAGTCAGCGCGCAGCCCTTAGAGACTTACTTGCTCAGCCTTGCATTCCCATATGTGTATTTTGAAGGACAAAGCTAGCACACTGTTTACTTAGTTATCAGTGCATGACACCTTTAAGACCTATGCCAAACACTTTTCTGCAATAGGATTTGAGGGTCAGTCTTCCGATATGTCACTTTTCCCAGTTCTGACTACTAGATTCATTTTCCTCCCCTAAGGTGAATAAATACCTAGTTTGCCTGGACTTGTATTTCCTGCTTTTACTGTGTCAGTCAGTTGGCTGTAGGTTTGTTTCATAAAGCACCTAACTGTATTGAAAAAGATGTCCATGTTTGTTGAAGTGGAATCATTCTTCCAGACACGCAACTTTAGTACGAACCTCACTGTTTTGTTCAGTTGTTCCACCTGCCTCCTCAGATCACTTTGACCTCTGTCACTGTTCATTTCCTCCCTCCACAGATTGAACTGTCAATGACTTATCGGTTCACGCTAAGAGGGACCAACTTTTCCCGTTAAAAAATTATTATGATGATGTTATAGATATTAAAAAACGCCCAACCCTTTACTGGAAAGTGTGATAATGAACCTCTGTTTTTGCAATTCTCTTAGACCCTCACCACTTCTTTTTATTCAATTTCTTGCTGGTGGTATCATGATACTCAGATCAATTACACAAGCAGTCCACGGCTGTTCCCAGTGATATTCACAGCATGCATCTCTTTTCATCATCAGCTCATATATAGTGTGGCTTTTCTTGGTTTCATGTGTGTGTTCCCACCATGCCTGGATTTTTGTTTGGATGTGAACATTGGCTCAGTGGTGCTTTTCCAGTGGACTGCTGAGCAACACGGGAGGTTTGTGGCCAGTTAATCCCTGTTCCAGGCCAACACCTGACCAGCTGCTTATCTGACAAACAGGGGCTCCATGTTTGTGTGCCTGTGTTTTCTGCCCTTTTTGTTCCATTCAAGTTTTTAAATGCAGCTAACAGATAAGAGAGACGGGCAGCTATACAGAAACAAATAATGGCTAGTTGCTTTTTTCCTGTGCGCATTCACACATTAACTTGTCTGTACACAACATGTTGTCAATTAAAATTGAGCCGCACCGTGTGGAAGAGAACTGGAAGCGGTTAAATGCAGCTGACAGAAATGTCACATGTATCACCTCCTGACAGGGTAATTAACACCTTGGTTCTGTGTGAGCAGCATTAATGAGAGTGGTGGAAAAATACATTTGGTTATTTCCTGTAAATTTCTTTGAGTGCTCCTCACTCTCTGTGGAGGTGAGGTCATTTTCAAACAGAGCGAGAGCAGCTGCAGCTTTAACATGGAGCAATTTCAACCTGCTGATTTGATAATTGGCACAACTGGAAGATGTAGGTACAGCGTCAGGATATTTCAGGCATATGTTTCCAGTTTCTTTTGTCTGTCCTTCACAAAAAACCACACGCTTCAATATTTATAGTCTTTTATGGGTCCTCCTGTGTTCTTGACTCACTGAAGTTTCTCCTTAATCACACATGTGAGTCAAAAATGTATGAGAAATGAAAACCATCTGAATGCTAAATGGTGTGTTTATTAGTTTTTTATTGCCAAAAAATAATATCAAAAACACACAGTTAGTGACATATACAGAAAGAAACAAAGCAAAGACATCATTGCGCAGTAAATTAATCATGGCTGTTGCTTATTATGGCTCCACAGGGGAAACGCATCCAAAACTAATAACCACACCGTGCTAACTCTCTGAAATTAAATAGTGTTTGTGAGTTTGGGTGACACCAGTCTTTACTCTGTTCTCCCCTCAACCCTTCGCATGCCTGTCCTCTGCCGCACTTCCCTTGCATCTAAGCTGCTGTTTTTGGATGATGTCCAACACTGGTGTTCATTCTCAATCATCAAGCAGGTCTTGCATCACTTCTCCGGGAGTGAATCACCCTGTTTGACTCTGGCATATGACGCTGTAATTTACTACAGGGAGTGAATTAAGAGTTAGGAAAGGTCACATTATTTGCTTGTAGACACAATGTGGAGCTATTTCTAAAAAAGAGAGTCAGCTGCCTGAGCTTCAGGTCTTGAATTCGAGCGCTGCTCAGTGTAACTCAATATGTCTGATCTTACTCCCACAGGTTTAGAGGGGAAGCTCTGAGCTTCTGCTTATCCTCCAGCTCCTACAGGGACCAAAGCGTATTCTCTCCACAAGGAAACACACACACACATAACACCAACAGTACTGTGCTCGGGAATAATTGTGTAAACCTGAGTCATGTTTCTGTCAGCTCTGATAAGACTGTGTTAGTACCAAAGTAGTAGCTAAGATCTAGGAACGCAGCAGTAGTGCTGTGTTTTCCCACATTTAAACAGACTGTGAAGACTGCACACAGCCTACACTGTCCATATTTATTGTTTACAGATGTAAACTGTTTACTACAAGGCCTCTGTGGTCCTTCATTTTCCCGATTATTGGCAAAAAATGCAGGAACCCTAACGCTAACCCAATGAGATTGGAGATCTCATTGGCTCTAAAACCCTGACAGCTCTCCACATTTTACTCTGAACAAAAAGTGTAACCCAGACTTTTGGAATTCCTGTGAGCCTTCGGGAATGTGTAAGAGTGAAAGTGAGCAAATTACCAGAGAAATTAAACTTCTCTCCCCATCCGTCAACTTTCGCTCTTTTTCTCAGCTCTGCCTTGTGTCTGTGATGGATGAGGTCAGAATGGACCTCACAGGGAGAAAGACTGCTGCTGCTGCTAAAGCAAAACTAAAATAACTGAATTAATTTCTGTTTCTCCTAGCAGAATGTCACAGGAACTGAAGATCAGTTGTATAATTGAAGGCAGCCTTTAGAAAACCTACTCCGTTCTCCCGTCTGTTTCACCATAAGGTACATAAATAAAGATTCCAGCACGGTGCTTTTTCTGAGCCCTCAAACTACTCGGCTTGAATGCACGGTTTAAAACACACATCCGCCCCAAATAGTCAATATTGCATGTAAAATCAAGGTAGACTATAATCTAAAACAAATGTGCTGCTGCTTTGTTTTTCTAACCACAAACAAACGATACAAGGTACATTTCAACCAGATGCTCAAAGAGAAAACCATTTGTCTCACTGCTGCTACCGGCCAACTCTCTGTAGGCCGTCTCCTCCTCTCTCCTGTGAAATCATGAGATTTTTCTCCAGCTCTGTAATCCCATACAACTCGACAGAATGGTTCATTGTTTGGAACAATGGCTGAGTCAGCTGTAATCCCCTCGGGACCACAACTGGACCCAATAAACTATTGAATGGTGGCCCTCGCTGCAGCAAATATGTGCATTTGTCACAATG
Organism: Microctenopoma stevenorrisi; assembly: GCA_032270685.1. Classification (NCBI taxonomy): domain Eukaryota; kingdom Metazoa; phylum Chordata; class Actinopteri; order Anabantiformes; family Anabantidae; genus Microctenopoma; species Microctenopoma stevenorrisi. Next base: position 12,752,438 of record JAUMTR010000006.1, read on the forward strand.
CTTTTTCCACATACAACCACAAATGAATCTTTTCAGTAAAGAGGTAATGTGGGAAAGCTTGTCAAACAAATTTCTGATCACTCAATAATGTTAAGAAATGCATTAATCATGCCTGCACGATTAATGACTCTATCAGCTGACTTTATCGGCTTGTAAACATTGAAGAGCTTCATGTGCTCATCGGGTGTAATGTACATTCATCAAATAAAACAGAAATAAGCTGTTTAGAATTCATTTACATTAGCGTTTCCTGTTCAGATTGTTTCTGCTCAATTTTCCATTTGTTTTACTCAAAATGTTTATTTGTGATAGCAGCAAATATACAAACCACATGCAACCAATAATAAACTCCTTGATTGAAATATTTTCTGACAAACTGGATACATCATGCTGCTGAACATTCTGCAGTCACCATTGCCATATGTCTGTCTATTCGACCGTATGTTAGAATAAGACATAGATGTTGACTGTCAACTGGCCAGTCAAGCACACACATTTGTCTATGAAGCCACGCTGTTGTGGCATGTGCCGAATAAAGCCTGGCATTGTCTTGCGTTCACTGAGTTCCTTGGAAAAAAAAGTTGCCTTAATGGTAGCACATTTACACGTCTGTGTCAATGGTACCTTCACAGACATGCAAGTGACACATGCCCATGCATCTTTTACTGCTAACAGTCTTTTGTTAAACCCAACATACATTTTTTCCTAAAACAAGATAAAATATGGAGTAACTAAAGAAGATGTTTCCACTGACTTTCAGTATATCTGACATGTGCTCGGGCCCAGTAGACTGATGAATGGTCTTGTGTATGTTCATCACAACAATGTGACAGTTTCTCATGCAGTCCTGCCTAAGGGCAGGAAGGGCTTGCACCTTCAACAATGCTCTTAAAGCCAATAAATAGATAAATAGATTACAATTCACTACAGATTATTACAATTATGTACTGTAATGGTTAGAACCCACATTTTTTGCAAAAAACAAACTCACCTTTTTAGTTTTTAATGAACGAATACCTTTTCTTTAACTGTATGTGTCCAAATGTTTCTGGAAAATGTGTTTTTGAAGATGGCTGCTAAATACAATTTGTTATAAGTGCAACACATTGTAAAATTATAGCATCTGATTATCTGCTTTTGAAAGTTCAGGATTTAGAAAAAATTTGCATTTTTCACTTGGGCTGAGGTTGCTGTTGTAAACTCCCACACAGCTGCACACAGATGGTAAAATCTTCACTGGTCCCACGTTCATCTCCAAGGTGAGATAGGCAGGAAGAAGAAACAGCCTAAAGGGCAAAAAGAAAGAGGAAAAAATAAAGCAGTTACAGTACACAGTAGGCGTAGTATATTTATTCCAACTGCTGGTGACACAGTGTGTTCTTTATGTCTTGCCTCATCTCTTTCGCTCTTCAAAGTGTGCACTTGTGTTTTTTACTGACAGCTTTCCCTGGAGTGCAAAACTATCACACTTTTGGACAATGTTTGGATTTGAAGACCTTAAACAGATTGGGCAACAAAACCTGCCACATGTCAGGGATTTGGAAAATCGTCTGGATGTTTGTTCCTCATTACTAATTTACATTATTAAAAAGTTTTTAATCACAGCATTTCTGACTCATTAGAAGCAAATGTTGGCGAATGTATTGCACCAAAGCTTGACGCTCAACATTTCTGGTCCAGGAAAATGCCTGTAGGAGCAGCAATCATTCTGATAAATAGTGAGAAAATGGTCCTTAAATCAATACTAACTTCATCTCATTGTCCGTTTGACAATGTGCGATGCCCAAATCTTTTCATAGAAAAAACAAGAACAGCTATTTAAACCAAAGGTATATTAAATGACGACCTTTAAATGTGACCTTTGCAATGTGTTTGTCTACAGCAAATGAAATAACTTCTATGATGAGGTCAAATGAAAATGATACAAACCTTGGCCACAGACATGTTACTTTATCTATCATTACATTCAAACAAATAGACAATTTCTGTCCCCGGGTCCTCACTCTGGATACATATGAAAACCAAAAGCTGTTTACATTGCAATCAAAGTGCTGTTTACATAGATGTCCCAGTCAGTAACTCATCTGCACTGGCCATTTGCCACCTCTATCTAGCCAGAGCACAAATGAATGACTGAAATCCAATTTGTAGACGAGCTTAATCAAAACCTTTAAATCCTGCACTTTCTCCACATGGCTGCAATTCAGGGATTAGACTCAGGATTCTATTTAATTGTCTTTTCTTAATTGGTAAGGAGAGTTAGTAAAAAAAGGCACAAATGTGCAATAAGATCTGCGATTGATCTGGATTTATCAGTGTCTGAATTTGTTTGCTGCTTTTTCAACACTGTTGAGAAATAGAAGTCAAATGTATCTATAGTTAATTCTTCTAAAAGATTATCACATGTTCCAAATCTGTGGATGTCTACGGAAGACTTACCGACATTTCTGAATGCAGACGCAATGTTTCTCAGAAACACTTCCATATATTTTAGTCTCAGATATATATTGATGTCTTTTCTCCACTATGTTTTATTCAATAGGATGTCCAACTCTCCAGCTGTTTAGTATTTAATGCTTATTCCTTCCAAGCTCAGTTTTCACTGGTGAGGATACGAATTATTGTGAGGATGTATGTCAGTTTGGTATCACGGCCAGGGTCTTTGGTGACGTCTAGATGAAAACCAGAGTTAAAAGGCTCCAGAGATGGCACCAACAATGTGAAACCTATTTTTTCTTTTTTTTTTAATTATTTGTCTTTATTTTGAGCCATCATCCATCCATATGTTATAAAAACTTTTTTTTATTTATTCATTGTAACAACCCTGATTAAAACCATTGAAGCTTCATATCTGCCCAATAAGTCACTTAATAAATCTAAATGTAACAAATGTACACCAGAAATAAGATGCTGGCAGGACCTGAAACACATGTTGAGTCAAACTAAAATGATGTACTTTGTGTTTGATGATTTGAAAGTTTGTGTGACTGACCCAAAGCAAGCTCTGTCATGTGTGTAGCCTTTTAACTGTTGAAAAAAGGGTCTTTGTGTGGGCGTGTGTGTGTGTGTGTGTGTTTGTGTGCAGCAGGTGAGGACTGGTCTTTACTGAGCCCCACCCACAACCTTTCTGCCCTCATGAAAGAACTACTTATACTGTTGAAAGAAAAAGAACCGTTTTAAAGACAGAAGGAGCTCAACTTTTCAGTGAAGTTCAGCTGTTTAAATAGCATTGTAAAAAGTTTTCAGTCAAACTGCATTGACAGTAGTCAAGGTACAATTCTGAAACGTTTAAAAGGAAGACGAGTGACACTCACTAATATGTGAATATTTAAGTTATAGAAAGCAATAATCTCCTCAAAGACCACTGTACACATTGTATGCAAACTTTTCTGTGATGAAATCCTCACATATGAATCTACTGAATCCACTTTTCCTTTATATTCCTACTGTTTGACTGCTCCACTCTGACATGTAGCTTAATGAATCTGCTAGCCTGTTCTTCCCCCTACTGTGCAATCATGGCATTTCACCTATCCTATACATTAAAAACTTGGCTGAAGTTATAAACAATAAAGTTCTATCAATTCTTTCTTCCTTACCTTCACTTTATGTTTTTTACTTGATAATAACACTAAAGCCAGTAGTTTTACGGAAGAAGAAGCTTAAAATCCACCAACTAATTCTAGGAACACAAATAGATAGAAGTTGACTGTTTGTGAAAAGTGAGGCCAAGGTAAACTGGCTGGACTCTGCTGAGCACCAGCAAAAAAAAAGCAACAGCAAAAAATAATTCATTATATTTTTGTGTGATACACAGTACAGTTCACATATAGTACAGACATATACTGAACAGCAGTGTACAAAGGTCGAGATTACAAGGTACTGACTGTTGCACATTGATTTACAGTTTATATCTCTAATATACAGTACCAGAGACCTGACTCAGTAGACTCGTATTTACTCAAGTACTGAACAATGGTTTAGAAGTAGGCTACTTTTATTTTACGTAGCTACAATTCAGAGGGAAATTTTGTATTTAGACTTCACTACATTAATTTTGAAATTTTCTAACATTTGAAATACAAGTCCCTTTCTGCATGTTTAAATGCACTGTTAATAGTGAAGTACATGTAATCTTGTACTTTAAGTAGCCTACATTTTAGAGCATTTAGTACTTTAACATCAGTAAAGAGAAGAGTTGCTCATCTTCATTGGCAAGATTCTTTGTTTGTTTTGGTAAAAACATACTTTTACTTGAGCATTGGGTCAGTGTACTCCTCTGCACTACCTACTATACAACCTCTGCTTGACATGGAGAGATGCATCAAGACTTCTGTGATTTAGACTGATTGAGCTGCCTGGCAGCAGTGCAGAGTTTAAATGTTTTTGAGCCACACTCTAGCAGTCAGTGAAAGTCACCGGAAGGCTATGTTACCTTTCCCATGTATTGTGAACCCATAAGACTAAATGGTTGGGCTGAAGTTGGTAGAGTGACGCAAAGCAGAACAGAGGGAGGACTGAATCAAACAGATTGGAACAAATTCATCGGTTACTTCAGCTTAATTCCCATAAACCGATACTGTACCTATTTCAGCATTTATAGAAAAACTTAATTTGTCACATTTAATGTTCAGTGAATGTAGATTGCATGTGTGCATTTATTTGTGTAAAGCACTGTGCTCCACCTTAACAGTGTTTAAAGAGTTTTATCCATTCCTCATCAAGCAGCCTCTAACGTACGCACGAGAGTAGACACTCAGCGGGGCCCCGCCCACCGCTGCACAAACCGGAAGTTTAGCTGTTGTTGTCACACTGGAAGAAAATGGCTGCCGCTCCGACTTTTTTTCAATGAAGACACAGATATTTCAATTTCATTTCGTTTTCTTGGATTGGAGCTACAGTCGATCGCTATGCAACCTAGAAGGCAAGTCCATCCCGTTCGTCGCGATTGACGTCGCTCTGTTGGTGTGTGTCTCAGGGGACGTAACATTGTTAGCGCAGCTAGTAACTTACAGCCTGTCCACTAGGAACAGGCTAGCATGCTAACGTTAGCCATGTTAGCCTCAACGGTCAGGCATCAACGAGCTTGTTGCTATTCAACTACTCCCTTCACTGCACTCAGTCATCAGAGTTCACTGACCCTAGCTAGCTGGTTTTATCGACTCTTTGACACATTGTGCATGTGTTTGATTTGCTGGAGCATGCAGAACATCAGCATATGATTAAACAACTTAGATCCAACAGTTTCGCTCGTCAGTCTTCTTGGCTGCATGTGTGTGGGGCATATGATTAGGAGCCAGACATGCAATTTGGCATCAGTGCACTTTTGAAACGGGTCCAGCCACACTGAGAGTCTGTGTCCGTGTTAATGTGTCCATCTTGTGTGTTTGTTTGGTTGTGCTGCGTGTGCGACGTCTGCTGTGCAGGGTGTGAATGGTCACTTTAGGAAGGTGTCAGTGTGGGGCAGAAAGGACAGCATCACTCGCCTTGCAGCTGGCGGTGGACCACAATGGTGAGTTTGGCTTTTTCGTGTTATTCACCTCTTGTTTGTTCAGGGTACAGCCGCCTAGATGTTTTATAGTAGGTGTAGAATTCCAGACACCACTTTGTATGTGACCAATTGGGAGTTCCTGTTTTGACTGATCTCTGTTTCATTTGACTTCACTCGTCCCCAGCAACAAGTTTTGGAATATGCATTGGATCGAGCCGAGGTAAAAGCCCTCATTTCATTTATGTTTGTAAAAACAGAAGGAAAGAGTGTGTTCCCACCACACACCCGCACACCTACTGAATGTGTATAGACCTTATTCACTCTCTAATACACTGTTAATCTGTTGTTCAGTACATTGTTGAAAGTGCTCGACAACGACCAGCCAAAAGAAGAATTTCATCTGGCGGGAGGAAGAGCTTGTATCAGAAGCTGTATGAGTTATACATAGAGGAATGTGAGAAAGAGCCAGAGTTAAAGGTGTGTACTACGCAGCTTCACTCCGCTATAACTGTGTAATTATTGGCATGCATTAAAACCTTGCTACTTGTTCATTTTGGTTCGTGGCGAATGAGTGGGAAAATGTGATTTTTGAGATATTAAACTCACATGCACATGACTGTCGGTTGTATGGGATGGCAAGTAGGAAAAGCAAGAGGTGTGATGTTATTGATTTGACAGTTTATGCAGCACTGTATTTTTACAGTATATTGTTTCCCAAATCTTCAGAATAGAGTTTCAAGTAGCTCCTGTTTAGTTTGCTGTTTATTAACTGTAATAGGCAACTAACTCCATGTTTCTGAGATTCCTGTTACTAATGTGGCAGAATTATATCTGTGTGCCTTTTGTTTTATTGTCATTCTGAAGAATTTGAGGAGAAATGTAAATCTACTGGAGAAACTGGTGTCTCAGGACTCTGTATCGTGTCTGGTGGTCAACCTGTACCCTGGGAACGAAGGCTATTCCCTAATGCTCAGGGGCAAAAATGGATCTGGTAAGAGAAGTCAACACCATCTAGCTATGTCTTTTTTGTCTATCTCTTTGACAACACTCGTGCTTTTGTTGCTTTCTAGATTCTGAAACAATCCGTCTGCCATACGAAGAAGGAGAACTGCTGGAGTACCTGGATGCTGAAGAGTTACCTCCTATTCTGGTGGATCTGTTGGAAAAATCACAGGTTTGTTCACATAAACAAATGTGAAGTCGCAACAGTCTCCAGTCTCACATTTGTGAAGCATAGCCAAAAGCACCAGGCGTATATTTGTGTCTCAAATGTATAGAGTGTGGGGATTTATGGTTACAAATCTTGATATCCTAAAACAGGTTGTTACTCATTTGTACTCAATAATCGCTTCCTGTGCATCTCCTGGTTAAAATCTGCTACATTTATTCTGTCTCAGGTGAACATTTTCCACTGCGGCTGTGTAATTGTGGAGGTTAGAGACTACAGGCAGTCGGGAAATACCAAGATGCCCACCTATCAGAGCAGACACATCTTGCTGCGGCCCACAATGCAGGTAAACCTGTACATTACACGTGTCTCATATGAGTAAATGAATGACGTGTCAGTCGACAAAACTGCTGTGTTTAAATCTCTTTTATCTACTCGCAGACTCTGATCTGTGATGTCCATGCCATGACCAGTGACCACCACAAGTGGACACAGGTAAGTGTCATGTGTACCATCTCAGTGAGAAAGAGGTGATCAATTCTGCCTCATTTGTCTCAACTTGCCACTTTTCTGTCCTATCAATGTCTATCTATACACAAATGCTCTACACTGACGTAGCTAATTACTATTTACTGGATCACAATTGCGCTCAAGCTCTTCTCCTTTTGTTGAATTGGGGTATTTTCAGGACGACAAACTGCAGCTGGAGAGTCAGTTGATTTTGGCCACAGCTGAACCCCTGTGCCTGGACCCGTCCATTTCTGTCACCTGCACAGCCAACCGTCTCCTATACAACAAACAGAAAATGAACACTCGCTCCATGAAACGGTATGAAGTACACTGCACTCCGCTGCAGCCAACTCACATTGAATACTGCCATAAGAGCAATGAAAAGAAAAATGAATGAATTCAGCAATTGAATATATTTGAAGGCATTTTTCTTGTCTGTTTTGCTCTATAGGTGTTTGAAGAGACACTCTCGAGCTGCACTGAACAGGCAACAGGAGCTATCACACCTGCCCATGCCACCACAGCTACGACTCTACGACTACCTGCAGAGGAGGAAGGAGAGGAAGCCTGCTCCCGGCATTGACCTGAAGATCTCAAAGATCGGAAACGTAAGTAGTCAGCACCGCTGGGAGCTTCTGGCAACTGTACCTCAGGCAGTGGAGTTACTGATGCATAGCTCTACTGACCCACATATTAAAGTGGCCTCGGGCGAGACGCTGACATTGTACGTGTATAACGAGCACAACTGCTTGCTCTGGTGCATGGTCTCATGTAGGCCGAGACCAATCAGGAGACATACTCCCACACGATTGAATGTGTACCACCTATCCATCAGTCACGCTACTTATATATGTAAATGACTCTTCACAAATGTTACAACAACTGTGTTCAGCTGTGTTACTGCGAGTACAACCGCTGAATCAGTACTGTGTCTTTATAGGTGAGTTGTTTTTCTTCATACCTGTTTCTGTTTTTCTCTACTGCTGTCCTCCTGGGTTCTTGACTGACATCGCTTGCAGTGTGTTGACATGTGGAAGCAGAGCAACTGCCAACTAACTGTACCGAAGGAAATAGATGTAAGTAGCTCACTGAACCCATGTAACACTGTGTTGAACACTTGAGCCGACTCCACTCGAAACCCACTCGGCTCATAGGCTGACAGCTGTAATGCAGGGCACACCATGCCAGATGGATTTGTTTGTGTGTTTCTCTAGGTGGAAAAATATGCTGTGGTTGAGAAATCCCTGCAGTTGGAGGACTCTCAGCCGACTACTGTGATCTGGCCTGCTGAGGTACGCGTGGCAGCCAACAGACAGCATTCTCTGAGGGTACTGCTTCCTGCATTCCTCCTGATCAGTCGTATATCCACTCTGTTTCTGCAGGAAGTTGTAGATGATTACACATTTGAGTGTGAGGTGGGAGGCCAAGCACAGAGGACCAAGGTGTCTATCTTCCAGTCAATGGGAGACCCGCTCGTGTATGGGAAGATCTACTGTTCAAAAGAACCAAAAGCAGAGGAGGACAGTGCAGACCTTAAGCTGATACATCCCCCGTAAGGACAGCCTGTGAGACGAATGCAGTATACACAGCCCAATTTGAAATGTCACACTGATTCATTTTGTCTCTTTTGTCCCATTCGCAGCTTCCTCATAGGCTCAAAGATCGATGCAGATCGGTTAGTCGCCGTGTTTTCTTTTGTCGAGAAACAAATGCAAAATTCAGGTGATAGGCTGTCGAAGAGCTTAGAATAAATGCAATCTAATGTCTGTTTTATAGGTTTCTTACTCAGTACAAAGGAGTGTATGAGAGAGATGTGAAGTGTCAGGTCAAGATGTCCCATAACTCAGGCAACGTGGGACAGGGGCCACCCTCCCCCAGCAAAGATGAGGTCAGTACGGCCTTGCTTGGATGTAGGTACAGTTGGTTTGTGGACCGTGTAACTGGTTCCGCTGATACTTGGATCTTTTGCTGTTGTTAAAAGGTTAGATTTCCCCTTAATAAATGTAACTTCAGTGAGTTAAAATGATCTGAAACCTCTTCTGTCGTTCACTGTGCCTTGAAATGTCATCGTCAGGGTGATGGTATTTCTCCACTGGTCCAGACGTCTGTGTTGGGAAAAGGGGTGAAGCACCGACCCCCTCCCATCAAACTGCCTTTAGGATCAGGAAGCAGCTCCTCAGGTACAGCTCCAGTTTCTGGCAAAGGTGAAATGGTGGCCTACAAGATTTCTGAAAAAACATACATAAACATGGATAGATGTACATCAACCCCCCTATCAATACCTTTGTAGGAGAAATGAAGAAAACCAAAAGTAGTTAAGACTGATGAGAGTACAACGAAAAAGACTCGTGTACTTCTTCAAATGTGACAGTTTGATTGTCTCAGTGCAGAAATGACAGAGGCGAATTGTTCTTTCCATGACTAGCATTAGCACAGCTTAGGTCAGGTGATCTGGAACAGAGCTGGTCAAAGTAAGGATCAAACCCAGGGACAAACTGTTGTGTTTGCTCCAATGTCAAAAATGTGTTGTCTTAGTTTGTTGTAGCGCAAAAGACACAAGCATAGAAATCAAAATGCGTGACGAGGTTAGTTAGATCTGTTTCCCAGGAAATTGCATTTCCTTCTAACCGTGGGTGAAACCACAGGGTGCAATAAATATGTCATCTCTCTTTTTTCATCAGGTAATCCATACAGTTCACAAACCACAAGTGGTCTACTTAAGTGTCCTACGCCCCCGCCAGCCAAAAGCCAGTCTCTGAACAGGAAGCACTCCATGGAGCTGGGCCAAGTGGGCCTGCTGTCGCCTGCCTCCCTGTCCCCCATGGGCTCCACACAGAGTGAGTCCAGCTGGGCTGCGTGTTTTCATCAGACACAGTCATGATGGAATGTTTCACATCAGCTCCCAAGTTTTTCAGATCAGAATCACTTTGACAAGCGTCCAGGTGCTATTAAACGGGAAGCCTCCCAAGGAGCATGAAACTACAGTATCTTAAACTAAGCCCAGTTGCCAGGAGATACCTGTCAGAAAGCAGTGTGGTGTTTAGACACGACAGAGCCTCCATTAAACTCAACATTTCAGCTGGTTGTCAGAAATTTGCACTCTAAAAAGTTTTCTCTTTTTTATTTTTAAGGATCGGGAACCCCCAAGCCATCCACCCCCACACCCACCAACACACCGTGCTCGACCCCCCACCCCTCCGATTCCCTCACCACCCCTCTCTCAGTGACCCCTACACCCTCAGATGCTCCCTTAGTTCAGAGCCAGTCGCAGCCTGCCCTCCTCACGCCTTTCGCACAGCAACAACTCGCTCTAAGCCAGCCACTGCCTGTCATGACCATACCCCTTCCCACCATGGGTACGTCCATCACCACGGGAACCACATCGTCGCAGGTCATGGCTAACCCCGCAGGGCTCAATTTCATCAACGTGGTTAGCTCCGTCTGGTAAGAAAAGAAAAGAAACCACCTGATGTCTCACTGTCTTTTCTAGTCACTGTCATTTTCATAATGATCCTGAATTGTTTGTGTAGCAGCCCCCAGACCTTGATGAGTAGCCCCAACCCCATGTTGGGTCCAGGTCTGAACTTGAGTGGAATCCTTCCACCGGGTGGACTGATGCCTACCATGCAGTCCACTGCACAGACAGGTAATAGCTTTGCCCACGTCCCCTTATGAGATGGACGGAGGTCTCACTGTAGAGAGGGAATAACCAGAATGGCATTTTATTAAACGCCATCTTTCTGCCAAGAAACTTGTTCATATAATGGACAAGCGAGTTTAGCGAGCAAGCCCTTTTGAATCCTTTATCTAATGAAAACCTGAGATGGTATGTCATCTCATAGAGCAATGTTTGGCTGGACTGTGTGGATAATGCAACTCTGATTTGTGTTTAGGGAGTCCTTTTGGCCTGAACAGCAGTGCCGGGTTGAGACCGCTGAATCTACTACAGGTATGATTCTGTAGCAGTTGATTTATAACACTGTTATTGATGTGTGTGTGTGTGTGTGTGTGTGTGTGTATGACTCTCTATGTGTCTGTATGTGGTAGCCCAAACTGGTTTGTTGGTATCTGCCTGACAGTGTTTGTGCCTTTTACCAACCAAGTTGCAGTAAATCTTTAGGCAAAAACATTTGCAGTAAAGAGGATTATCTGAACACACTCCGCTTTTTGATTTTGGTGTGTTTGTGTGTTTTACATTTCCAGATCCCCACGGGTCCTCTCATCTTTAACCCTCTGCAGCAACAGCAGCTGTCTCAGTTTTCACCACAGCAGAGTCAGTCAGCGACACCCAGTCCTCAACAGCAGGGGGAGATGGTGAGTGCAGAATGCAGCAGTGTCAGGCTGATGAAGAAGCTGCTGCAGGAGAGGCTGCCAAAACACACAAACTCATAATCTCATAATGACTTGAGCACACAGATCAGTACAACCGTAAAGTGTCTTGGTCAGGTGGTCAGTTCCCAGTCTCATGTTACCTTTCACTTTCTTTGCAGGTTGACCAGGGGCCAGATCAAAATTTGGGAAACCAGCAAACGGCGGTCATCAACCTGGGTGTCGGAAGCTTCATGTCTCCACAGGCAGCAGGTATGACCCCCCCCCCTCCCACACACACACACACACACACACACACACACACACTGACACAAAAACTAAACCTACACACATTTCTCTAAAACATTTCTTGTCATTCAGCCACTTGTTTCAGAAGAAAATGCCACCATGTCACTAACTAATTACTAAGAACAGATTTACTAATGTGTTCATTCTTTTAGACTCATTGTCTATAACTAAACATGATCATTTTGCTGAAGTTAGCCATTGTTCCTCTGAAGGGAGCATGTAACAACTGACAGGAGAGACTCAATTTCCCCTTCTTCTCTGCTACACTTTCTTTTTTGTTGTTTTGTTTTTACCCCCACCCTTATGTCTTTCCCTCTTGAACTGTCTTCTCAATCTATCCTCCTCACTTACGCTTTTTCCCACTCACCCATTCACGCTTTTTGGACCATAATCCGTTTAAACATTTCTGTCTGCACGTGGTCATTTACCTGTGCTGTTGGCAATATCTCCTCTTTTGTCTCCTCTTTCTTTATTTCACCTCCTCCCTGTGCGTGCTTCTTATCACTGTGACCCCCACATCACCCCCCTCATCCCTCTTCGCGTTGCCTGTATGTGCATTCTCTCTCTTCATACTTTACTCCATTCCTTATTCTGCTTCTCTCCCTGTTGCCTGCCACATCCTTCCCTGTGGGGCTCCCTCTCTCCCTCCTCCCCCCTTAGTGCTGTCCCAGTTGGGCTGTGGGCTGGACGGGTCTGGGCCCCCGCTGCCTTCTCCAAGGCTTCAGCAGCAGCACCAGCCACAGATCCAAGTAATACAGCAACTTTAACATCTATATACACACATATACATGTTTCTACGTGCCAAACACTGAGACTTGCCTCGTCAGCCAACTCTCCGTGCCTTTACCTATCAGGCCGGTGAGCGTTGTGCTGATTGTGTGTAGACTGTAGTAGTAGGTTTTTGGGTAAGTCGGCCTTCTGCTCTCCATTAAACTCCACGAGGATGGAATTTGATCAGATATGGGTAACGTGTAGATTTCTTCTAGAGAATACTATCACAAATATTTTTAACTGAATGTCACACAGTAAAAGCACATGTGTGGTTTAAAACTTTATTATTTGCTTTTTATATGCTGTACACGTCTGTTTTACATCCAAATTCTTTTTGACTTGCCTTGTAGAAACTATTTATTTTATTTGTTGTAAATCCACACCATTTACTCCATCCTGTGCTGTATGTTTGGTTAATATGTTGTATGACATCATAACTCATGACAACCTCAGTGCTCCCAGCAAACAAACACACACACACCACAGCTTGTGGCACTTCTCATTGGCAGCAACTAACAGTAGGTCAAAGTGGGAGGCATGTTTATAAGAACCACATAGCGACAGGATCTGAAATATCGTCATCATGTGCGAAATGTTCAAAAGTTGCCGACTGCATCGCGATAGATCAACGATAACAGGCTGTTACGCTGTGAGCATGAAGTTGAAGGTAGTAAAAGAAATGTTTTGCCTAGTTGAAGTTGCTGACTTACTCTGACCAGAAAAGCACGGTTGCTAAGCTGCATGTCTGTTGTTGGCAGGATCACAGCCAATAATTTGTGTCTCCAGATCGCCACTGGTGCTGCTTGACTGTATCCTGCCTCACTTCCCAACACGCCCCGACCCTCCCTAAATCTGTATCTCTCCCGTCGCCTCCTTCCCCCTCTACAACCCATTAACCATTCTTCTGTGTTTCTCTGCACACTCCTCTTGTATGTATATACCAGGCTTTATTTCGGCTTCACTAACCTGCGCCACTTATGATATAGATATCTCATGCAAAGGATTCTGCTGGTAAACCTGCTGAAAACTATTAGATTCAAGCTTCAGTGAGGGACCCTGCTCAACACTGGTGCCAGTGAATATGTTTAACCGTGCTGCAAATGCTTATCAGTAGAGCCAAGGTCAAAAACATGCATTGTGCTGCTTGCTGGAAAATACTGAAATCACCTCTGATATATTTTTTTTCCACATTTCTTTCTGCATTGGACAGTTGCAATTCTTGCAGCACCAAATGCAGCAGCAGCAAATGGCTATGGGAGCAGCAGCAGCTCCTCAGGGGGCAGCGCCGCGGCAACATACCGCCAGTCAACCAAGAAGTAAGAGGAAGAGGAGCACACCACAGCCCCTCTCTAAGTCGTGACAGAGTGAAATCACACTAAACCCTTCTCCCGGCTACACGAGGACATGAATGATTCATACTGTGCTCTTTGTCTGCCTCACTGTGGAGACAAAAAGACTTTTTTTTGTCCTTTCTGTTTGTCTTTTTCTAGCTGACAAATTTGTATGTAATGGTTATCTGAAGTTTTTGGAGAACCAAAACGTTGTCCACCATAGAGAAAGGGTTGTTTTTAGAGGAGGAAGCCCTACACCTAAAGAACCATACTGATATTTTTTGAGATGAAACAGAAATAGATGGTTCTCATAGGTAGCAGGCTTCCACAATAAGAAATTGCCCCTTCTGTCTTTTCTTTCTATGGAGGCCCTGTGGACTGAAAGGATCATGAATGCACATTCTCAGAGGATTCCTCATGAGCCTGCCCGAACCTCTCTTTGGTTGACCCCAAGTCAAAATTGCCCTTTAAGCAGGGATCCCAGCTGAGCTTATTGAAACCAAATCCTCCATAGAACCATTACATGTAAAAATGCAAATCTGATCTTGGAGTAGTGCCTCGGGGCAGCTCTCTACCTCTCAGTCTGTTGGAAGTCTTTATTCTGTTAGCAATCCCGGCACAGGGCTCAACCAAGGACTCAAGATCAACATGCAAGACGGTGTACCTGCTTTTGTATAGCACATTTTGAAAAGGCATTTCCTTAAGAGACATCAATTGAGTGTGTGTGTGTGAGACATTTCTGGACACTGAGAAATAATTTTTTAAGCAGTCTTTGTCAGCAGTTTTATTGTTATTAAAAAAAAGAATATATATTGACAGTGGAAAATACAGCTTTTAGATAAAAAAAAGCCTTGTACGAGTGTCTTTTATTGGGCTGTCTTCACACTATTTATGACTTTGTCAATGAGTTTCTGGATCTCTTTCTGTCGCGTTGTTGCTCGGCTGATACACTCCTGCAGCTTTTCTCCTGGGAGTGATGTCCCACCTGAGCCAGAGGGAAAGAATTTTTTGTTGGTATTTTTTCCCTCCAATCAATAGTCAAAGTGGGAGGACACGGCCGATGAGAAATAATGCTTTGCTTCGTCTCACTTTGCTCATTTTTCACAAATCAAACTAAGTAACTATGTGCAAAATGTACAGTGCTGTGCTAAAGTCACATTTAAATGATTCATACCAAACAGATTTTATTATTACAAACATTTCGTATTTGTCAGAGTGAATAAAAAACCTTTTTTTAGACCTATTGAATCAAGAAATCACCTAAATAGAAGTTGTCTGACAAAGTGAAGCACACTTAAATCATTTTTTAAAAAGCAACACATCATGCTGTGATCTGAAGAAATTCAGCAACAAGTAATTGTGTCAAACATTCTGTGGACTGGTGAGACAATCCCATTAGATGATCATACCTCCAGTAACAGTCAAACACATCACTCCCTTAAAGGTTTAAAGAAAAGGTTTTGGAGCTGTCTACAAGTTTGGACTTAAGTCCAATTTAGATGAAGGGGTATGACGTTAAACAGCGTGGCTGAATTATAACAATTCTACAAAGAAGAGTGGACCAAAATTCTCCAGTAAATAGCCACTAACCTCCCCAATAACACTTGACTGAAGTTGTTGCCACCAAGGGAGGCCCAACCAGTTATTAGGTTCAGGGGGCAATAAACTGTGGACAGGTGGGATTTGCTTCATATGTACAGACTTGGTGGCACTGGTGAAAATCGTGTCTTTAATAAATGTATAAAGGATTTAATTAGACTTAAACTGAAACCGATTCTCGCTATTTAAATCAAGTAAAAAGTAAATATCAGCTTTATTTTGGCTTTTAACTTGTACTGACATGTATTGATTATTCTTTAGATAATATGAAAGAGCATCAATCCCAACATATACTAATTAACTGAACTAAATGTAATAAAAAGGTCTGTGTTGCTGGAGAACAAAACTGAGGAATTCACATTAAAGAAACTGCATCCACAATAAACTGACTTAAGAATTCAGGATAAACTACACAGGGAGAGATTGTTTATTTGAAATAAAGTTTCTGACCTGGTTTGTGTAGAGAGCAGAGTTGACCTTCTTCGTCTGTCACCACAGTGAGCCGAGCGGTCGATAGACTCTCCTCCTCAGCTGTGGGGTCTACAGTCAGTATGAAGCTGCAAAGAGAGCCAGAAAGAACACAGGATCAACACCAGACACTGGTTTTATTCTGGCTATAAAGATCATTTACTTACTCATCAAAGATGCAAAAAGAGGCACCAACTGGATGCTTGTGAATATGAAGCGCATGTCTCTTTTCTAAATTCACTTCGGGTTCAGACGTTTCTGCATTGATAGAGATTGCAGGGAGTTTTGCTGTGGGAGTAGGGAAACTCACAATAAAATACTGATAAAAGACAAAAGAAATACTCAGATACAGTAAAACACTTCTTTCTCATTTCAGTTACAGTTACTTGCTACTATTTATTCTACTACATACTGTTTTTCAGGGCAGCCAGCAGGGAAATTAAACAAGCATCCAACACATTCCCATCGTAGTCGAGACACATTATATCACAGTAGAGCACCCAGCAGAGCTGAAACCAGAAGTAGCCGAATCAGGACCAACATTTACGACAATCGCACATCTGACAGTTCCAGCGTGTGTCTCCGAATTCTGAACTTACCTTTCCTCTTTCAATGCACAAATCCTCTGTTAGAATCACCTGAGAGCTGCAAAAGCCATATGAAAAAGAAACGGGTACATAAAAACAGTAGCTGACAAGTAGAAAACTAAGCATGTATATTAAAGTTGTTTGCACCTTTCAATTACATCAGCGATGAATTGGCTGGCTGCCTGGGCCTGTTCTCCTGGCGGCCCCGGCCGAAATCGAGACGAGCACAGAGGCGGCAGGTCCACATTGGGCACTATGAAGTCATGGGAGATCATTTGATGAATATATTTTAATCTATATATCCGACAGTATAAATTACGTGCTCACGTTAACTAAAGAAAACGCTACTCGTGTTATGTTCTCAATTATGTCCACATCCACCTGGAGTACCATGCTTTAAATCAGCACCTTCATACTGTACTTACCAATGTAACCTTTACCAGGTGTCTCCACTGTGGGATTTGCCAACTCCTATCATACAGAAATACAACAGATCATCAGAACGTATTTTTATTTGGTCCAGATTCAATTAGATGACGTGTATAATTGTCCAACATATTTTACCGCTTTGATCCCACAGATGACTGTGGTATTCCCAACCCTCACCAGAGCCGAGCCGTCTGCTGTGGATATGGAGCCTGGACAGAAAGAAAATGACCCCACGTAGATTGTAAATTAAATCTCAGTGCTTATACTGCAACAGTCGCCACGGTGTCTCACCTATGTTCAGTGTTGTGCCTCTGAACTCTGACAGCTCGCGTCCATCAGGTCGACAATTTTCTTTCTGAAAAAGAAGCGTTTCAGTGTCAGATTTCAACGTTGACGCTGACACGAATAAGTAAAAACAAGTTGATTTTGTGTTTTTATCACTTACCAGAAAGCTCCTGTGGTACTCCAGAGGCTCAGCAGTCCTTAAGTGTACAAGGAAAGGGGGGGAAAGAACTTATTGCCTTAAATTTTGTTTGTTTGACAAAGAAGACAATTACAATCTCCTGTAATCACGTATTAAGAACAGCTCTATGAGAAATTCCGCACTGACTAATGTTAATGTTTCGTCATTTATTAGCCAACTTCCACTATTCAGCAGTCAGATAAAATAAACTAGCATTAATATATTTAGTAAGGTTACAGCACTGACTTTGACAGGGCAGAATAAAGTTCGCTGTCTTTTTTATCTACAGTAAGTACAATCTTACTTGAAACCAGCCGCCATGATGTTTTGATTGACCACGTGGGTTTGGTGTCGACACTACGGTAGCCGGTGGGAGGAAACAGTGTAACAACGGAAAGGGCCAAATGCGATTCAGATGTCGACACCTCTTCATGATTGATTCTCTTCATATGATTTTGAGAGATTTCTACTTTCCAAGCATTTCACTGCATATCGTACTGTGTATGACTGTGCACGTGACAAATTTAATTTAAATCTTTCCTTAAGTTTTTAATTTAAATTTTGAATTTCCTAGTTCATGTCTAACTTCACAACATTTCAATATACTATTATAACATTAACATTTCAATATTATATATATATATATATATATATATATATTTTTTTTTTTTTTTTTTTTTAAATATAGTTTTTTTTTTCA
>JAUMTR010000006.1:12771174-12809189 GCA_032270685.1 Microctenopoma stevenorrisi
ACTACGGTAGCCGGTGGGAGGAAACAGTGTAACAACGGAAAGGGCCAAATGCGATTCAGATGTCGACACCTCTTCATTCGGTTTCCAGCAAAAAAAAGGGTTTTTTCATTCGCTACTGTTTCTCAAGGAAAATAATAACTTCACAACATTTCAATATACTACTATAACATTTCAATATTATATATATATATATTCAATATACTTTTATTTTACAATATTTATTTTTAATCATAGTGACTGTATTTACCTTCAACTTTAGATTATTACAGACATTGTAATCATAAGAACACTGATTCCTGGGAGACAATTTTCCCGCAGAAATTGTCAGTATAAAAACTTCACTGACGATGTGGTCTGAGAAAAATCACCTTAGAGTTGTTAGACAGGTGCTCCTTGTCCTCCAAATTCCTCGTGTCCTCCCAGATCTCTTGGGTCTTATCGGTATTGCCCCCCCTGTCCACTAGGCGGCAGTGTCCGCGGCGCTGCCGGCTGACACCGGGCTGCTCGATGCTGTCTTGTCAAAAAACGATGATGTGTCGAGAAAACTCACTTCGCTTCAGTCACTTCCGCATTGCCGCTGTGTTTAGTTGCGATTGGACGTCAAGTTCACTGATCTGTCTGCATAGCAATGGCAATATAGGGGCTTCTAATTAGTTTTTCCACTTTTTAAAA
This sequence comes from Microctenopoma stevenorrisi, assembly GCA_032270685.1. NCBI lineage: Eukaryota > Metazoa > Chordata > Actinopteri > Anabantiformes > Anabantidae > Microctenopoma > Microctenopoma stevenorrisi. The sequence continues at coordinate 12,771,847 of JAUMTR010000006.1, forward strand.
ACATCTTCTAAGCTTGTGTTTCCACGCATGTCCTGCGGAGTCAGAGAGCCACCTACAATTGACGTAGCGAGGAGAAGGCAAGCTAGCGGCCGGCTAGGCACTTTGATTGTTGGTCTGTGAGAGGCTGCATGTTAAACCTGACTTATGGAAAATGGATTTCCTCTGTGAAATAGTTCAAGCCCTGGTCGCACTGGTAGCTCTAGGGTTTATTGCGGTAAGTAATATTTATAGTCTAATACGAATTCATGTTGTGTATTTTTTTCTCTTTTCGTTTGGGTATCTGGTGGTATTTTGGTAACCACATTTTCAAAGCAGAAAACCATTTGATGTTATTATTCAGGAAACCAATGAACACAAAACACATGTTTTCATAAAAGTAAGACCTATTTTTTTTGGTAATACCTATGCTATGTAACTTATTATAGGCATTATACAAATAATACCTCTTCTACAATAATAATAATGAATACTTTATTGATCCCCTTGGGGAAATTTTAAATACAAAATATTAAATACATCCATGCAAATTAAATAATTATTTTACAGCAAGATTAAGTAGCATGCTTCTCTCCAATTTGTCCCTTTCAGGTGCTCATAGCAGCACACATTACTGCTGGGATGGTGAACTTGACACGACACGAGAAGGAGAAATATTTCCTCACTGCATCGGAAGAGAAGAAGCTTTTCCCTAGCCTGCATGATCCTCATTCCAGGGAGCTCTCTGTGGTCATCCCCGCCTACAATGAGGAGCTTCGAAGTGAGTACTGATGATGCAACCAGGTTTTTGTCACTGACATTAGCTGTTTGCAACTTATCAGATATGTGCAGTTGATTTATGCATTAGTGAAGCATCCAGTTACCATTCAGGTTGATATGTGCAGCATTTACTTGTATATGTGCTAATATGTTTTTAATCACGTGTTATTTCAGTGCCGGTAATGTTGGATGAAGCTATGGAGTACTTGGAAAACAGACAGGTACTTGCTCAGCCTCATATGGGCAATGTTAGATTCAGTCGTAATTCATTGAAGTTTTAAAGAGTCTTAAAGAGGTTTGATTATCAATCAGCTCATAGAATAAGTTTTATTGTTCTCTAAAAGATGGAACGAGTAAAGCTATTGTGGCTGTTATTTGCAAAGAAGCCAGTAGGTGGCAGTATTCATCTTTAAAAGTGCCAGTTGTAACAGACAGCTTCTGTTGTTTTATTACTGCAGAAACAAAACCCTTCTTTCAACTATGAGGTTATTGTGGTTGATGATGGGAGCAAAGACCAAACCACAGAGGTAATCATTTAAAATATTTTTTGGAATACGTTAACAAGTATTTTATTACAAACTCACTTTTGTAAAACATTTCATTGATACAAAGAAAGATATGTTTGGTGCATAAACTCTCTGTCGCTGTCTCACCAGGTTGCTTTGCGGTACACGAGGAAATATGGTGAAGATAAAGTCCGAGTCCTGACGCTGGTGAAGAACAGGGGGAAAGGAGGGGCTGTGCGTATGGTAAGAATGTTGGCACACGTTATGTGCGAATACAGATACAGAATATTAGAAAGGAGTTTAATTTGTATTGATTTCTCTCATATAAAGGGAACTCTGAGCTCCAGAGGGAGGCTCATTCTGATGGCAGACGCTGATGGAGCCACAAAGTTTTCTGACATTGAGAAAGTGGAAGCTGGACTTAATGACCTAAAACCTAAACCGGTGTGATGGTCTTTGTTGTTCTGTCTCACATACATGCACTGATAGAAAATGTTTAGTGTATGTCACGTCTAAACCCTGCATGTTTGCACATTTAGGGTAACATGGCAATATCCTGTGGTTCCAGAGCTCACCTGGAGCAGGATTCTGTAGCGCAGGTAATTTTCTGTCTCAGTGGAGACTAGAGAACGGAGGTGGTGTGATCATGAACTAACCACTGTTCTGTCTCTGCCACAGCGATCTGTGTTTCGCACGTTTCTTATGTATGGCTTTCACTTCCTGGTTTGGTTCTTTTGTGTGAGAGGCATCAGGGACACACAGTGCGGATTCAAGCTTTTCACACGCGAGGCTGCGCTTAAAACATTCTCGTCTCTTCACGTCGAGCGATGGTAAGAAAAAGGCATCGACACTGAACCAAATTGTGATTTTGTTTTGACATATTGCTCCCGCCATGACAAAAATAAACGTTCCACAGTTCCTCGTTTTTAAATGTGTCCTTTCTCTGACACAGATTGTTTTAACCATTTCTTGTTAAGTTCTTTTTTCCCAGGAACTTTTATCATAACAACAACACTTTCTTGTTATTTCATTAAACCCACATATCTAGTTAAGACAAACTTTAATTAAACAAATATTTAAATGAAACCTTTGTACATCTGGGTGTCTGTATCATGTTCTCACAGGGCGTTTGATGTGGAGCTCTTGTATATTGCCCAGTGTTTTAAAATCCCCATTGCAGAGGTGGCTGTGAATTGGACTGAAATAGAAGGTAGGTTGATAGAATATATGGACATGCATTTTTTTTGTTGGTTTTGTTTTTTAATATGTCTGTTGAATGTGTGGCGGGTTTGATATATTTTATTTATATATATTTGTATGTGTATTATTATTGTAAGTGCTGAAACTGGCCTATCAGTGTTTTTTTTTAAGTTTCTGTTGTCACCATGTTCTTGACTGTGGCAAAATAAGTGTCACTGCTCCACTCGATTTTAAAAAGCATATTTTGAGCTAAATATCTATTTACTACTGCTGTGAAAAAGTTTTTTTTCTGCCAGAATTACTGCATAACCTTTATGGTTGTCAGCGCACACGGATCTGTCTTTTATTTTGTCATATAAAAGCATACTTGGAGAATAAAGTGTCTGTATTTATTCTGCCAGGATCCAAGCTAGTCCCGTTTTGGAGCTGGCTGCAGATGGGACGAGACCTGATTTTCATTCGCCTGCGCTACATTACTGGAGCCTGGAAACTGCAGTCACCAAACAAGACTGACTAGCCAATCAGACTAGCCCTAGTATCATAGAGACAGCCTATGATAGGGCCAGCAAACCTTTAGGATGAGGTGGGAATAACTGTTTCAGTCACATCCACAGATTGCGCTATGTCACATCCTTCTTTTCCAGACATCACTGGATGTGAGATGACACAGCTGTGAGTTCCTCACAGTCCTGCCTTTATTGTTTTAAATGGGATATTGGCTTGTGATGGCCGCTGTTACGTGTACATACTGAGAATGTATGACCGACATGTGTATTAAGTTACTTCATGTTCATTTTGTGGACAAACAGAAAGTCTCAGATCTGATGTCATGATGGGACGTGATTATAAGTCTTTTTTTTTTTTTAAAGGGAAGGATTGTACTTTTGAAGAAACGACAACTGATTTTGGGTTAATGATCTGGATGATTTGAAGTGAAATTAAAAAAAAGTTTCAGAGATTAATGATTTGATAATCATGAATATTGACTAGAGAGCAGTAGTAGGTTGCTCAGTCGTCATCATTAGACAGATGATCAACAGCCAATTTGATCATTTAAAAGACTTGACAAGATGAATATTAGAATTTGCTGCTTTTCTTCAACTTGAAACACTTTATGATTTTGGGGCCATTGTCGACCCCCCACCCCCCCAAAAAAACAGCCAGAAGCTCTGTATTTAAAAGTCAGAGGACACAACTCCAGATCCCAGACGATGACTGTTACCAGTGACATACTTCTACTCCCTAAAAAGCACGACATAACCATGAATTGGCATCTAGCTTTGAACTTCTACTACAGTCAGGCGTACTCGGGGGACGTTTTTCCAGTGTGCCTTAACATTTTGATAAAAGTTGAAACTTTTCTGTCAGTCGGCTTCCTGTCTCTGCAGGTCACACACACAATGCCTCACCCTCTTTATGTAACCATTCCTCACATGCTTGATATCCTACTGGAACATTTGACAGCACAGGGGTTAACCAGTGTGACAACGCTTTCATCTGAGGCCAGTGGCTTTGGAGGAGGGTGGGTGGGGGTGTCTGACATAGGAAAGTACTTGGATCAGGAAAATCTCTGTTAAGTTTCATGTTAAATTACATGATCTGACTCCACTTACTGGTAAAGTTGGTATGAAGTTAGATTCAAGGGCTAAACTCCTGAGACGAACTTCATTTGGGGGGGGCGTTGTTTGTTGATTCTGACTTTTACCTTATAATAAAAGAGACTGGGGAAACCCAGGACCATCCCGTTGCCTGTCTCCTAAGACACGTGGGTGTGTTGTTGGGAAGTGTCCTGCAGACATAAATAAAGTCATTCACGGTGTAGTTTTCTAATGCGGATGTCTCTGGGGCCTCCCGGAGCCCCGGGGAGCGTTTCCTGTTTGTACCCTTAATGTCTGCTCACAGAGCACAGACACACAGGCAGGACGAGTCATAATCTGGCTGCGTGGTTCCAGTTTCCTGCCTCTGCAGAAAAGGTAATGAGTTAGAAAATATTCCATTGATCAAGTAAACTCAAATCTGAATCTAAAGGCTTATTGATTTTACTCCTGGGAGGTTTTATGCGAGTCAGGTGTAGACAACATGATACTTCTTTTATTTTTTTCTCTGCTGGACCAGATCTTGGATGGTGTTTGCTTTTTTGGGGACGCACCAGCAGCAGTGGCAGCGCGCTGTGATGATCCACCTGGTGGTTGGAAATAAAAGAAAGCGGGTTCAGACAGAATCCCCAGAGTGGTTTCACTTTGTGATGGGAGTATTGTTACGTTCCGCAGCAGTTGCTGTAAACTGTGAAAATGTCAAACTTGTAGACTCGCTGTCGCCAGCCGGGCTTGCGTCATTAACTGGACCAGTCGCGGCACTCCCAATAAAGCATTGTATCCATCCGCAATGAAAAAGACCTCTGCGTGGCTGCAAACAATAGATAATGAAACCACTGATTTTTAAGAGCAGGGGGGGTAAGCTTAAATTCACAACACGAGTATATAGGAGGTGACCACAGACTGTCAGTGCTTTTTGTTTTTTCACCTTTTAAAGCAACAGGTGCAGTGTCTGTGCCTCCTGTAGGTGTAGAAGATAAGTAAAAGCCATTGATTCCTGCATTACTGAAATCCGTATTAATATACAATTTACATAAACTAAACATATACCAACATCAATACAAGAATGATGGGAGGTTTACTTTACTACACAGGTGGAACATAAACGAGCTTCAGAATAGTTTGGTGGAGGGAGCAGGTGTGATTGTTTCTCTCCGCCTCTGTCCGACAGGAGACGGCCTCAGGTGACGCGCACGCGCTGCTGCTGCTGCTGCGGGGCCTGAATCAGAAATCCTGGGAAACTTCCAGGACAGATGGGGGGGTTGAGAGAGGCGGAGGGATATCTCGCAGGCAGGCGCTGCGGTTCCAGCCAGCCTGACGCCGGCGAGGCTGTGTGGCGCTCGGCTGGGGCTGCAGAAGTCGAAGGAGTGGAGGCTCCGGGCTCCTCAAACCTGCGTCAACGTGGCTGGAAGAGATCAGTGCTGCACCGGAAAATGACAGCATGTTCACAATAAACGCAACGCGGAAATACAGAGACTTAGTGATTCTCTGTAAAACGTTAACAATAAAATAAATCTATCACTGAAATAAACTTAATTAGGATAAACCAAAACATTATTCAGACAGAATTTGTCTATTAGTGTAACAAGTGAATTGATCAAAAATATTTCCAGCTCAAAATATAGTCACTGGAATATAACATATTATTATGTAGATACAGTTGTTTACAAAAACAGCATATCAACTGACTCTTTTGGAGTTCTTTTATAATAGTATTGCATATTTTTTGTAATATTATTTTGTATTTGCGCTCGGTAAAATGTTACTATGTTCGACACCTGCAACATGTTTTTGACGCTCGTCGACGCGCTTTTATTTTGAAACGCGCGACTGGAGACAGTGTTTCCTGAGGGTGACTTGACAGTTGAACACGCAAGCTCCCAGACAAACATCGCACACACACACACACACGCGTACACTCAGACACACCTTCGCGGCCTGACCCACTGCAGACAGCGAAGCATCCACACGCGCGGGGCTGCGTGCGGCGCGCTCGTCACAACAGAGGTAAGGAAAGAAACACATTTTTGTATATTGCCACAAACTCTGAATTACTTTTTGTGTAACACGCTGTTGTGGGTTTAAGTTTAAAGACTGCTGATTGCTTAAAACCATTAAATACTGTTTCCTCTGCCACTTTTGGAAGCAAACTTTTGCGCAATCAACTTCTCTGCCATTATTCTGATGCTGGTTTGGTTTAGTGTGACACTAGGTTACTGTGTGCAGTCTGTGGGGATGTCTTTTAAACATGCGTTCATTTAACTGCCGTTTAGTACCCTCAGACCTGTTTTTCATCATTTAGGATGCGGGGCAGCGGATATTGTACAGTCAAGGTGTGCGTTCAGAGATGAAGACGTGGATTTCGCGGCCGTGAAGTGACTTATTGTAGTAGTAGTAGTAAAAGGAAGTTGGCGTGTTTACTTTTTTAGGACGGGGGCATCCTGGTGATAAAGCATTAGGTAATTAGCCTATCTGAGCCCGCAGACTGGGCGACGCCAGGCTCCATGAGCGGCGGCGCACTGCTGCCGCGTTGAGCCCGTGCGCTTCTGCTGTCACCCCAGCTGTCCGCCTGTCTGCGGGACAAGCAGCGTTCCCGACATGTCTTTCAACAAGCACAGAGCATAATGTAGGTATGCTGCCCCACACCGCCTATTACCTGTGTCTATTTTGAGATCCAACATATCGGGGAGCCACAAAGTCCTAGATCTGAGAAACTGGTTGTTCTGTTTGCTGTTTTAGAAAATAATGGGATGCTTATGACAAAGGAACTTTCGGTTCACTTTCAGTTCAAACTCGTTGATGCTCTTTTATCTGTATTGGATGCGCATTAAAAACAACGTGATTGATGCCGTCTGCTGAACGAGCAGATCACTTCACTGAGAAAGGTGGATGTATCGGTAGGATGGTGCTGCTGAAGGGGAAACCACGCTCCTAACTCCGCCTGTGTGTGTGACCCGGAGGCTACCTGCGCGAGCACTGCGTGGCTTTTTACTGTATTTCCGTATTTCTTTTAAATGGAGACAAAGACACAGTAACAAGGAGAGTTCTCCCTCCCTCCCTCTTTCTCTCTCTCTGTGTGTCTGACTGTCTCCCGCCCTCTCTCCCTCCACCCCTCCTGTCCTGTGATGTGTTCTGGCCAGACAGCATGGCTCCTGGGCGTCAGTGGCATGATCATAGAAACAGAGGCCAGAAAGGACATTCCTCATTGTTGGTGAATCTAGAAATGAGTTTGGCCATCTCGTCCTCTTCCTGCTGAAACCCTTTAGGTGCGTTTTTCATTTTGTCCTGAGAGGATAATAGTGTTGTTGTTCGGCATGTGGGAGATTGGTTTGATAGCGTCCCTTACAGTGCTGCTGCTTTGTTTCCACTCTGGCTCTTCTCATCACTTTGAGCCACCTTATCTCCCTGGTGACCCTGGTTCAATTCACTACAATTAAACCCCAAAGTATATATTCCACCTAACCCGTGCTTTGTTTTGAGCCAAATCAGCAGCTAATACTATCTCTCACTTCCTTTGCCAGATGATTGAAACTTGACCTGGATTTCTGGCTGCGCGAGGAGCAACCTTCCCTGCAGGAAACTTTGAATCCACAGCTCAAAGTCTTCGTGCCAGGCCAGAGAGGGGATTTAGAGTTTGCGCTGCACTGGCAGGAGTCCAACTCCTCCGCCAGCACTGCTCGGAAGTAACGGCGGAATACAAAAAAAGCAGCCTCTGTTTACACAGACTCATCACGCTACCTCTCATATTCTTACATCTCTGTTTTTACTCGGGCCTGGCTGCTCATTATTGGTCTGCTCACTGCAGCCCTCCAGGGAACTTTTATCCCTCTAACAGCACCTATCAGCTCATCTCGTCCCTTCGTTTATTCGTCTCATAATGAACTCCTCTACCTCCATTACATCCCTATTCTCCTTCACCAGCCCGGCAGTGAAGCGCCTGCTCGGCTGGAAGCAGGGGGATGAGGAGGAGAAGTGGGCAGAGAAGGCCGTGGACTCTCTGGTGAAGAAACTTAAGAAGAAGAAGGGGGCAATGGAGGAGCTGGAGAGGGCGCTCAGCTGTCCCGGGCAGCCCAGTGAGTGTCTTTGTGTTAGGCATACAGTAAAGGAGCCATGCAGGGGGTCTAAGAAAGAGACTTTCACACTGTTTCTTAATGCTTGGACTCTAAAAATGAACAGTAATGCTTCATTTAAAAATGGATGCGAGTCTATGGGGAAACAATAACATGTAAAGTGTTTTTTTAAATTAGGAAAAATAAAACGTATTTAATGTTCATGTTCATATTCAACACAGTTAGGTTAAAGAAATAGACATTTGGTATCCAGCTGATCAGAGATAAAAGTAAATAAAAAAGCACAGCTGTTTCTGTTCTGGCCACTATCTCCCCACCTCGGTAACAAATATGCATCTGCCTCGTTGATCAGATTGTACTGAGATCGATGCTGTTTTATCTGAATACTTAGGCAAGTGTGTGACGATTCCTCGGTCGCTGGATGGGAGGCTGCAGGTGTCCCACAGGAAGGGTCTGCCCCACGTCATCTACTGCAGAGTGTGGCGCTGGCCCGACCTGCAGTCGCACCACGAGCTGAAAGCTCTGGAGTGCTGCGAGTTCCCCTTCGGCTCCAAGCAGAAGGACATCTGCGTTAACCCCTACCACTACAGGCGGGTGGAGACTCCAGGTACCCACGTCGGCGTCTTCTAATTGTATTACCAGTAAAGCTTTTATGGTTTCCCAAACAGAAACAGAACACCTGATACAGTAATTCCCAAGACAAAAACTGCAGTAATATGATCATCATAACAGCATCTGGCTCCTGCTGTGTGTGTTTTTCTTCGTCTCTCAATCTCCACCTTTATCTGTTATTCTCCTCTCAGTGCTGCCGCCAGTGCTGGTCCCGCGCCACAGCGAGTTCAACCCTCAGCACAGTTTATTGGCAAAGTTCAGGAATGCCTCCCTGCACAACGAGCCTCTCATGCCCCAGAACGCCACCTACCCAGACTCCTTCCCACCACTGCCCTTCTCCTCCACCTCCCCTTCTTCCTCCCTCGCCCAGTCTCCCACATCACAGAGCTACCCCGACTCCCCCAGCAACTCTGCAGAGCCTGGCAGTCCATATCATATCACAGGTGGGAATCAAAACCGGCAAGCTGATACCTTAAGTGTTGCAGTTTAGGTGAAATAGTGGAACCTCTGTCAGTTTTACCGTGGCTGTAGCAGACTGTGGGTGCAAGATGTACTTTTCCCGTTTATCCTCACTGTGATCTGTGGCACGCTTTTCCAGCAGAGACTCCACCGCCTCCATACAGCATGATGGAGACAAGCCCTCAAGAGGACGTGAAGCCTAGCAACTCCACAGAAACCACCAAACTCACATTTTCTGCTCCGCACAGAGGTAACTTTAGCCCAAATAACCAGAATGCATTAAACCATGTTTACCATAGGACAAGAAACTGGACCTACTAATCAATATGTTGTCATGTTCAAATGAAAACATCTGTTCATTTCTTTCTCTATGCAGTCACTCTGGGTAATGTTTAAATCCAGTCAGCAGGACCAAATTGTGACACAACTGGATTTAAAAGACTTATATGATGAAGTATCTGAAAGAAATGCACCATAAACCCACCTGTGTGTTCTCATTTAAAGATTTACGGCCTGTGTGTTACGAGGAGCCAGAGTATTGGTGCTCTGTAGCTTACTATGAGCTTAACAACCGAGTCGGAGAGACTTTCCACGCGTCATCCCGCAGCGTGCTGGTGGACGGCTTCACAGACCCATCCAACAACAAGAACCGCTTCTGCCTCGGCCTGCTCTCCAACGTGAACCGCAACTCCACCATCGAACACACACGCAGGCACATAGGCAAAGGTAATCCTGGAGGACTTGAGCTTGAAGGACAAAGAGGAATTTTACTCTTTCACACCAAATAGTTTTTTTCTCATTGTACAAAACCTCCTTTGTTGGATGCTGCGTTTACTGTACAGTGCAGCAATGAGAGGAGGTGTGTGGTGTTGACTAAGAGGGGTGACAAAGGGTTGACAGCAGCTGGTGCCCGACTCATAGACACTAGTCATCTAGACATTCCTCATTTACAAGCATTAATGCCATTGTGGTTTTCCACTGGTAGAGTGAGAAACACACAGTGGTCTCCAGTTTGCATACTGCGATTGATTAGTTAGTTGAGTCACAGAGCAGCATCACAGTCTTTTGACATGCTGTTATATTTGGAGTCTCTCCATTGACTTTATCATTTGATTTTTCCTTCTCAGGTTTACACCTGTACTATGTTGGAGGCGAGGTGTACGCAGAGTGCCTGAGCGACAGCAGCATCTTCGTGCAGAGCCGCAACTGTAACTTCCAGCACGGCTTCCACGCCACCACCGTCTGCAAGATCCCCAGCGGCTGCAGCCTGAAGATCTTTAACAACCAGCTGTTTGCGCAGCTCCTCGCCCAGTCCGTTAACCACGGCTTCGAGGTCGTCTACGAGCTCACCAAAATGTGCACCATTCGTATGAGTTTTGTGAAGGTACTGAACTTCCTTGTAAAAACATTTGGAGACACGCTACACGAAATAGTTTTCAGCCAACATTTGATAGTCACAGTAACTAGTGTGCTGATGTGTTAAAGATAAGATTTCACGTGTTCATCCATTAAGTTTAACTGGTAACTGACTTGCTGACACGCACACTGAGATTATTGGTTGTGTCTTCTCCTCAGGGCTGGGGTGCTGAATATCACCGTCAAGATGTGACCAGCACCCCCTGCTGGATTGAGGTACATCTTCACGGACCCCTACAGTGGCTGGACAAGGTTCTCACACAGATGGGCTCCCCACACAACCCTATTTCTTCAGTGTCATAAAACGAGCATGCAGACACACACTTTGGTGTCTACTTTTGGCCCTTTACACAGGTAGTCGTAGATTCTGTATGTTTTCTATGTCCAGTGGCTGCTCTCTTTACATCTTATCCAAAATTATAATAATCTGTTGCAGTCTTGTCACATTATGCTGTAAAGATGAAAGACATGTACAAATTTTTATTTAGCTAATTTACATTTCACAGTTAAACGATCGAGTGTTGCGTAATTTCCGTATGATAAACTATTTATCCTCTGTTTCCATTGGGAGCAAGAAAAAAAAATCTGGGATACATTTGTAGGTACTCAGACGTGTAATAAATGTTATTACGGTAATATGTACTGTATTTCCATGTTTTGACAGATGCTTGATTCATGTGCAGGTTGCTTTTTCCTTGTTCCATTAAATCTGTTTTTCTTTAAATGTCAGCTTTATACAGCTTTTTCCCCCACGCCAAAGCATCACATGACAAAATGAACACAGCAAAACAATATCATCATAATTTTAATTTCATATTCACAGCAGGGAATACACACATCAAATTAAAAAGACAGGAGCCACTTTTAAACACATAGGCAGCCGAGTTAGCAAGAAAAATACTTTCACAAGACATGATTCATCTTACGTTTTGTATTTATTTCCTGTTTGTGCAATAGGTTTAGAGAAACAGGATAAAAATTGGGGTAAAGACAAGTCCTGAAAGTCTCACTTGAGCATTGCACAATTGATTGTCACATAAAACAATACTTCACGTTTAGGAGAAAAAGTTAAAAACACATTTGTTTTCCTGGAAAATAAAAGGGAGGCTGACAGGATTATTCTGGCAGAGACTGAAACTTCAATATGTTTGTATTTGACTGGACAAGTATAATCCAGTGCTTTCATTATTACTGTCGCTACAAAGACAACAAACAATGCGATTTGACATTGTGACTAAAACCTTACTTAAACATATGGGGTGGAAATAAAGAATTTGATCTCATTTGGAAACGTATATGTGCTACTAAGCTACAAACAGTGTGATTACATGGTCTGTCACTACCACAACTGTCCCAGCTAGCAAGCCCCCGTCACGTTTCATTACTCAGTACGTCTGACAAAACATCGACAGGCCTCCGTCAGCAACCCTGGAACTGCTGCTGTGACTGGCTGCGGCTCTGTGACGCCAGGAGCTGCTGCTGTTGCTGCAGGAAGTTGATCACCTCTGGGCTCCTGAGCAGTGACTGAAATAAACACAAACATTCACATTTTCAGAGCGAAATACAGCAACAAACATTTCGGTAGATTCAACTTGTCTTCGTAGGAAAAAGGAACCATTGTGCCAAATGTTCTCCATGTATTAAAAACAGATGCATCCAAATATATACGTGGAAAGACAAAAGAAAACCTGTTTTCAGCAAATGTACAATGTTTAGCCATTGTCTATATTGTGAACAGACTCCACGCCAGCAGGTGGCAGTAGTTTGTATTTATTATCCAAAGAGGGAAAGCAGGATGTAAACAAACAACCATCTGACCACAGACAGATTAACACCACTTCTAATTCAAAATATGTCTGATACGTTAAAAATGGCACCTTTTGTTATTGACCTGGTTCGTTAAAGTGAACAGGGGCCCGACTAGTACCAGTGCCAAGTCACTAAAACCTAACAGATCCTCACCAATGATGCCCACTGGCTTTGTGTGTCCCTCCCTGTGACTTACCAGTCTCTTCTGGTTGAGGACCTGCTCTATCAGCGAAGGTCTGGCTGGTCGGTCGCCTATGGCTCCTAGACGTTGCTTGTTAACAGACACAGGCCGTTCCTCTGAGTTTTCCTAATTACCACAAAAAAAACAACAAAACAGGCAACTATCATGAAGAGTTGTGTTGGTACTGTAGTTTGATAATGTCTGAAAACCAGAACCAGACATCCAGCACTAGCTTCCTGCAAGTCGCTTTGGATAAAAGCGTCTGCCAAGCAAAGTAAAGTATGCTTAATATGCATCCCCAATTTTAAAGGCTAAAAACCTTGGAGGGCAAAATAAACCAATTTCTATCCATATTAAGAATAAATAATAATTTTAAAATGATTTTGGAAAACCACAAAAAAACAACTAATGACTAAACAGTGACTATGAGGAATGAAAAACATGCTTTGCTTTATTTGGACTTTATAGGTTACTACATAGTTAAGTATTCCTCTTGTTACACCTTCAGAACTGACATGCATTACTCTTCCTAATATAAAAACAATAGAAACATACAAATGAGGTGCATTCAAACTGTGCACATGGGTTTCACTAAACCTCTACATGGTTCATTTTACATGTGTGTGTGTGCATAAAGCATCTAAGAAACGTGAACTTACTTCGAGTTTCCCACTGGACATGGCCTGATCACTCTTCTTCTTCTTGTACTTGTCTTTGTACATCTTGTTTCGATGCTTTTTGCACATCCAAGGTTTCCTCTGCTTAGCTACCTGCGTTGTGGTTTCTGTGCATCCCTCGTAGGTGCACTGTTTCGGAGCGTTGTCGCCCTCCGAGGTCTCGTCGTCGTTGAGCTCCTCCGGGCTAGCGGCGCTGTCTCTGGGATCCGAAGTGTCCAGAACGTCGCTCTCTTCGTCCGGATCGTCCATGTCGTACGACGCGTTGTTCTCCGGTTCATGCGGCGTTGTCACGTTCCTGCTGTCGACTACTCCGCTCTTGCTCACGTAGTATCTCTGCCCGTCTTTGGTGAGCAAAAGAGTCGAGTCTTTGTTTGCTGATGCCGAGTTATCATCTTCGCTCATGATCGTGGTTTACACAAACAGTGTAGCAGCTGCTAGCTAGCTAGCTTATGACCATCCCTTTGTAATCACCTCGCGTTAGCTAAGGCAGCGATTCGTTGACATGTTACAGACACGTTGCCTGTAATAGCAGGCCTTTGCTTTTGCAACAGATATATGTCAATTGTAAACCATGAATATGAAATAAATGTTATGATTTCTCTCTAGCTACCGTAACACCCTCACAACATGTCAATGGCGCTTTTCTTCTTCGCTGCTTTCATTATCTGTTACAGTGACCCCTGCTGGCCAAAGTAGCAAGTGATCTTTATAATGTGTGTATTTTGATGTTCGTGGACAGTGATGGAAAATGTCAAACTAATTACATGTTTTACTCAAGCAACATCAGCAAAAATCTGCAATAATTACTTCATAACTAATTCAAATATAACCACAGAACTATTAGTAGGAAGGAGGAACAGTGGCCCCAAGTTAATGTCAAATAGTTTGTCTTTGTATAATTTTGCTCTCTAATCTTAAAACATCTACCCCGATGTGTCCTCCAGTCATGTGGAGGAACTCTAGTTTTAAGACCTCCGTGGTTTCAGGTTTGTTATGTTATATTAAAGTGGACATGATATAAAGTAATGACACATATTACTCAAATAGCCCTTTTAACACCCACAAATATTGATTTTATAATTTGTCAAAGTGCTTTAAAAACAAGTCTATTAAGTACAAGTACCTCAAAACTATACTTTGTTTATGTTTACATTCTGTCACTGTTAATGTAATGTACAATTTACCTGCGGTAAGTGATACTGTTGGGTTTTCAAAATTTTCCTGTGTAGATTTATATAATGCGCCTTGAGAAGACTTATGTTGTGAATTGGTGCTGTATAAATAAAGCTGAATTGAACTATCTACTGTTTATGCATCATTATATTGATGGATTTTACCTTCTGAGTATAATTTACATACTCAACACTGAGCTCTAATATTGTTTATTTGTTACTCAGGCAGTGGTCAATAAAGGATGACTTTACCAAATACATTGACAACATTTGATGAAGATGAAACTTCATAAAGGGGGACTTTTCTGAAAGCCCACATCCAGTCACAGAATGTGGTCCTCCACTCGGCGTAGAGTTCCCGTAGGTAGGAACAGAAACAAACTGGGGATACGGCTGCAAAGGCAAAGCACAGAGACTGCCGTCTGAGATACAGCGTTTTCTCTGCACATAGTGATGAGGTCCACTCATCTGTTGTAATACGAATACAAATATGAATAAATGCGTCTGACAAAGTTCCCTCTACTCCATCCTATCACCAGTGTGCTGAGTACCTGCTTTGTCGAGTCCAAATCATTTCTGATTTCATTTGCACATCTTTTACAATCCTCAGTGGGACGATGTGTATGTATTTAATTGGGCACATTTATATTTAAATCATCATAGATTTTGGGATCCTTGGTTGTGGTAAACTCTGCAGGCTGAGGTTTTAACATGAAATCACATTAAAGCTCTACAAAATACACCAAGAATGAGTTTTGAAACATATTTTAATTATTACTATTATTATTGATCGACCATTGTTGAACAGAGGTACAGGTATTAGTATTGCAACAGATTGTAATACTGTGCAGCTGTGACAGCACTTTGGTAAACAACATGTGCCCATGTGCTGGACAGCACAACAAAATCATACTGATCTGGTCAATATGGCGGCACATTACTGTATATGTGTGATAAGGAGAATAAATACAGAAACCTACAGACAAGTGTGACAACTTCAGGGAGATCACCTGCAAAAAGTAAAACCACTCTGCATTTCTCTCACTCCTCTGGCTTCTCTTCTTTTTTTTCATTTCACAGTTAGTTACTGGAAATCCCTTCACCTGCTTTCGTAAAGGAGGTGACAACATTCCCAGTGTCTGTCAAGAGCCGAGATGATGGTTTCCTCCTCTGATTTGTCTAAGTGATACACCTGGTAGAATTTGTCTTCTTTCTTTTTTTTTAAAGAGTAATATTGTTTTGTTTCAACCTGACGATCTCTCCTGGATTTTTTTATTTGCTGACTGATAAACATGTATGACGGCTTGTTTTTTTTACAGTTCTAACAGACTTACAACTAGTAAAGAAATATACTGTATTGTGAACTATCAAAATAAATAAAATTATGTTATTTACAGAAACATATAAACAATACTTCACTAAACAGGTTTTCTGTATAAGAATAGGCTACTGTACGTCTGTCATGCTTCCCTCTGAACGAATGAAGCCATGAATGAGGTTGTGCAGAGCTGACATAAACCCTCCTTTAAAATTCAAGAGTGCTGCTGGTTCTCCGGCATTCATACCAAGTGTTTCTCAAACTTGCTTGACGGCACCTAAACTCCAGTAGTTTGTGCAAAATAGACAGCTTTCAGAAATTCAGTAATCAGTAATACATTTACCGCGTGATACATTTCTCCAAACTCATGGCACAACACCTCTCTTTACTGCTGGAATATGTGATGAGTGAATTATGTTTTTAGTGTTGTAAAAATGATGTAAACAAGGCTTCATATGTGTACATCTGTGTGAAGAAAATGTCAAGATAAATATGATATACAGATTGTGAGCGTGTGTGTGCTGAGGACACATAGTTTAAATGTTGAGTTTGCTACACAAGCACCCAAATGCTGCTGAACTTTTGTCTCTCAAAAATGTCACCAGTGAAGCATTTAACAAAATTACAAGGAGCAAACAAATGCACCATTATTGTCTTAATAGCAGTCTGTGTAAAATGTAAACTGTAACACTGCATTTCCAACGTTACAGCAAGGCAACACCAGTACTGTGTGGAGCACAGAATTATAGCATCTCAATGGTTTTTCTTTTAAACACTGCTTTCAACAATATTTTGTACGAAAAGTTCTCTAAACACTTTAGCTAACTCTCATTTTCCAACACGACTCTGTTCTTCAAATCCACAATCCAAAAATCTCTACACACTACGTCTACGCACTTCTTCCATTGTTTCCATTCCATCAACTCTTAGGCCACATCAACAAAACATTATTGTGTATGAAAAAGGGAAATGCATATTAAAAAGTGTGAATAAAGAATGGAGAAATAAGGTTCAATAAAACATGAACATTGGTCCATATTCTCATATTGTCTTATAGAGCTGCTCCACCACGAGGAACTTGTCGAGCCCGGATCATCACTGAAGGGTGAACACCACGGTCGCCCTTCCCTGCTCCTTGAGCTCGGTAACATGTGCTCAGATGAGAGAATGTTAAAAATAAAAAAACTCTTTCAGCCCATTCTACATTTTCGCTCTTCGTCGTGTTTTATTATTTATTTATTATTATCCCCATTTCTTTTAGACTCTTTAGTCTTTCTCCCAATCTCTCTAAGCATCTTTGTCATCTATCCACCCTTTGATCAATCACTTCCACGACTGGAAAGATGGAGGGAAGCCAAAAGTACTGTCTGATTTGTCCACAGATTTGCCCGTTTCTCACAGCCTTAGACGAGAGAGTGTGGCATAACTGTTCGCGCCCCTTCCTCCTCTTCCTCCTCCTCCTCCTCCTCCATATAAAGGGAGGAGTTGGATGAGGATGCGTTTTCTTCCTCTCTTCCTCCTTTGTACACATTAGCCTCCTGATCCTCCCCCTCCTCCTCCTCCTCCTCCTTAGAAGGGTGAGTTGGGGGAGTAGACGGTGCTGGCTGAGCTGATGGAGATGTCATCAGAGTCAGATGGGAGTCTGGGATTTGGGGAAGGGTCAGGGGTCAGAGAGGAAGGGGCCGTGGGCAGGCCAGGGAGGCAACTGGGAGGCTCTGCACGTACTGATTTTGTTGTTGATGTTGTCACTATTGTCACCATCTGCATCATCTGCAAAGGCAGCGGCTTCACATCCGGGTGGCATCCTCGTCCGAGAACCTGCCCCTCCTTATCAAGAGGGGTGGCCTGAATGAGAAAAGAACAGGAGAAGATTGTTAATAAATCCAGTAGCAGACTGCATCTGTTATCCAGTTTGGAGGACCAGGTGAGCCACACTTATATTCAAGTAATTAATTAATATAGAATTTAACAAAAAACTAAATTCATTGCTTCGTTTTGTAATATCAGCTTTTCATTTAGTCTGCTCTTGAATCCGTGAACCACTAGGTCCTCCATAAATACGGATAAAATCACACAAAAGGAGCAGGGGACTGAGAGGTGAATAGCAAATTCTGGTATTAGTGAAGGCAGCCGGGTGGGGAGCATCACGTCAAGCGAAAATCACAGAAATGTGTTGAGACAAGCAATGGACAGGGCAGCATTCACAAAGAAAAAGCATAAATAAAGAATGACTGTGACTCAGTGGAAATCTCAGCAACATCATTTTGTTCACTTTGCTATTAAAGAAATTGCCTTTATATAAAATGTTCAACAGAAAAAACATTCACAAGGGCATTCACAGGAATCCAGGAGACACTGATATACAGCGACATGAAACAGCAGACGAGAGTTACGCAAAAGACAGATGACGACAACACAGGTAGTGTATGGAATCTGTGTTTGCAGGGAGCAACGTGTGAAGGAGTGAAGGCACAAAGACCGCAGAGCAGTGGAAACATGAAGCTGTCAAAGCAGCACAGCAGTCGCCAGTCAGCGAGGCAGCACACAGGGAGGAGGGAGGCATCAGCTACAGAGACATTATTTTGCTTTGTTTTGATTCCTCGCTGGTTTGCGACTGTCTATACATTGCGCTTTGGAAACCTGCCGTACCTGATCCAGTACATGGCCGGGTGCTGGTAGAAATCCAACGACCCAGAGCGCTGCATAGAAAAGCTGTCTTCCAGCTGAACACAAAGAGAAACCGGCACAATCAATCTAAACACCAGTTCAACAGGGCTACCGAAAGAGACGGACGTCATTCAGACATTTTCACCTGCGTTTAGAAGCAGAAGAAATGAACTGAAACGACTGCAGAAAGTAGCACAGTCTGAATAATAGGACTTACAGAAATGACCGACACTCCGGCAGTGGTGTCATTGCCCTTTGGATTAGTGTTGAAGTGTTTCTTTATCTTCCCGGCTACTGACAACTGATGATCATTCTCGCATAGACCCTCATCCTGTAAGCAAGGGAGGGGACGTAAAAAGAAATCTATTATTTGTAAAAAGATATTATTATTATTAAAATACTGGCGTGCGGTTAGCCGCAGGAAATCAATTGTACTTACAGTGACCCAAGGGTGCTCCAGCACCTGGAGGGCAGTGTATCTCTTATCCACCTCCACCTCCAGCATGGATCGAATCAGTTCCTGCAGAAGAAATCAAACACTGGTGAGGTTTTATTCCCTCCATATGAAAGGAAATAATATAATGATATTGCTTCACTATACAAACAACCAGATGCCCACACAGATGTGGATTTTCACCTTGGCTGTCTCTGACACGTTGTCCCAGTATGGTAGTGGAAATTCTAGCTGTCCCATTAGTATCTGATCAAAAAGAACTTCCTGATCGTCACTGCTTCTGCACAGAAAACATTTCCACAAATGAAACACTGCACTGATTCACAAAGCAGTATTGTAACAGCGTATTAGTGGGACTCATGCACTGCTCTCTGCGTGTCATCAGTAGAATGTGTTTCAAAGCAGAGATCGCTGGAAGTCAGCTTACCCTCGAAAGGGTGGGAAACCGCAGAGTAAGATGTAGGTGATGACTCCGGCAGCCCAAATATCCACCTTAAGACCATACCTGCACGAAACAGAAGGACACAGTGAATTCAAGGTAGAGGCAGCGTGTGTAAGGACTCATCTTTGCAACGGATGCTCTTACCCTGTTTCTGCAATGATTTCAGGTGCTACATATGTTGG
Source organism: Microctenopoma stevenorrisi (assembly GCA_032270685.1). Lineage (NCBI taxonomy): Eukaryota > Metazoa > Chordata > Actinopteri > Anabantiformes > Anabantidae > Microctenopoma > Microctenopoma stevenorrisi. The sequence goes on from JAUMTR010000006.1 coordinate 12,791,363, forward strand.
CGTCCCACAGACAGTGTAGAGAGGTCCGTCCACCATGGTTGCCAAACCAAAGTCTCCCAGTTTCAGGCTTTTGCTGCCATCTGCATGTTCATACACCTAAAATCAGAGGAGATACACATGATAAATGCTATTGAAATCTTAAAAGACAGAAATATAGTGAGTATGATCTGAACTGTGCAGGGAACAGAGTTGTGTTGACTCCTGCTGCAATTTAGTGTAGGAAAGAGTGACAAAAATACAGTACAACTGTCTCAGTCCTCCATTTTCACAGCACCCTGGCCAAATCAATGTGGGCATTTGGGGGATAATAGCATGCAATGCTTGCTGCTAAAGTGTCTTCTTTTCATAGCACCAATGGTGGCGCACCAAAGCCCCAAATCCTTATGCACACTCTGACAGATTTGCAGCTTTTCTGGTTAAGAAGTAGAAGTTGTTCCGTACATTCTGCATTTCTGGTTGTGTAATATAAATGAGCTTATAAGAAACTGCATACAAAGTATGAAATTACTAAAGCTGGTCCATGTTTTCGATTACTAGATGGTCAAAGTAGTATGTCTGTGCGAAAGGCTTTCACTCTCCTCATCAGCGTTACACCGCTGCAGTAGTGATGATGAAGTCAGTACCTCAGGAATGAAGTTGTACAACTTTATAGTGATTTTGTTTGCACTGCTGTTTAATAGTGTTATAATGGCATATTTCCATTATATTACCATTCATAGCAATATAATAAATAACAGTCTTAGTCAGATGTTTCCAGCAGACATTGATGGAGGCCAACACCAAACTAAAAGGAAACAAATGCTACCATTGTCTTCAGGACATTTCTCATTTATAAATATATATATATATATATATATATATATAGTCTGTCGATGTTTAGAGCTGACTGCGGTGTCCCCAGGTAGACAAAAAACAGAGCATTATGTTTAAGAAGCCCTGCGCTGTAACAATAAAAAACAGAGCACCCGACTGTAAGCTAACTGAAAACTGCAATGAGCGCTGAAGGACGCAGCATTATTCCTCTGAAAGTCCACTCAAACAAAGCTCTTCTTATGTAATTCAGAGCTGGGAAGCAGAAAAGTAGAGGCGGAGTGGTGGAAAAGAAGGTCGGGAGGGGTGAGGGAGGCAACAAAGGCCACCCAATTATCTTTGAATCGAAATGTTTCTAAAGTCACTGCAGGTGAAAAGGTAACGTACTGGTCTGGTCCTCACAATCACTTCTTCTGAGGAGCGAACCAGGGCAGGAGAAAGGGCAAAGGAGGGGATGGAGAACAAGATTCATAGGATAAGAAGGCAATGAAGAGGTTGACAGGAGGAGGGGGGGGAGAGCGTTGTGCAGCAGGTGTGAGGGCTGCAGGGATGAGTCATCTTTGCTCGGTGAATGATTTTCATTCACCGTTCGTTCAGAAAGGAGGCCACACGGTGCAAGTTACATGACTGCGCGTATTATACGGACACGCGTAGATCCCACTCGGTGCAAACTCACCAGCAGGTTTTCTGGCTTGATGTCTCTGTGCACTATGTTGAGACTGTGGAGGTATTTGATGGCGTTGGCCAGATTGTAGAGCATTCCACTGGCGTCCCTCTCCGTGTATCTGTTGGCCGAGGTGATGGCGTCAAACAGATCTCCCCCCTGTGGACAAAAAATGACGGATCCTTGTCAGTATTAGGCACAAAGTCACAGTGGTTTCACATTTTCACAACAACACTGACAGAATCATTTCTTTGTTTTCACAGTTGCTCATGTTTTTTTCTGAAGAATTAACTTGTGGGTTTTTGCTCGAGGGATAACCTGCTTCCTCATCCCTCACCTTGGTGGAAACACTCCTCTCCTGTCTTTAATATGTCCCAATTTCAATTTCCTTCTGAATGAATTTCAACCTGCTCTTACCTCTCTCTGACTCTCTCTCTTACCCTGAGTTGACTAAGTGGAACACGGCCCTAAAATAGGGCTGAATCTATCTGTCTTCCTGCACAGGAACACTGTCAGCATCTGACCTGCACAGCAACAGTTAAAATGTTCTCAATTTAAATATGAGAACAGTCAAATGTCCCAACTCAGCCACTAACCAATTCATTTTCATTTCAACACTGTGACTATGCAGCCAGAAGAGGAAACGCAGACCTTACACATGCACAGTATGTGATTGAAAATGGGCTTCACGAAGCAGTCAAATGCAAAGTTTAGAGCATTTTATTGTCTTAAATATCAATTTTGTTGCTCTCGCCCTTTCCCTTCCCTTAAAATACACCCATGTCTCACACCTTTTGCAGTGACTCTTTCCAACTCATTCATTCAGTCTCCTCTTGATCCTCCTACTTTAGACATGTACACACACACACACTTCTCCCACAGATTGCCTCTCATCTATATTCTGTAGTACTCCACACCACAACACGAACAGATGGATCACATTCCTGGCTCCTGAATTATGCACAAACATTTCTTGACTCAGAGAGCAAGAGAGAATAAAAAATGTGAACACACGAGCGCTCCAAGCCATAGAACGAATCTCTCAATCCCACACTGTATCACCGGTTGGAATTCATAATTTCCTTCCCCCACTTGGATTCTGTTCCTTTTTCTGCCCGTCTACTCCTCCCCATTGATCTCAGATTTGTGATAATGACCGTCATTATGCAGTGTATATAGAGAATAGTTACTCCCCTTATCTCGGTGTGGCAAAATATCCCAGTCTGTCTCCGACTGAAGCAGATGTTGCACCAGCACAGAGGAATGAACAGGTAATTACAGTCAACAAACATGGCTACACACCTTGACCAGCTCCATGACCAGGTAGAGTTCACTGTAAGTGTCCACTTCCTCTATGAGCAGGACAACATTTGGATGTTTGACCCGGCGCAGGATGGCCACCTCGTTCTGGATCATGTGCTCCTGGAGGAAATATAGCCAACCTCATTGTTTTGCTGTTGCGTTGAGTTAAATGACAGCGTTAAGTAGGGCATTTGCTATTAGTTTTCCCTAGGAGTTTCTCTCTTTTAATTATACTGAAAATGTTCCTAGAAGTCAAAGTAGATGATTTAGTTGAGTAACATATATGTTGCCTTTAGAGTTTGTAGATTACCTTTCCTCTGCATTTGCCCTTGTTGATGATCTTGAGCGCGTATTCCCGTCCCGTCGAGTGCTCCACACATTCCCGAACGACTGCAAAGTTCCCGTCGCCTAACATACGTCCCACCTTGTAGCGCTCCGATATGTAGGCCGGCACAGCTGGAACCTCATCAACTACAACCTCAGCTGCAGAGAGAGAACACGGTGCTTAGAGCAGCTGAAGGAATGTAAATGACTTCTATCTACACTTCTTCTCTTCAGAGTGCCGTACACTTTCTTCCGCCAGATGAGAATTTAATTTGTGTAGTCCAGTGGACCCAGAGAGCCAATTATAACAAATTAATTCTGCTTATAATTGAACCTAATTATTGAAAAAAGAAAATATAACGAATATTTAAGTAGCACTAACACACACACATATCATTGTCAGTTACAAATAACTTACACTATGATTTTTTTTTTTGTGTGTGTGTGTGTGTGTGTGTGTGTGTGTTCCCAAGGATCTGTAGTAACATTTGACATTTACCACTAAGGCACTGCATAGTGCTCTGTACGTGGCAATCAAGCTGGGAAATGGAAAAGTAAATGAGGAACCAACTGCTTCATCAAAATGTAAATGTATGCAATCAATTCCATATTAATGCACGAAGTGATGTAGAACATTTGAGCAGCCTTTAAAGACAAATGTGACGGGCGTCATTAAAGTCATCTAAAAGAGATTAATAAATGTTTTGCTAATTGCTTTCTCCGGTGATTTCCACACTTCATTGTTTACCAACCAACACAATCACACGGCACGCGATTGGCTGTAGTGTTTGAGAGTTTTATGGAGTCAGTGGGGTAAAGAAAGACATCAGAGGAGGGGGAACGACGTGAGAACATGAGGTGCTGAGAACATGATGTACCAATCTGCACCGCACAGAGATGGGAGAGGGTGGTGAGAGAGAGAGGCATGAACTAAAGGTCGATAACATGATTCAGACACGCATGATATTTGCGAGCACATCGCCCATGCCCACTGACAAACTGTTCGGACATTCTTGTGACATTAGTTTTCCCTCACCTTCGGTAACAAGTCTGTCTTCATCTTCCACTGAGTCGGAAACTTTAGGGGAAGACAGAGAGGCGGAAGAACTCTTGGAGCCCTGCAGTGACAAGGACACATCAAGATGGCAAGAGGGAAAGAAATACAGATGGGTAATTAATTATATGCAGCGGTACACAAAACTAATCTAATCTAATGTCATAAATCGAATCAATCTGCCCCCTCTGCTACAATCCCATCTGAAGAAACTACGTCAATCCAAAAATAGACACTGAGGAGCTTGTATCATCCCTTAGAACGTCTTTAAGTCTGTCTTTGTGTTTGCGTATCTGTCCGTACTGCTGTGCTGCTCCGTGCTGTGTATACACCTGCTCATAAAAAGAGCTCAAACCAGTGAACCGAATAGAAACCAGTAACTTACTCAGCAAACCAATTGTGTGTGTCCACACTGGAGAGACGGGTGCATCATCTCCATTCACAGAACTTTGAGCAATCCCTATCCTAACTGCACGTTGCTTCCCCTCCACATTATTACCTTTAATAAAACATCAAAATACAGGTTTTGGTGACATTAATAAAGGTGGGTGAATACTGCCTTTCATCTGGTTGGTAAGCAGGGGGGTCATTAGGGGGAAAGATAGTGGTGCGATGCAGCATCTAAAGACAAAAACTCATTACGCCCTCCACCTCGTAACCTCCCGTCTGCTTGTCATGGAAGCAACAAGGATGTGGAGCGAGGATGTAGTCAGGACTGTAAATGAGAATCTACCCCTCTAGTATTTCTATATTTTCTCCAGTCACTGTCCATCTTTCTGTTCTGCCTCCCAACAAGGCAGAATAGCTTCTTCTTTTTTTTTTTTTTTAAACTACCTTTGCACATTTTGGTATCAGCACTGACATCTCTTCAAGTGTTCAATATCCATCTCACTTTTAGTCTGCTCTCTGCTCGCCTCTGCCTCCCAGTCAGTCCTGAGGACACATGAGTGAAGGCAGTTTGGGATTTGAAGCTGTCCGGTACTCACAGTGATAGAGGTGGATGCTTCGCAATTTCTCTCACTATTAACTGGTGGAGTTCGCGTTGTAAATGGTCAGCACAATACGTGTGGTGCATGAGCTGTTCTCCAGGTGCCTGAAGTCTTGAGCCGAAAGAGAGCAGCGCATGAGCAGTTTATTAATGACCACATCTAACTAATGTTGGTTAAGGCAAATTATTTTTTTGCCTTTTCTCTTGTGATTATTTCACAACACACCGTCCACACATCAATCGCTCCCTGGCGCAGAGGAGATCTAAAGGAGTGCGAATTTTTTGTCATTCAATTTGTCATGTAATTTCAGCAAAATAAAAGCATTTTAAACATTTTGTTTGTTTTTCTCTCCCGTACCAGCCTCATGGTACCTTCACCAACCTTCATTTCCTCTGTGCTCAGTCGGACTGAGGATTTCACTATCAGAAAGGAAAATACCTTGCATTTACTCGAACCTGAAAACTCTTTACAGAGACGAGTTGCCCTATATCTCTGCCAAGATAGCTGTCAGCTCTTTCACTTATCTTTACAGCTGCTACCTGAAAGCCAACCAGATGACTGTAGCTGTGAGTCAGGCTGAATTTGGTTTATGTAATGTTGTTTTTGATTGGGCACTTGTCCGGGAACGAAAAAACCCACTTAATACCCATAAAGCCGATGACCCTGCTTTATTTCCAAAACATCCTTCTGCTCTTTTATCTTCTCATCCTGCGTATCTACTTCTATTGTGCCCTTATCTCACATTCAGCCCCGTCGTCTACTCCCTTTCTCATTTTGAACTCCTATCTCTCTCTTCCTGCCACCGAGGGAAACAAGTCTTGTTGCTATGGAAACTGCTCTCAGAGAGGAGAGAGGCAGCTTATGAGACTTCCAGTATGGAGACAGAAGCCTATATATGGCCATTTCCTGTCTGCGGGACGGGAGGGAGGTGAGTTCAACCTTCTATGAACACTGTGTCTCGCTTTCCTTTGTGAGAAACTATGAGACGGATGGAGTGACAGAGCGACTGATGCGGGAGATGGAGAAACGGAAACAGAGAGAGGGAGAGGGAGAGAGAGAGAGAGCAAAGGGTGTACAGGGTCTGGTCTGGTTGATATTGATCATTAGACTTGGCAGGAACTGTCATCTTATTGTTGGACCATCCAGTTTTCTCCCTGTTGCACAACACAACATAAAACTATTCCTAGCTCCACATCCATGTACTTTACTCTGGCTATGACTCCCACCACTAAAAAATAAAACACACTGACAAATCTTTTACATCATGGCTGCAGCCGCTGCTCTTTAAACCAGCAACACTCAGCCACTGACTACTGATCAGTGTATGAATAGGAATTAAACAGGATGTCCAAGCTTGACCTTAAGCGCAGAGTATCAAATATGTGGCAGTAGAAACAATTAAGTCTGTCAACGGTAACACTCAGCATTAAAATGCAGCGAACATTTACATAACCAACTTAACTGTAATGCTAGCCTTGTCCTCAGTGACCCCGTCGGATTCTGATTAAGACACACATCCTCAAGCTCTCTTTCCCTCCGTCCCTCAGGCTGGATGAGCCAAATCTCTCTTCCAGCAGCATTTCTTGTCACTTTCACTGTCATGCAATTCCCAGCAACGGCAGGATTTGTTGGTGTTTGCTTCAGTGCAAAGAATCAAATAAGAGTTGATAGAAATAGGGTACTTTGTTTTGTCCCAAGTTCCTACTCTGGCTCTCATAAGAACACGAGGTACAGGAGATAATATTTCTTGGCTCTTATTTTGGCGTCTAGACCGACAGGAAACATAATCCATTTGACTCATATCTGGAGAGCACAACACTGGTTTGGGGATTCAGTCTTTCTTGTCTGTCAGTTGGACATGAGGACCTCTTCTAATCACGATCCTTATGCACTGTAATTCTCAAGAATCTTGAGAATGTGATTAAGTGCTTCAGGGAAAATTTAAAAATGGGGGTAGGGAGGCTTGGATTGACCCAGTTTAAAAAAAAAAAGAAGAAACAATCCCTATATAGTGGGACAGATGAGATGAAGAGGACATGAGCTGTCTGAGTTTAAACCGCTAATAAACACACACACAGTCATTATAATCATCTACCATCTACTAAAAACGATCTGTGTTTGTTTAACTGTGTGATTAATATAATGAACAGCTGTTAAGCACCACAGATGAGAAGAAGGAGGAAAAACAACACAAAATTAAAATGAAACGACAGTGAATTTAATGACAACAAATGAAAATTAATACATTAAACAAAGAAAATAAAAACAAAAACAAATGAGCCGAGAGGAGCTGGCAACCACGCATGAGCAAATGTGAAGAAGTCTGTAGATGTTGGATCAGATTTTATATAAATGACAATACATAAAAAACAAGACCTAAAACCCCTCTGCAAAATGTTATGTAAAGATATGCAAAAACAACCTGGGATATAATCATCTGTGAACAAATCAAAGAAATGAAACGTTTAAGCTTTCACCGTTTCCTGCTGTTTACTCATGTGTTGCTGCCAGTCGCCATGACGGTCACAGGAACAGAGATGAACAAGCCGTCTAATGACATCAACACAACATGAAATGTGCAATATAATACAAGGAAATAACAAATACAAGCCTTAGTAACAACACGCTCTCATGAATGAAACAATAATTCACAGCACATAATACACACTTTCTCCTTCAGTCTGCTGACACACTCTCTCACACACACGCACACACACACATACAATTTAATAATGAATCACCAGATTCAACAGAAAATATGGACAATAAGAGAGAGAGATGGAGCATGCAATTCAATGGATTATGGACACAAATGACTCAATGATGAGAGGAGGATGTAGGTGACATACTAGACTTAACAATTAGCACTTTTGTTCTCGCACACAGTCGCACAAACAGCTGGATCACAGCTCGTGTACTGACATCATAGACCTTTATGTTCTCACCTTCAGTTTGTCAATTACTACTCCCTGTGTACTGTCTCCTTTTTTAATGATTTATTACACTGTTTTCACATCTAACGGTGCCGACGGACTATGACTACTCTGTCTCGTGTTGGTCATGTGTCTGTCCCGAACAGATTCAGTCAGTAAGCACAGTCAGGGTGTGAGTCTGTGTGGATGCATGTGTCTGTAGGTTTTTTATAAGCAGGACAAAAATGGAAAGCTATGAAAGCCAGACTCAAACTGGGTGAGTCTGTGTCCAGTTTCTATGAAAATCCGTGCACATGTGCCTGTAGCTATGAGCTGAAGTAAAAACGCCATGTCTGTATATCCTGCTCAGGGAAATAGGTTGGGATGGTTTAAGTTGCGCAAGCACCCAGCTTCAGGCAGCAAAGTGCCTCTAAGTGTTTAAATGCAGGGTCCAGAGAGGTGAACTGTTTAAATGCAATGCTCATAGTAGGTCACTGTGGCTCTGTGGCTGCTTAGGAAAAGGATTTATAGTAGCTATAAGGTGTAGTAACTTTACCCCATAGTCAGGTTTCATGTTAGGACGAAGGGTCATTTCGCAGTCATCGTTTGCTCAGATTAAGGCGAGGGTCGTACGCATCATAGGTACAGGATTAGTGTGTGCGTGCGTGTGTGTTAACTTGTCTGAAAGTGACGTCTACTTCTCAGAGGATTAGGATCGGGTGAGGCGAGAGGTGGATGTGGTTTGTAAAAATGTGTGGGAGAAGGAGTGAGAGAGAAATTAGAAACTGACAGACAAGAAAGGGACAGAGGGAGAATCACTAACAGGGCAGATAGAAAAAGTAATAAGTGGAGAAGAGAACTACATCATAACAGAGTATGAAGCTGAAGAGTGAAGAGGGGTGGGGCTAATGTGAGGCTTTCTCCCTTCCCTACACCGATGCTGGGTTTAGTATAGTAAGTATAAAGCCCGGAATGATCTCTGGTTGAGAAATACACACACTATTTATCTGCTGTACTACTGAGATCTGGTCTTGTGTGAGGGCTAATGTCTGATGAGAAAAGTGGATGGAGGCAAAAAGACACGCAGTATTGTCGTGGAGTTTGGAGAGGACGAGGCGATACTTTTTCCTCCCTCCTCTTTCTCATCACATTTGGTTAGCGCCGCCTCACCTCGCTAACCCTGACTTCTCGGGATCTCGCTGTGAGACTGTTGGAAATGAACCGGCTGAAAAGAACAGAGCATCAGAAACCGAGGCACTGTAGTCGTCTGCGTGAACTGCCCCACATTCGTTCATCCAGAGGGCAAGCAGGCGAACGCGAGCGGGGCGCCTTTAAATGCGCTTTGACTCACAATGAGTATGTGAATCGCCAGTGTCCCCTGTTCTGCTGTAGCCACAATCTAAATGTGACCTGTTTGACCTCAACTCCAAGGTCAACATCCACATAACCTCATTACTGATGGATTCAGAAGCCTGAGGGCATATGTAACCCATTACTACCCCCCTTCTCTTTGTGCGTGCACCACTAGCTAAACAATGATAATAAAAGTGAATCACAGCTGCACCTCTAAAGCGATGCAAAGAAGCGGTACACGTACAGCGGGGAAAAGAAAACGTGCAGGTGAAGCCCATGGTAATAAAGCACATTCACTTATATTGCTGTGTCTATAAATGAACGTGAGGCAATCGCTACTGCGTGTTGACGGTGAGCTGAATCAGCAGCAGGCTAAGGAGCTCCTGCAGATTAAAGAGCTGCTTTGAGTAAACGGGGCCTGATTAGGATTGAGGCTGATATTAAAAGCTAACCATCATCACTGTCAGGGAGTGGATTAGCGAATACTTGGATCTTAGACACACACACATCACCCCGCACGTGAACCCAGCCTCTCCTAATGTGCTTTTCCATTTGAGTTGCATGCTCTAAATCTGCACAGTAGTATTTTCTCTACAGTAATTTCAGGTTTTACAGTTTGTTGACATGCAGAAGATTGTTTACCATCACGTGTTTGACAAAAACGGTTAAAATAATCAGAGTTCCTAGTATAAAATTCGTGTCTACATTTACTACATTAACACATAAGGACATACAAAATAACATGACATGATTAAAAAAAAGTCCTACGTCACAGTCAGTACTGATTGGGTCTTTTTTTCTGCTCACATGTAGCAATGCACGGCTCTGTGGCGAACAGCAGAAAAAAAAACATCTTCTCTGCCTCAGCTTCAGTGTGACAGATCATTAATGGTCAGTATATGTGAGAACATGGCAGAATGTCACAGCCAAAGGGCGAATTGCCCTGGAAAACTATTAACACTGGATAAAATTTGTAACACTACAGGGTCCTAGCATTAGCCTGCCTTCCCAGTATCCCAGAGCAGCACTGCATGAGGTCAAAGGTCAACGGCCACAACCGTTCTGAGCCACTAAAGGTGTTGGGATGTAGCGGTTTCTTCATAGTCTAGTAACTTTAAGATGTAGTCGGCCTATGCTCAGACACAGCTTTGTCCTTTTCCTGAGAATATAGAAGGAATGTGTTTAGCGTCACTAAATGTTGCCAGTGACTGTGTGTGTGTGTCTTTGTGTATTCCCGTCTTACCCGGCGTCGGCTGAGGCTGCCTGGGCTGGTTGGGGAGGGGCTGGGAGATTTTCCCGAATGAGGAGTGGACAGCTGACTGGCCGGCGTCCCGTTTACTGGCGGGAGGAAACGAGACAGAAAATGGAGCAGAGTGGATGAGGGGTGAGAGCCAGAGAGAAATACAAAAAAATATGGTTCTTCAAATGTTAATTCAGATTTTCTAGAGTTATATTTATGAGAGTCTGACAGCAACCCACATTTCCGCCCTTCACATCTATCCATTCACACGAGTGAGGCAGATGAGGAGGAGGACTATAGAGGGGGTGTACAAGAGCAGTGAAGTCCACACCGCTCCTCCTTTAACTTCAGCCAAAATACAAATCCTGTTGCTCCAAATCTCCCTGAAACAAACCGGTCATACCTGGAACTTTAGCCATATGTGCATCTAATAATAACAACAGCACGTCTCCGGCTGCAAGTCAACATACAACATCAGGCTGTCCTCATTTTCAACCACATCCTCTATTAAATACACGCATGACCTCGACTCCGTCTACTTTTCCTGCTGCAGCACATGCAAAAAAACAAAAAAAAAACATGAGGCATCACCTCATTAAACAAGAACATTAGATTAATCACTGCTTAATGTGGTCAAGCGAAAGCTGGTTTCAGAAAAGTCTGGCAGCAACATTAACAATATGAGGCTGATGTTCACTGAAAATATGGGTTACTGTCACTATTTAGGAAAAAAAACCTCTGGTGTAACAGATTCTTTATTTTCTCCCATGTCCTTTATTATAAGCTCATATTAGCCCACACTCTTCAGCAGAAGTGCGACTGTATTTTCACTGCCAGCCCATCATGAGGTCAAACATATGGTTCAACCTTCATTGTACGATGTTTCTCCCCTGCTGAGATCAAGCAACTTTCTGAATCCTTTAAGGCAGCATCAGTGTTAAACCAGCGCCGGCTGAAGGTGAAATACACGGACACCGCTGCGGTGCGAGCTTTATTTCGACATCTTCATTGATGAAATTCAGCAGCAGCGTTACGCACACTGGCTCCACTTCTTCCAGTTACACAACGGCAGGCGTTCACGTTCAAACGCGTCTCCGAGACCACATGAAAATTCATTCAACAAATAAAAGTCACACCCGTGGCACACGTTCACGCGGCGATTCCAGGAGCAAAGCGAGGTTTGCGCGGCGCGAACAAAGCGTCACACGCCGATCAACCTCACATCTGCATCAAATCATTTGAGCTTCCTACCTTCCACTTCCAGCATGACGGGAAAACACAGTGATAATCCACAGCAGAGTAAACAGAAGGAACAAGAGCAGCACCCGTCTCTGTGATAGTAAACTGTGGTGAATGGGAGAGATGGAGCCGCTCTGTACTACCCGATGCTACTAGAGGATGCTTGCGCAAACTCTGACGCGCACCGGAGACAGAGAGAGACAGAGAGAGGGAGGGAGAGAGAGAGAGAGAGAGAGAGAGAGAGAGAGAGAGAGAGAGAGAGAGAGAGAGAGAGAGAGAGAGAGAGAGAGAGAAAGACATTTAACTAGTCTAATTTAAATGAGATCTGATATTTTGGCAGTGTGCTCGCTCTTTTTTAACTTTCAACTGTCTTAACTCTCACTTACAAGCCAAGATAATAACGTTAAATTTTAAACGGATTAATGTAGATTGAGTAAGAATTTCAAAGAGACTGTGTGTGTCTGTGTGTAATTGCTACAGCTGCACTGCATTTGAGGGTTTTTCTTTTCCTGAGATGAATGATGATGGAACAATCCGCATCACGAACTGGAGAAAGACACTGAACTCCACTGTGTCCATAACATGTATATAGCCTTGAATAATGTTATTTAATGGTGTCTAGATGAAACAATGATCAACATCTCCGCTTGGAAAAAGTGAAGTGTTAGTGGCAAACTTGTGCATCCACAAAATATTTTGCATTTCAGCTAATAATTCCCAATAGTAAAAACTAAAGAAATGAATAAAAAGCACAGCCTTGTGCTGTAAAGCGTCGTGTCCTGGGACAGACAAACACATACGGGGCATAATGACTATGTGTGTCTTATGCGTTTCACACATTTATAATTGGAGCCACACCTCATCGTTCACACCGTCAAACATCATAAATGTATGAAAGCGCATGAGTGGAAGCCGTTAATGCGCTGCTGCTTCACAAACACCAAGTTGCCTTGTGTCAAGTCAAGCTCTCGCTTCATGATCACCGTCTGAGAGGAGGTAGGTGTTCATGAACACAAGGAGTGGAGAAAACTGTAGACATCATGAGATCGCTGCTCAGAGAGTGTCGCGGCCAGCTGCTGATCCTCTGGAGATATACTGGATTTATTTTGGGTTTGCCTGCCACGCACGCGCCTCACCAGTAGGTCTCTCCTGTCACACAGGGCTTGCTCATAACCGAAAGAGGAAAGTGAGACCCTCAAGTACCACAGTGATGCTCGCTGACACCATCTGCAGTTCTCTGGTAATTTTAGCTGACATGAAGCATCAGAGGAGAGCAGACGGACAGAAACTGTACGAGCACAAATTGTTTTCTCACATTATTTCACGTGTGTGTGTGTGTGTGTGTGTGTGTGTGTAGACGCTCAGCTGGGGTTGTGAGATCGTCACAGAATGAGGCTCGAGTGATGACAGTGTCGGTGGACATGCTTGAACCCACCCACATACCGTGCATGCACAAACCTGACAGAGGCTGATGTCACATCAGGACTGGATGGTTGAGGTTTAACCAGCTGCTCTAATCAATAAAGGTCGATCAGAAACAGCCAAGATGGAATCTGTATACAAGCGAATACCTTCAGTGTCACGTGTTAATGACTATGATGTTCATTAATTATATCCAAATTATTTTTACTGCATATTGATGATAAACAGCGACACTATGATTCACTGGCTGAGACCTGAGCTATGATTCACGCACCGAACACACAACACACAAGTCTCTGCGCTTTGATTTGGTTTTTTTGTTTCCAGACAGAACAAGGAGAGGAACATTTGATCTGTGCTGGGAAACTGGTAAGCTGCTCGTTATTATTGTGCTTCTGAATTGATTCAGTAGATTTCTCAGAAGGATAATGTTAGATAACAGACTAGGCTAATATTGTTTTATTAGGTTTTCTTCTCACCTTTGAACGTATGATGTAATGCTTTTGTGGGACATTTTATGCAGTAGATTAGAAGCATTCCAAATGTTTACTTAAACAAACTGTCAAATGATGCAATCTTAGTTTTTACTAGTACTTTTTGAAGTATTAAATATGCATGTTTGATCTAGTTTTTCACTGCTTTCTAAAACATGAATCATTCAGATAAAGGAAACTTTTCTTACATTATTTCATTTATTATTTAGTTTACAGTATAACTTCTAATTGTCTTCTCTGTATTTTTGCACGAGTGCACTAATGTCTCTCTCTTTGTCTCAGCAGTGTGTTCGTTCGCACACACTTATGCTCCTCGGTGCTGTTGAGCTGCAAACACAGCCAGCGTCGGAGCAGTCAGACGCACAGTAGCAGACCAGGTGGTGTGTGACAGCACATGTGTTGTGTTACATGCTCTCTGACTCTCTCCTTCTCTCTTTCACTATGCCAGACATAATTTCACACTTCACATCTTCTCCGTGCTGCTCCTTAAGGCCAGATCATTAGATGTGATAAAGAATTTTATTAACACCTGTTTTGGCTCAATGGAAAATGAACATGAGAGGTTAGAGGCTAGTTTCAAAACACCTGACAACTGTCAGTAAGGTTTGAAACTAATGGAGTTTCTTTTTTGTGCTTTCTCAAAGTCTGGATGAGACATAATAATTGTTTACAATGGAATTTACCACTGCAGCACCAGTAGTTTTATGTCAGGCGCATGCGTTTCTATCACCGTTAGCAATATGCCTCATCAAAAGAATATGTGTAGTAGCGTGGTGTAATAAAAAAAACATACAGATGCAGCCACAATATGTTTTTCATTAATCATGTAAAGCAAGGTTTGGTGTCTCATACTGATTTGCGGTGGAGCTTGTTTGAAGCCCTGAATTGCAGCTTCCAGTCTGTGCCAACCTCCAAATGAGTTTGGGACGTTGCCTTTGCCCTTCGGACCATTGAAAACCGTACTAAATAAATTCTGGCTGCACTTCCCTTTCGCTTCCTACCAAACTGTGAAATGGGATGTTGCACACTGCCAAGCTGGCTGCAAAACATTAAGACACAAAGTTGTGTTTGTGGCTAGATGGTAATGTAAGAAAACACAGCATTCCTTTAGGGTCTCCTTAGTGTAATTATTTAACCACAGCAATCCACCGCTCGTGAACAAGACTTTACACTTGATGACAAACCAGCTCAGCACACGCTGATGGTCATGATCTCATGAAGCCAGGAGAACCACAATGGCACAGCTTAATTTAATGAGGGATTCACTGAGTAATGGTTTGATAGTGTTCAGTTAAGGAAATCTGAAAGTAGTTCTGGTTAAAGAGAAACAATTATTATATTGGTTCTCAAATGTTAGACTTTGATGTGATAACGTGACAGGTTTGCTCTACTTACATAACCCTGTGGTAACACAGTGAATCTGTTTTTCTTATTACATACAACTATATCAGCATAAATGTGTGATTTATTTCCCATATGTGGGAGATTCTGTTCTGATTTCTTTTCTAATCGCTCTCATTATCACTTGTGAGATTCCAGTAGGGCCCCCTCGTGAATAGTCTGAAGAGCACCTCTATAAGCCATGTGGTACTTGCAGCATCAGCTGTTGGACAAATTGTCCTCAAGCAGGGGACACGGTGTGCTTATGTTACTGACTGAGAACATTAGGCTAGAAAGGCAGCAGAAACACCAGATCCAGTGGTGGTTTTTCACTGGCTCTTGTCATTCCAGCCTCAACTTTTCTGGCACAAAACAATAGTTCGAGTAATGAAAACATTGTCATATCAAACCAGGTACCACGGGAACATTTGATGATGTTACTGTAAGTGGCAGAAGCGGGCGCCGGGGGAGGGGGAGAAAACGCCGGAACACTCTGACTCAGGTTTCTAAGGGCTGAGCACCAGTCGTCTCCGCTCCCCACTGCAGGCCGTTTCTCGGGAAGTCGCTGCCATATATGGCTGTCACAGGCTACTGTGTGTAGCCACAGTACATTCTCCTACTGTGCTATGTTTCTATGGCAACCAAGATGAGTCCCCCCTTTCTGTCTCAGTCTCTTGTTTTCTCTCTGTCTCTAACACACATACATACACCCATTAGTTTACGCCGTAATTTCAGAGATCAGATGCATGACTCACTCTCGTAACCTTTTCCCCAAAGTTTTCAAGCCTCAAGCATCCAGAACTTTCTCTTCTCGCCACAGCTGTTTCTCTCAACCTTGTTTTTTTTCCCACCATGCTGCACCTTCACAGCTCAACACAAACATATTCACACATATTATTTGTGGGTTTTTATTCTGCAGAGCCACATAGCTGTTTCGAGGTATCAATAAACTATGGGCCTGTGCTTGCTTGTGAGCTTCCACACCAGCTTCTTTCTGGGAGGTTTCTGTATGTTGCATCATGCATCGAATCATCCCAAAACCCAATCGAAGTTAAATCAAAAAACTAAATCTGGTGCGCTCTTGCATAACTAGACATTTTACACACTGCCAAAACTCAAGGTGTGCAACCAGGAAAAGAACAACCACGTCCTTCCAGCGTTGAGCCAGACTGAATATTTGCCACACACAAAGCTGCATTTGGCTGTGCGAGGTCTGTCTTTAGCACATTTTGCACAGTGTAGCAGGTACCATAACAAGCTCTCACCATTTTATTACATTTCATTAGTATGTCAGGTGAATAACAGTTTGCAGGGAGCTGGTTGAGTCACCAATCCCCTTCTCTCTTCTTTCCCTCTCATCTTCACTCCTGCGCCCCCCCATTGTTTCCTCTCTCATCCATGTTTGCCTTTTTCTCCTATCCCTTCTGAAATGATTCTCATTTGAATTCACATTCTGCATGGAACGAAACACAGCTCACACACACACACACACACACACACAGTTAACACTGAAATTCATCTGCAGAAATCTTATTTAATTGCGGTGTTTATTCTTAATGATTTAATTTGCTACAATGCTGATTAAGTACTAAGCTAGAAAATAGTAAGTAATTCCCTATGAGGAAGTATTAGGATCCAAACGACTACAAACGCTGCCCGTCATCATGCACACAGTGAAAGATGTAACGACACACACGGCTATCCTCATGGTGTCAAGGACAATGGCACCATGCCAGTTTCCATTAACAAATTGGGTTTTTTTTCTCTCTTCACAAGGTGACAATAAGAAGAAACTAACGTGTTTTACTGTCTTACCAGACGCAGGGGACTTGCTGCGTAGTGATTGGATGATGGCCCTGGGGGAGCTTCGGCTTAAAGAGCCAGACATCTTCCCATAGGTCACCGACTTCATCGTACGACACTCTGCAAGCACACAGATTTACAGCTGTTCAGAAAATATATTTTAAAACTGCTAATTCCTACAAAGTAAGACTCAACAATGAGAAAGGTAAAATATGGGACAAACTTATAAGTTATAGTGTTTAGAGCCAAATCCAAACAAGGCAGCAGGTGTACTGCTACAAGAAAGAAGAAAATGCTGAAGCACACTTGCCGCTGGCGCAGAATGCTGTGCTGAGGGAGTGAATATTAAATGTGTGACAAAAACACAACTACTTGAAAAGCTTCAACAAAATGACAATGAGCATATTCAAACAAGTGACAGTTCTGAAATCCACATTTTATGCTTCTCTAGCCAACTATTGTTTTAATATTTTTGATTGATTTTGACCTTTAGTCGTGCAAGAAAACACCAAACCACTAATGTGTCAACACAGCTGTAATTGGTTTTACCTTCAGGTCCCCAGCAAAAATGAGTTCTGACCTTCACTGGGCTCACTTTCCACTTGGGGAAGCATGATTGACGCAAGACGCCTGTCGGCGTCTTTGCGGCAAGTTTTTTCAAGTTGACAACGACAAAAAGTTGACAACGATAAAAAGTTGACAAAGACACAAAGTTGACAAAGACACAAAGTTGACAATGACACAAAGTTGACAAAGACACAAAATTGACAAAGATAAAAAGTCAAAAAAGTTGACACAAAGTTGGCAAAGGCAAAAAGGTGAAAAAAGTTAAAAAAGATAA
>JAUMTR010000006.1:12809289-12905009 GCA_032270685.1 Microctenopoma stevenorrisi
GAATATCAATAGTGTGGGAGCATCGCATGCTCCCCCACTAATAATAAAGAAAAAAGAGAATATCAATAGTGTGGGAGCATCGCATGCTCCCCCACTAATAATAAAGAAAAAAGAGAATATCAATAGTGTGGGAGTATTGCATGCTCCCCCACTAATTATTGTGGTGTTTCAGGGATGACAGACGTGACTCATGGAGGTCTCATATTTTACAGACACACAGTCCTAATAAATGAGCTTTGTGATGGTACTCGAACACCCTCCTTGCCTCATTCAACCCCAAAACTTTGCTTCTCTCCTGTTCATTAACCCAGCCTCATTACAGCTCATTATCGCTTAAGACCGGAGGGAAAGCTGAACCACAGTATGCTGCGTATCTCTGTGTGTGTATGAAAGCATTGGTGCATGTCTGTCTGTGTGTGTTCTGTGCTTGTGTGGCAGTCATTGTGGCCCAGTGATTAATGTACAATGCGTCGTGTTAACATGATGACAGTGTGCCAGAGCTGAGGCAGAGGCGATAATTATAGTGATGCTGAGAAAAGGTTTTCAGTTGTCTGCAGCTCCGAGACCGACTGTCTCTCGATTGCGCTGTCTGTTGCTACTTCTTGCTCTCCGTGTTTCAGGATAGAGAAAAATATATACAGTGCAGTGTGTGTGTGCGCGAGCGCGCGCGTGTGTGTATGTAGCTTTTGGTAAAGCTGGGGTCAGTCAGGTCATGATTAAGTTGAGGAAAACTAATCAAGGGAGTATTGTTTATTTAGTCCACATAATGTGCTTGAAGTTCCAAAAATACAGCTAGAAGTTATTTGTAAGTAAGATGAGAACTGTATGATGATGTCAGTGACATCGCTAACGTTTACTGACACCTCACAGCATCTCAGCTTTTGACACATATTTTAGAAATTACATGGCCTATTTTAACCCTTTAAAATCAGAAATTCATAACTAGAAGCTAAATACAGAGCAAATGAGACATCAAGGCACTGGTGCATTCTTAATCAATTAAAAATAATTAATTTGTATCATGCACTTATAATAGCAGAGCAGAATGCAACAGATTATGCTTCAAAGACTTTGAATGCAGCAAGAAAAAACATTTGAGCACAAAATCTGTTTGAGGGATTATGTTCCCACATGTGAAGTCTGCACACACAGTCCTCGCAGACACAGACCGACCACTGTGGCTACACGAACATAGAAAGTATAAAAAGATTTAAACGTAAGCTGAAGACCTTAAGAAATTCTTTACTTATAGACTAGCTCAGGGGTGTAAAACATACGGCACCGGCCCGCCAGGGGGATCAGTCCAGCCTGCGGGATAAATCTGCATTATTGAAAAAAAATAAATAAATAAACTTAATTTTCTTTCAAATCTGCAGTTCCTATATTGTCCGCTAGTGGCGCTGTATTTTAGTCAGTTCTATCGCTTTGCCCACTTTTTCTGTTGACCCTGGCACCCTCTTCAGTAGAATGTCTATGTCAAAAAAGAGAAGAGTGTCAGGTTTTTCAAGAAAAATTGACCTCTTAGGTTGTTCATAATATATTTAGTAAAAGGACAATTCATTGCATATAAAGATTTTTATAATTTACTTCTTCTTCTTTGCCCTAATGGTTGTATGCGGCCCCCAGACCAGAATGCGTTTGACACCCCTGGTCTAGCTGGTTACTATGACAAACTGTTTATGGAGACAATCATCAGTAATGCAGATTCCCTGGAAACATGGGCTTTAAAGGCCTTCCTGCGTGTAGGAGGTCGTTTAGTTTTCCTTTTCAAGAGAGAAGCATGTTATCAAAAGGAAACTGGCTAATAGAAGCAGCTAGCTATTATATTTTGCAAATGTAAAAAAAAATAGTAGGGGAAAAGGGAGTGACATAAAAAAGAGACAAAAAGGAGGAGGAATGCGGCGTAGCCTGGCGACCCAGGTGTGATGAATATTATTAAAGGATGAAAGGACACATGGCAAACAAACGAAATTAATAACCCTTTGAACAAAAGCCAGAGCACGAACATGCACGTAGGAGCCAGGGAACGAGATAAGCGGGTGAGAATACAGATGAGCACCAAATGGCAGAAGTCTTCAGACAGCGACGCAGAAGGAAGAGGAGACAGACAGCAAAACACAGATGGGTGAAGTGAGGACAGAACATATCCTCGGCAGACCTCGGCGGAGAGACAGGCAAAGATGGTACAGTGGATTAGATGATTGTTTGAGTGCAGCGGACCCGCTCTTCCAAGAGGACAGAGGTAAAGTGAGGAGTGTAATGAAAACAGTCCTCGGCCATCTGAACCAGAGAGCTGTGTAAGGGAAAACAATGGCAAGTGTGCAAGTGATCATCACAAGACGAGTGAAATTCATATTCACAGATGCCGTTTTGTGGTCACTCACAGTTTGATGTCCAAAAGCAGATTCTCCAAATGGGTTACAACAAAACTATTTCTGCAGTAAAGGAGAGTGGCTAATTATGATCTTAAAAATATCACCGTCGACAAACCAGAATCAGAATCAAACCGGAAATCAGATCAGAAAACATAGCTTGGAGCAGGAAGGAAAAGAAGGACGTAAGGAAGAGGAACAGACGGGGCAGTCATATGTGAAATGTCAGCATGGAAATGTCAGAGGAAGTAACAGTCGCCTCACCACTCTCATCCAGCATCAAGTCGTCCTGGTAGCGGAACTTCTCCGGTCCACACGCCACGAAAATGTCCTCGTCACCAAAGAAGTCCTGTAGACAAGATACCTGGAAACAAAAACATGCAGATGAGTTCAATTATTATGCTTCCGTATCCCTAAAAGGTCAGTGTCGGCTACACCTCATACTTGGATAGAGAGGAGAGAGATCGAGGATCTAAATGCTTTTTGCAACTAGCTGCTGAAGGAAATCAGAGATTCTCCCAACATCTTCAAAACTCACTCATTTACCCCGCTCTGCACATGCTTATGTAATTGACGTCCCCTTCCTGTGCTCAGTTTAAAATCCACATGCTCCGAGCCCCAGGACACAGATAAAGAACACACCATGAGCCTCTCTGTGTGTTTGTTTGCATGCATGCTCATCGGTGTCTGTGAATATTAATGCGCATGCCCAGCGAGTCCCTCGGCTGCAGGGCTGTGTTGGTTCTGTGCTTCATCGGTCTATCATGCGATTATAATTAGACCTTGCTGACTTACTAATTTGCTGATGTGCTGCAGCATGTGAACCGGACAAACGGAGAAGCAAGTGGGGCAGGGGGTAGGGCAGTTCTCTGAATAAACTAGGATCTCAGAAATGGTAAAGAATAACAAAGGCGAGAAGCTAAGACTAAGAAGGGGAGAGTACACACACGATGTACCGAGACGTGATGTGGTGTGTTCAGACAGAGAGAACTTTCAGAGATGACTAAGTCTACATCTGACCCCCAACCAAAAAAAAAAAGCTGTCGTAATGAGTCACTGTCATTCTTTGACAGACTCTGTACTGTGAAGCTAATACCAAACCCACAGCGACACGGTAACAGGCACTGCTCACTACGCAACGCAACAAGAAGTTGATCATTAAATGAGGAAGATTTCGATGTCTAGAAGTGTCTAACACATTTTTCACAATGTCCGACCTAATCTCCTCACGTATTTACTCTGTTAGCACAAGACAGATGCTATTCATATTTTAAACGTGTGAACTTGCTCCTTGTTACCGAGAATGAAATCTCAGCAAAAGGGTGTTTATTAATATATAAACAGTCTAAGACACATGCTGCTGTTTATTATTTTCTATTTGACTAATTCCACATCTGATGTAACTCTGCATGATTTACTCAAATACCTTTGATTACACCCCTCAACCCGACCATCACTTTTCAATCCCAGGACCTCAATACTCCAAACTTTACTATAGAGAGGGACGTACAGGAAGACAATTCAGACGCTATGACAAATCTCCCACTAAAATCCTATTAAAAGCTATTACAATTTAGGCTGCATGTCTAGCACCGCCTGGAGTTAACACATAAACACTAAGCTACCGTTATTGCATTTTCACAGCAATTAAAATCTAAGAATCCATTTAGATTCCTATTAGCCACCGATCAACATCCTAAAAGAAAGTCACAGCTGATAAAACACCATTATCAACAAAATCTGCAATAAAGAGTGAAAAGGCCATTCTGTGTGTGTGTGTGTGTGTGGTAGTAGTCCTCCTTTACCCCTCACAGACTCTACGTGAACCAATCAAATCAAGTTTAATGGTATGGATCAGAGTATGGATCATTTTTCATTTCAAAACAGGCATCTTTGTGTGTGTGTGTGTGTGTGTATGTGTGTGTCTTTGTGTAGATTCAGTCACGTCACATATAAATGCACATTTCTGCACAGGGCATGTGGATACTTGTGTATGTGCATGTGAGGAATATTTATTCTAGTTTCATAACAGAATGCTTATTGTTATGTTGTCTGATGTCCCAGATTCTGCCTTGGTGATTATTTTACCGCGGGGTTGCTTGGTGCTCTTTTATATTTCACTGTATTTTCATTATTTTGTTCTTTACATCAGCTTTACTGTATATTTTCCAATGACCCAGTACACATACACGCATTGAACACCGTGTCCACTGAGCACAATAGTTTTACTTTAAAGTGCTGCAAGATTGTGATTACATTTCTATATATATGATCTGCCTTTATTCAGTCCAATGCACGGTTCTCCCATTAAAAAAGATGTTTTAATCTAAATGAGACAACCTCTTTAAATAAAGTATGAACTCCCAAAGCACTAGCTGACGTCTGTTAAGAGCTAATTTACTGTGACAACAGTGTTGTCACAGTAAATTAGCAATAATAGAAATGTTATGTAAATGTTAAGTATTCATACGTTTTTTTAAAAAAGTGACTCAATCTGTTTGCAATTTTCTTTTTGACTCTTTAGGGAAATAATTGAATGTTAAATAGATTTAACATTGTGACACATCATCCTATAGAACGCTTAGTTCCTGTCAAAGTGAATTTTGGTTGGGTGGGAGTAGGGGGTATGAGTCAGTCACATCAGGTCCTGAGGCTGGGGCTGTTGCTGCTGGCGCTGAAGTAAACCAAGAGGAGACCGCTGGAGTGAACCTTTCTGCAGCTGCTCATCCCAGGATAGAAACGGTTTCCCACAGGAAATATCAGGTAAACAAAGACATTTGTAGATTTTAATGAGAGTAATAAGGACAGAAAACAAGGGAGGGAGAGAGGGACAGTATTCATGTAGGGCAGCCTCTAAGGGCGCCTTTAAGCTGAGGGTAAACAAATGTGGAGCAATACACCAACACATACTGTAGAGTGTGAAGGGTGTGAAAAAGTATGGTTGCTATGGTGATGATGCCCTCTAGGCACTGGTGCATGGCTGGCGAGTGCGACTGACTGCATGATGTGAACATTGTAATAGAAAGCTCCCATCATTCATATTTGATCTATTATGGGCACGATACTCTACAGAACTGTGCCACTCACACAAATCCATATGCAAACACATGCAAGTGGCACATGGCCTGCTTAATCCTGCAATACGGTATCGCCTATTTAAAAATATATATCTATATGTTGACAGGACGAAGTCTCTCCTGAAACGCTACTCGAGAAGAAAGAGTCCATCAATGAAGGACGCGAGAAAGAGCTAGTAAAATGGGATGAAAAAAAAAAAAAACAGTCCAAGATGAAACCAAATTACCAAATCTCCCCCCGAGTTAGAGAGGAAGCAAACAGACCGAGGGAAAAGAGCAACAGAGGGGATCTATTCCTGACTGCTGCTCTGAGCCCAATGACAAAACAAGCTGCTTTGATGTCTCTGGTGCTCTGTGCTCACACAGAACATCTACGGCTGCTGAAACAAGGACAGGAAGAAACAAAGAGAAGCAGAGGAAAAGAGTGACTAAAAAAAGACGATGAGAAACGAGCAGAGGAGTGTGGTGTGTACACATATTTATTACAGACTGGGTCATGATAACCGGTTTATAGATCTCCTCCTCTTGATCACCACTCCACTCTCTCTGGTGCTAATATAACAAAAGACAAACATGTGACATTTGGTTATATGGAGCAGTAACACCAACGATAAAACAAGACGTACATAGCAGCATGTGCACAAAAGCATTTTACTCCCATTGCAAAAGAGGTGTGACCTGTATATTATTTGTCTTATAAAACAAATGATAGAACAGCCCATTTGTGTTCTCACTATGCCACCTAGAGTAGAACCACCAAACAACAACTACAATGTGCTTCCTACGTTTGTCCTTCTTCTCTTTTGTTCATTATCAAAATTAAATACGAATCTCATTTAAGAACCTGCTAAACCTGCTGGTTTTTGTACAGATAAGAAGCTACAGCTGCACCACTGCGACGGTGAAGTGTTACACCACACGGTGGCACTGTTTAATAACCATGTGATGTGGAGTCATATGATGCATGTCGTTCCACGCTACAATAACTCAAAAAGGCTTGTGTGTGATCACAAAAGTGGGGCAATATACAGCCTGGTCTCACAATAAACGAAAAATAATCTGTCATGAGTATCCACAGAGCAAACAAACACACAGGTTATTCTGTTAGACATGTTGCACACGTGGAGACACAGCTACACGTACATCACCTTCTGAACAGGGTGGGGGTGCAAAGTCTTATCTTTTAGAGTTCAGATAGTCTTTCCTGTTGTCATCAGCCGCTGCTGTGAATCATCTGCTGGGAACAAATGATCAGTGGCAACGCGTCTCGCTGTGCTCATTCAGATCCTCTGTATCTGTCTCCCTGTCAGATTCCAGGTCTACTTCAGGACTCACCTGACAGCTTCTTGTTTTTTTTTAATGGTTTAAGTTTCTGACAGCCGCTCAGATGTAAATGTATGAGACAGAGAGTTTAATTACTATTTAATTAGATGATCAAAACAAAATTAATCCAGATCTTGTGTGGAACAGAGCAGTGTTTTCCTGACGCGAAACAAACACATGACTACAACACTAGAACAAAACCCAAAAAGAGATTGGAGACTCGGCTACTAATCTCCTATGCCATAATAGACTCAAAGTGGTTACACAGAGGACATGGTGAGGTTAACATAATCCTGCCCACAGAAAGACCACATTTTGGACAGACAAGCTGTCGCTGCACTCTGCCAGAGGAGCTTAGCTCAGTGTAGCTGTCCACAGTGCTGAATCCACTGCAATAGAGCCTGCTGTGCTGCTCTTAATGCTGGCCACAGAGACACTGAACAGACAGAGTGAAAGAGAGTAACAGACAGATGTATTTATACAAGATTAAAGGGGACAGAAACAGAAAGGGGAAAGGAATCTGTGGAAAACATGCAAAACATATAGAACACAGAGTGACAACCCTTTAAAATTAAAAGCACAGCAGTGTGTGGCCATGGTAACTTTAGCTACATAGGTCCGACATTAATTTAACGTGTTATATAATATCGTGGAGGAACTTGGGTGTGAAGGGTATGTTAAGAAATTAGTGATGGCTGTTTGTCAGGTCAATAAAAGTATATAGCATTTAAGTACTATTTGTTTAATGTACATGCAGACTGTTTTACAGTATAGTACTGTATAGAACTGACACTGAGGTCAACTTAAGAGGCACCAGTACAGTAACCTCAAAAGTGGATAACAACCCCTAAAGGCACATACAAATCTCTGACATGCTAAAATATCTGCAGAAAGGGCTTAAGCCTCGCTCTCAAGATGAAGGAGTCAAAATGCATTTCCTTACTCCCCAGGGGGATTTCAATAAGAAGCAGGTGAGGAGCCAAGGCTGAACGTTAAAGGAACGTCAACAAATTGATCTGAAAGAGGCAGGAGGCACCCAAACAGAGGATTGACGCACCACACGACCCCCTCGCTGCACACTTATTTTTCATCAGATGACGGATAGGACGGGAAATGACAGAGAGGGATGGGAAAACAAGAAAAGTCAGGAAAAGCTCAAAAACAACTAGGGGACAGGGGAGCAGCGGTGACATGAGGCCAATTAAAAGTGCGGCGGGCTGAGCTGGCACTGGTGCTGCGTTCACCTCAAACAGGCACAGCAGACTGGCTGGCTGGCTGCCGCGTTGCATAACAACTTATGTAACAGCCTGGTTTTCAGGGGGGAACGCAAACTTCTTCTGGGTTTCTCTGTCTAACTGTGAGTGAATTTCTTTGTCTTTCATGCATCAAAAGTGAAGCAACTTTTTGTAGTGATATAAGGCAGAGCTGCTCCCATAAGGAAATCATTCGTATGCAACGCGGCATCAGCCTCAACTCTTTTCTCTCCTGTGTTTTTAGGGTCCTCATTACCAAATGTATCAGGTTATCTCATCCCATCTTTGCTTTATCTGATTCTCTTTCTCTGCTTTAGCCTCCAATTACTCATTCCTTCACTGGGATCTTTCATCTCTCTGTGATTGATCCGTATTCCCCTTTAATCTGTTACTTTCAAGCATCACTGTGCACGTGCGGGTTTGTGTGAGAAAAGGCAACAAACGTGTAAGTACACGTGTTACTAGAACGAGCACGGATAGAAGGCTGACAGAATATCAGTGAGTGAGTTTGTGTAGTGATTATTAAGGTTCATAACTGTAATAATAATTTTCTTTATTCATCATTTCTTCTATAAAATGGCAGAAAGATGATGTCGGCAAATATTTTCTTTTGGTCTATCCAGACAACAAAAAAGGAACAAAATCTATTTCATAGCATGGTACATTTAATGTACATATATTTCAAATCTGACTTGCTAAAGTAAAGTACCACTATGAAAACCAACAGAAACATAGACTCAACCTTGAGATTTATACTGAAAGAATTAGAAAGGCTATTTCATGGCAGGAGGAAAATGTGCTCAGAAGGCAAGAAGACACTAATAAATTATTATTTACTATGGACTTTTTAATATGGAACCAGATGTCCAGATTGCCATATACTTTAAAGGCCTCTGGGGTCAAATGAGCCCGGCTCTTTATGTCTGTTATAAAAGCATATGGTGTTCTGTGTTTGCACTACTTTAGTCTTACTTAAAACAATCATAATTCAATCAATATTTTAACCACAAACAACCACAGTATCTAACAACCTAATTATTTTTAGTCCATTTGATGAGATACGTTTATAGATGTTGCTCTATCAATGGAATGCACTTGGTTTTTTTTTGTTAAAAATTGAACAATGTTGAATATTTGTATATGTACTGTTTTAAAGCTGGAACATTTACAGTGCATACATTTTAAGATGGATTTGTTAACACTGGAGAGGCGATGCCTTCAACCTGTAAAGTGCAACGTGAGCAGAGCAGCGTTGTCTCTTGTAATGTTTACAGCCTGGTTTCTTAGTACCTCCCCCACAGAGTCATAGGCGAAACCTCTGACATTCAAGACACATCACAGTCCTGCTCTTTAAGCAACTAAAAGCATGAAGCCGGGACATTGTCTTTCAAATGTAAATTGGGTTGAGAGAGATTAGAGAGTGAGTCGGGGAGAGTGTGTGTAAAGTTGTGGTCCGACTAGCTCCTCAACAGTCTGCCAGTGCCTGAAATGTCTGCCATCGATCCTAATTTGGCAGCAGATCCTCTGACTACAGACAGATCTCCAATATGCCACAATCACTCTGCTGTTAGAAAGAAGGCACACACATAAGCTAACTAACTGACTAAAACAGAGAGAGACGGATGGAAATAAAACACACTGTAAACAACCTGCTTACACACACACACAACAACAACAACCTGCTTGCTGTTTAATTTATAGATTCCTGCCAGGGAACGCTCTACATGCTGAAAATACTGAAAATAACGAAAGTAGCAAATACACTGTATAGCTGCATGACACACACACACACACACACACACACACACACACACACACACACTCTGTGCTGAGTAGCCGTGACTCAGCAGATCAGCAGGGGCAGATGGACTTTGTTTCCCACAATCCCATGCAGAACAAAAAGTGACATCTTGCCCATGTAATAAATCAAACTGAGAAAGAAACTCCTAAATGCAAATGAGCATCAAATAAACCCTGCATCTGAAATACAAAAATATGCAATATTTTTAAGTGATGTTGCTATAGCAACCCCATCTGTCCCTGCAGAGCTGGATACAGACCAAACAGGAGAATGGACAGTGAGAGACAAACAAAGTAGTAATGTAAACAAAAGTATGAGGGAAAACTAAAAATGAAGGTGGGATGTGTAGCGTGGGAACAAAGAGACAGATAAAAAGGAAGATGGGTGAAAGATGGAGAGACAGTGCACAATACCATTTGTTGCAGCTCTTGGATTTGGTCGTGCATGCTGGGTGCGCTAATTAAATGGGGACTAAATAGCCGTAGAAAATAACCGCATGTTACCAGCAAGGAACCGTAGGACTGGTAATTGAAATTAAAAGTAGGGGGGGGGGGGAGAAGAAGAGCAGCTATGCACATGAAGAGAGAAAATGTGTTGATGAAGAAAACTAATCACCAGGTACAAAAAATATGCAGATAGAAAGCAACAAATTGAAAAGAGGAGAGATTAGGATACACAGAGAGAAGGAGGCTGCAGAGAAAACAGGGTGATAGAAGGACACTAAAAGCTCTTCAGCCTTGCCAACAAGGAGAAGAACAAGCCAACAATGCAGTTTGAGATTTGAAAGCTGCACTGCAGATACTGGAACAAGTGTTTCGTTCTTGCTCTTCTCCTACATGTTTCTGCATATACATGCATATAGAGACTAGAGTGTAGACTTTGATCATGTTAGAAATAAGTATTGTACATAGTCTTTTAAAGGAGTAGTACATAAACATAAAGAGGCCTGTAATCATCAAGCATTAGTACTGTCTTCCACTAGCACATTATGTTTGCTAATGGAAGTTTATTCAATTAAGGGAATAACTGATTATTATAAAACCATTTTGCAATGATGGTAACACAACTTAACTGCAAACTACTGCCTGCAAAGTTTGTTGTCTGACCGAAGTATCTGCTAGTTCAAGATGATAGGTTGCATTATATTCTGTGGTGCATTTGAGTTGATCACGATAATGATGAAAGAGAAAATATTGGCATTTTTATGGTGCTATGGGACTTTGTTAGATCTCTTGATGAAGCAGTACCTGCAGACTGTTAGTGTGCTTAAAGGGACATCTGAAATGAGCTGCATACTTTCCTTTTCTGGACTTTAGCTGCTTGACTGCATGTTCTCAGTTGAAGGAGAAATGAGCGAAATGTACTTATACAGTAAATAGTAAATGGCTGAAAACACAGTGTTTTCACTTTAATTTAGTATTTTAAAGCAGTGTGATGCATGACAATCGTGCTTTGGTTTATACTAGTGGTTGTATGTGGTTAGAATGCAACTGAAAACTGAGTTGCAAAAGTGCACTCGCCAAAAAATAATTTCACCAGCTGCCACTACCTGT
The DNA here is from genome assembly GCA_032270685.1 of Microctenopoma stevenorrisi. Lineage (NCBI taxonomy): Eukaryota > Metazoa > Chordata > Actinopteri > Anabantiformes > Anabantidae > Microctenopoma > Microctenopoma stevenorrisi. The sequence continues at coordinate 12,820,669 of JAUMTR010000006.1, forward strand.
AACGAAACAAAAAAAAAACAGGCCTAGCTTTGGAAGTATAACATCCACATTGACTTATGAGCTAGGCAGCAGGGGTTTACTGAAAGATGCTACTGAGAGTAACCACACATGACATAAGAGTTAGGATACCTCCGCTGCTTTAAATTACATTCTGTGTTGTTTTTTTTATGGCCAGTAATTGTGGGACTCAAACACATGCTTAACCCACCGAGACACACTGAACAATCTCAAAAACAACTTGCAATCACCCTTAGAGATGACCAACTGTGATTATTTCATGCACTGGTTGATTGTTGCCTACAGTTAATGGCTAGCGATGCATGAACACAAATCTAGATGACTCTATTGAAAAGTGTGTGTGCCGTTATCTGTGCCTAAGTATGCATGAGCCTGGCAGGGCTGAAGGCTGGCAGCTGGGGTCTGTGTGCACGCGTGCGCGCGCGTGTGAGCTAAAATGCATTAATAGGCATGCCTTGTCCGTGTCTTAAGCCACTTACTGATCGTCTATCTGCTTGATCAGGCCAATCCTGCTATACCATTACACCATGCAACAGTATGATGCCGGTGCCGAGGCGTGAAGGGGGGTGGCATGATAGCTCAGTGGGTCTTTGGACAAGAAACCAAAACCCCGTAGTAGCGCTGACAGGTGTTGAAGCTGTCCAAACAACTGTTTCCCCAAGGGGATCAATAAAGTTTTTATTGTTTTTTTAATTCATTATTTATAAAAGCTTGCTGAGAAATGTGATATTGTGTAACTTTAAGGGAGAGTGGCTGGAGTTAAATATACCACCTATCAGGTATATACTGTATCAGTGAGACTTAATACAGTAGTGGAATCAATACGACAGTAAACGAGAAACTTAATATACATTCTTTGTCATTTAGATGCGCGCATTACAGACTGAAATATGATATCCCACAGTAAATACTCATAGTAGAGAAAGCTCCCTGTGGGTAAATGACACATATCAGATACTCACAGACTGTTGTTTACAACCTGACGTATTATGATTCCTCTCTACCAGCATGCCGTTATTGCTCTTCACAAATAATACTAAATACAAAATGCTGTTACAGCAAAAGAGGAAATAAATATAGAATGTTACCTAGCAAATATCCAAGTGGGAATGGGTATCACATATGTCAGTACTTGGTGGTTCTGACTTATTCAGTACCTGCTTACTCTAATTTCCAAATGTAGTTTAGAATTTGGACAGCTACATGTTATATGATTTATTTGGGAAATGTTCTCATCCATCAGTTACTGTAACTGGCAAATGTGTATGATATGCACATAAAATACATAAATTAAGAGGCACAATAAGAAGACTGTGGCTAAAACAGACTCTCAGTAACTCTTAGCTGAACTCTGAGGCCAACTTCCGATGCCAAACAACATAATCCATTATTCATCATCTCAGCACACTTTAGCTGCAGTATGGCTCCCTCAAAAAATGAGATTAATTTAAGTCATTATACAAAAAAGAACCATGCAGGCTGGTACAACCGTTATGGATAAGTACAGACAAAGAGAAGACGAACAGGGAAGTAGGGATGTACACATACATTCTGCCCCACTGTCTCTGGCCTCATTACTTAGGGTTAATGAAGGTGAGACGCCTGAGCTCTGGTTCTCAGATGCCCTCTCTGCAGGCTCTGCCACTCTATTGGGACTCAACACCAGGCCCAGAAACCTACTTCTGCCGTAGGCTCAATGACAGACATGGCTCAGCTGACAGCAGCAGCCCATACACGCAACAACAAGTGAGCATGAATGCACCTACACACAGATACTCTACCTAACCCCAAGTAACTACATCACAGTGAACACTCATGGAACTACCTTCAGCATATTCCCTGATATGATGATGTGTATTCCTTTTTTCCCTTTTCACACTATCTTTTATTTTGATGTTTATCCAGAGATGGTTTATGTAAAAAAGGCTTGGACATGCTATATTCCCATACTGAAAAGGACTTTGTGTAATGGCTGGTTTAACAGGGATTACACACGTTTCATGGAGGGTTTAAATTTCCGTGTTGTCTGAGATGTTGCAGTGTTCAGGCACAGGATTTTCTCTCATGCATGAGACACACACAGACAATCTCAATCCCAGATGTTCAGATCCCGTCTACTTTCAATTCAGTTTCTCCATCATTAATAACGATGTTGTTTTAGAGCCTCTCTGTTTTTTGTTTTTTTTTTGTTCTTTCAATAACATAATGACAAACTCTGCCACGTGAATTAACCCACACACGCATTCACACTGACACATAAAAATGAGAAGGAGTTGGTTCTGCACTCAGCCCAGCCCAGCCAATTTAGCAGTGAGCGTGTTACCATGCCTACAGGCCCAATCAATGCCATCTCTAAAAATAGCATAACTATAATGGTCTTAGTTCGAAATGCAGAGAACTGGGCAAAAGCAGCATCATTGTGTAATCTCCAAGAAATTAGTAACCATTGGTGACCACGGAGCTAGAGAGCATTGTGCAAAAGCATGAGTTTAATACTCAACAGGAGGTTTCTCAAGGAAAACCAGATTTGGGGATTTCATTGGCTGGTACTGGGATCTAACAGCCGGTCAGATCAGGAAATCTGGAATGACTTCCTGCTGCGGTAACAGTGGATCATTAAATAGACAACATGGCTTCGGAAACAGCACAACATATTAGGGCCAACAAATGAAGATGAATCTTCAGAACTGGGATAAATGGTTACACAAAGTACTAAAATAGCAATTAAGAATGAAAAGCCCACAGGGCGAAGAGCGTATTCATGAGAATGAGTCACAAATTGGCCGTTTAGGAGATGATTACGGCTGTACGACACAAAATGGCACGATGCCCTTGACGTCAAAGAAAATCTGTTCCGAAATAATGATAACTCTCTGATGCTACCAGGGGGAAGCGCAGTTCTGTGCTGCTACATTCAATAAGTTGGAGCTACAGCATGACTTAATGAAAGGCAGAGAGAGGGGAACAGAGGGACAGACATGCAGAAACGGTGACGGGGGTAGATGGAGGTAAAACAAAGAGACCAGGGAGCTAAAGCGTGTTATAACCTGAGCTCCTGACATGCTGGAATAAATGTCATTTCTCTGTGACCTCCCCTCCCGAGACGAATTCGAACATGAACATTTGCCAGCACAGAAAAAGGGTGTTTGACCTTATTCCGCTACAGTGCGGGATAAGTTCGCTGTCATTTCCACATATGTACATACGTACGTATTTGTGTGTGATATACTCTCTGTTCTTTTAATAGCGTCTCCCTCCACAGATGAGAGTCTGAGCTGGATGGGTGGGTTGACTATCAAGGGGGCCGAATCGGATTTATTTTTGTGGTCGAAGGCAAAGCTCTGGCACACATCTCTGCGGCGTGGGTGAGAAACCAGACTCCATTCATTGCCTTCTTTCATCTTCACCTTCCCTCGACCTCTTTCATTCTCTGTGTCGCTCTCTCTCTCCACAGCTCTGGCTGCGAGCGGGGACGTGAATGTTCCTAATTCATAAAGGACTCATGAAAGTAAAATGAATGCGGGTGTCATTAAATATTTAGTCATTTTCATCATTCCATCAGCCTGTTTCTCTTCATTTAGCCTTGTCAAGCCACACTAATGCAAAACCTCCAATCGTCAGGAAGAATGTTAGTCGCAATGATTTTGAATCTGTCAATCACATTAAAGTAGAATAAAAAACTCCCTCCTATCTCAGCATCTGGTCTCTTTCTCTCAGTGGAAGTTAAAGCCACGTCTGAGGTCCTTTCCAACCATAAAAAGCCAAATACCAACAACTCAATCAACAACGATTTCTCACCAGTTTCCCCTCGAGTGTGTAGATCTTCTTCACCACTCCAGAGTCCAGCTTGATGGCGTCAGTGATGTCAGTCAGGACTTGTTCATAAGAATGGGCTGTTTTCTTGTTAAGCAGGATCCTCACGGCTTTGCGGGGCTTCACTCCGCTCCGCACCACTGTCACCAGCTTTGGACGGATGAAGTCCTTGATTTCGCGGCTGTCAGGAGCTCCGGCCTTGGAGCTGCTCAGGGAAGGAGGCCCGCGGGCGGATGCTGAGGCCTTGACATTCACCGACCAGTTGGGGTTCACGTTTTTCGTGTAATCCAACTTTTTGTAGGCTTCAATGGAGCTGCACACATAGCTCTCACCTGTAGGGGTTATGGAGGAGAAGGAGGGGAGGCAAACAGTGGGAAAAGTAAGATGGTGAAGCATGTGAACAAAGGAATATGGGGAAGGCAACTTGCTTTGTTGACACGTTGCCAATTGTCACTTCTCAGAATGATTTTGTACAGTATTAAACAGTAGACTATAGAGAGCTAATCAGAGCCAGAATATGAGTCTTAATTTGATTATTTCATAGAGCAAAGTGACTTTTTTCCTTGTCTTGTTCTTTATACAACCCTGAGATGAGCAGGGGAAGCTCACCCACCCTTGATGGGAAGTCAAACATTTTACTGAAGATGCTGGCAGGGCTGCAACTTAAAACCACCTCACCTTCCACCAGCTGGTCAATGCTGCCGATCTTCTTGGAGCCATCTAGGGTGTAGATGGTGCGGACGCCCTGGGGCAGGTTCACGTTGTCGGACAGGGAGCGGGTCAAGTCCGCCAGCAGGGCGTCAAAGGTCCGGAACCTGTCTGCGGAGATCGCGTACACTATCCCGTTGAAGTATCGGTCTCCGTTGCGGTAGAAGCGGACTTTCTTGGCCCTCTTCTCGGCGCTCAGTGTCTTCAGGGTCCGGGTCCGGTACAGGCTGCAGTGGGCGCTGTGCGTCGGACTCGGAACCCCGTTCATCTTGGCGCTGGAGCGGCCGTGTCTCTGACCTTTGTCCCGCTCGTCGAAGTGCTCCATCTCCATCTCGCTGACGAGGCTCACGAGTACGGCTGTACTGTCTGGGAGGCAAACAGGAAGGAAAAGTTTTCACCGTCGAGTAAATAAACAAAACCAAGAGGGGCGAAAAACGAAGGAACGCGGCGGGAGAGGTTTAAAGTGGCCAGCCGGTGTCCGCCGCCGGTGCACGCTCTGAAAATAGCTCCCTAATGACAGATTAAGTGCTCTTAAGCCGGACAGTGGGCAGCGTGCTTCATGACGACCCACACTGTCTGGATGGATGAGGAGAGCGCGACTGTCACGAATCGATGACAGGCTGGTAATTTGCCTCTTTAGAAATATTCCGCCACTCCGCGCGCAGCCAGGCGAGCTGCAGCACACTAACACGCAATGATGATTAACGCAGGAGGATCCGAATTACACGCGGGCTGTTCCCGAGGCGCGCACAATCACGACACCGCAAGTTTGGAAAGAGCAGTGCGGCGACGCACAGACCTGCGCGGCGCAGCGGACACGCTTACCTACACGAGGGATTAACGCTTCTGTCACGGTCACCTCCAGCCTGACCGATGCTGTATTTCCCTGTGGACACGAGAAAACGAGTTGAGTGAGCCTGAGCTGGGATTGTTCTGACTGCAGTGGGTCACCCGCCCCCCCACCACCACCTTTGTTGTCCGGCTGCTCCACCAGCAAACACCAGCGTCTTTGTGCGTGTTGCGTGCGCGCAGCGAGAAGCCGAGGCTGGACTGGAAGTGGAGGTAGCAGCTGCTTTCCCTCCCGTTCCCTTTTCTCCCACCACTCTCCTCCTCCACGTCACTCTGTCGTGATTTTCATTCAGCGCCCCACACCCCCACCCTTCATCAGGATGCTCACCCACGTTTCCCACCCGTGCTGGGACTCCTGCTTGTGCTGCACACGCCCCCTCCACCCCTCAGCACAGAAAACACGCATGGGGTGTGGGTTAGTCTTTCTATGACAAGTTCAGACCCCCCCCCCTAAACCACTTTAATTTGATGCTTAGATCATAGGAAACAATCTAAAAAGTGTTTATTTCTCTTTCATTTTCTGCACATGTATAAGAGAAAAATGCATTTAAAGAAAATAATGTGGTCACAAAGACAATGAATCCCTCATTAGATCAACAGAGTTCAGTCTAACTTCACCTTCCTGTTTGTGAACACAAACGAAATGTAGTCAGCTGCAGCTGGAGAGGATGCTCCCGCCTCATTGTCATACATTTGTCTGTCTATGAGCTTCTGCAATGTGGGCTCGTATGTGAATGAGGAAAGTATCTCAGAGCAACGGAAGAGATAAAGACCACTGACCTACATCCCAGCCTCCAGAGAGCACCCAGTTCCGCTCCATCACTATTCCTGATGAACCATATTTGTGTGTGAACAGTGTGTGTAACTTTCTCCATCACCATGACGGTGCCGGCAAAAGTCACAACCCCGGTCATTTAGAATTCTGTTCTCCTGTTTGTTATTGCTGCATTGTGCCAGCTGCATTTGTGTAATGTCCATTAGATTTATTGAATGATCATCATAGAATGTCTATTTTGGAGAGAGACACACATACAGGGACCAAGTGTGCGTCACAAACAGTGTTCCTGCCTAAATTAATCCTGGGGAAACAGGGCACATGTGGGGGAGAGTGTCTTTAGCCCAGTGCAAGAAAGATAGAGGACAAGGACAGGATGTGGTCAAGGATACAAATGCAAGGCTGTGGTCGGGTTTCTAGAAGAATGTGATTCTGACATGTTTTAAAATAACAAATAAAGTAGAAAAATGTAAAATGGATTTCAGCTTTGTACATATGCAAACGTTAGTATGTTGTGTTTCCAATTGAAAAGTTTACTCACTTAAAGAACTGATTATTAGAAAATCCTTCTCCTGTTTGCTTCTACTTGCCTTTACAGATAAGCTGATTAAATAATAAAAATAACCGTGAGGTAAAAATGACCTATAATCCTAGAGTTAGTGTTTGCTCCTGCAGCATAACTGTACAATGTCCTTAGATTCCACTGACATATATGTAAAGGGTAAAACTAATTTGGCATCTGTGATACCGGCTATCGAAGTCACTGTAAGTACATTTTATTTTATTTGAAAATAAAATTATACAGAGCACATTTAAGGTGTTTCCTGATCTGATATTCTGTAGAAAAAGGACAGCTTATTGTTTTAATGCTAACACATTTCTCAGGGACTCGTGACTGGCACAGTTTGACTCTTTGTGCTAACCAAACAAGTACATGTTCTTTATAGCACATCCTCCTGAAGTTAATGATAATAAACACACCTTCTAGATCTGAATAGATGGACTGATGATTCCTGATTCTCATCTGGAATGTTTCCAAAAATGAACCCCAGTCCACAAGAGAAATAAAAAAACTCAACCCACCCAGACTGTTGCTAGGTCGATGCTCCAAAAGCTTCCACTGTGCTATGGCAATTTATTTAAACCCAGCTTAAAGTGTGAACATAACCATGACTGTGAAAGTCAGACTCTATTTCAAGTCATAGTGTAAATGATACACACATATATCACCTTGCACTTACACTGCATTGTTTGCAGTTCACACATGGTAAGGACGGAGAGAAAAGCTGAGTGAATTAGCAGGGGCAGCTGGCTGCAGGGGGATTTGTTGTGTTTTGACAGATACTGTACTGATTTGTCGCTTTGTTTCAGCTGTCAACAGAAGACATCTGGGTGGTTACTCTGTCGCCGTGTGAATCAGAGGCAGGATGCAGTGAGGACTGTATTAATATGAGCTTGTACAAGAAACAGAAAGATAGACGAAGGAAAAAATGGACAGAGGTGGAGAGTAGTGTGCAAAACAAAACGTGGACTGGATATCTTTAAATTAAGTCATTAATCTAAGACAAACAACCTGTCAGGGCAGCGCATTTAAGATGGAACAGTACACCAGCTGAGCCACTCATTCCCTATCAGAAATCTAAGGACCTGTAAAGAAAAATAGAATCCACGTCGAGTTGTTTCTGTGATTTTAGATGGAAAAGTTAACATAAGCTACCACAAAAATCGTATTGTGTAGCTGGAAATTAGATTTCGATCATGTTATTATTATTATGTTAGATCAGTTTCTGTCATAACCCAATTTTAAAGTCAGAATTCATAAGATAATTAACATGAAATTCAGCTGAAGGGGTGAGACAGTTTTATTCAATTATGTTGGTTTTGTCTTTAAGATCATTTCCTTTCCCACAACATATTGTGATGTTTTGTGATGAATGTTTAGAGGCTCGCAAGAACAGAATTCATCCTCCACTCTTCTTCCCAAACATGGCTTTGGGCAATTTTCATACTCACTACTGCTACTACTTTTATGGACACAGATTTCTTACACCCACATTTATACAGGCTGCCAGTAGGTGGGATGGGGGTGATTGGTTACTCCGCAGATGAACTGCATACGGAAAGAGTGGTGGATGTGGTGTTGCTTTCGTAATGCCTGTCGTAGGAGGTGCTTAGTAAAAAACAGTAACTATAAGAGAAATGTCAGACTCAGCGAGCTTCTGGCATGTTAGCACACAACCTCACTACATTCAAAGCATGTAATATGGTGCTTAAGGATATATCGGTACATCCTGGCATTGTTGAATCATTTCTATACAGACAGACGAGAGCAACGTGAAAAAGGCTGTGACACCAGGTTTGGGTTAGGAGTTGTGTTTCAGGTAGTGTTCTAAGGTAGGTAACCTGCTGCCCCTTTGGGCCTTCTTCTCCTCTCGTTTCTCAGCTGTTTCTCCACTGCCACCTCCTCCATTTACACGCACTCTTCGTCCATCTTCTTCTTCTTCTTCTTCATCTTTTCCCTTCAAAGAATCAGCCTCTGCCTTCCTGCTGGTCTGCTTCCCTCTCTGCACCCTGATGTAGCAGAGGGAAAAGTACAGCAGATTGTGTGAACAAATGCATCATGATAGAAGCAAGTGAAGATCAGTATTTCACAGAGGTTGAATGGCTTAAATTAAAACAATGACACTCTCTATATACTAGACTATATTAGAACATACTGATAGCATATAGCAAAAGCATATAGAGACTATAGAGTACAACATCTTCCATACCAACTATTCCCTTTTGCTGCACTGCATTTGGTCCATCAAGGCCAACACTTAAATATTAAATCCAATAATAAAACTCTATTCTGCTCTTCATGACTCTCTGTTTGATCCACTTTCCAACCTATCTGTTGTTTTTACATAGTGTTTATAATTGATATATTTTTGGTACTGTATGATTTATATTTCTTGTTTTTCTTGGTGTATATGTTTTATTTTGATCTACCAATAGACTGCATATGAAAATTACACTATCTGCTAGTTAGGTAGAACACATCAAAGGGCAGCAGTTTTTTTCTAATAATATTAATAAACACAGAAATAATTGGGGGAAAAAACAATGCTTAAATAAAATGCTTTGAAAAACCCTTGCACAAATGTTGCCTATATAAGTTTATGCAATTTAGTTCTTTTATTTAATAAATTAATAAAATTTTAAAGCACATTTTATTTATTGCATTATTGTTTCTAATAGTGGATCTATCACCTGTGAGTGCTGTGCCTCACTGAGCTCCTCTGTTGGCTCTCTGTTGCCCTCTGTGGCTGAGTGAAGCACTTTCTTCTTTGGGCTCCGACAGTGGAAGACAACTGTGATAGAGGACAAGCACTGAATAATGACAATAAATGCACTTCAGAACCATGCACATTATGTTTCGCTGTTTACACACGAACTATATGCGTCTGTGTGCACAGCAAGCGCGAGTCTGTTGCTTGTTCAAATGTAAAGACGTGTTCCTAAAATGTTGACAAGGTCGCTTGAAACTGCATTCACTTGTACAGCCCTGCAGGAAGCAGTATTGCAGCATAAGGCAGAAAGTCCTTGACTCACTTTTTTGGGGGCCTTAACAGAGACTGACCTGTTATATAACGAGACAGAACAGCACTAGAGAATGAATGTGAAATCATAATTAGACCTGAAAGAGAGGAAGTAGTCTGATCTCCACTGAATTTCCCTTTTATAGCATTTATCCACGACAGCTACTCTTCAGCATGACACATATTTAACATCAGGTGTTTCATAGTTAACAGATGCTTGAGGATGACAGGGGATGCTTACCTTAGCAATTTCTGAAAGGAATGCCCGCCTCTCGTCATTGGTTTTATGAAATGCCTGATTACAAGGAAACAGTGAAACCGTCATTAATCTGTGTGCTCATGGGTGTAGTGGTTGTTGCGTGTGTATTCAGACGTATCTTATGTTAATGAGCAACAGATTACAACAGGGATTATAGGCTGCGCATGCTGAATGTTAAACCTCTCTTCAGCTAATATCTTGCTGTTTGTTGAGCAGAACAATAAACAAAGAACCAAGTCGCTAACGTAAGAGCATATTGGCCAAGTCATAACACTGTAGGACAAAGGTTAAGGTTTGATTCTGAATTAGTGGTTGTTAAAAAATAAAGAATGCAAATCCCAAATATCAGCTAAATCTGTTTAAATCCTTTGCTAATTGTGGTAATTTGACATATTTCTTGTGTGAAATATTAAAAGCTGATTGTCTAAGAAACAATAAAACCAAACCAGCAGACACTGTGGCCTTCAACAATACTCTGACCCTGCTCACCCACCTTTCCCTCCTGTTCAATTCGGAGATGACAGTCTCTCAGCTGACTTTGCAGGTCACACTTCTCCTCAGTCAGGAGCTTTAGACGCTGCCTCAGTGTTTCCTGTGACAAAACGTTTCAATGAATTAGCACAGTTCATTACAAAGAGGACACAAAGTAAAGCTTCCTTACCACTAATTACAAGTCAATTTGTGCTAGTTCACACTGTGCTGACGAATAATAACAACATGGTTAATGCAAAGACACAACTGGAATAAGCTCTTCCATTATTTAATGAGAAATAAACACATTAGAGCTGACACATGGTGGCATGAGCAGAGCAATGAGATTTCTGGTTTGGGAATGGTCTCTTTCTTCTTCTTGTGTCGGTTTTTATCACTGCAGTCAATATTTTTAAGGTATGTTTGATGCATACTGTATTAATATAAATTCTGAATTTGTCTGACATTTTCAAATCAGTCAATTGGCAGGTATTTTATAACTTATTATAAAAATACACACATAAATTCATGAATTCAAAAATGTAATGACCATGTGAGTAGGGGACTAGTGAGGGTTTCAAGCTTTAGTGGCTGACACGGGAGAAGAGAGTGAGAAGAGAAACTAGTGAGCTCACGTGTTCCTCAAACCAGCTGGAAGGATTGCTCATTTAAATATTCTTAATTCATTCATTTTACTTTAGAAATTGTAAAAGGAAACTAAAGGTGAAAACCATCAAGGGGATGAAGCCTTTTTATAGTCATTGTTTATATTAAAGTACCTAAATGATCTTAATGGGAAAGTTGTTGCTGAACAGCTGCACAACGACAATGCTTTCTCAACAGGTTTACAGCGTGTTGTCCAAAGAAACCTTAACAGGTTAACCCCATTTATACAGTTTTGAGGGTTTTATTAGTTTAGATGTTCTAATTAGTTGTGGAACATCACTGCAAGACATGCAACAAAAGAGATGTTTACTGGTGCATGTTGTTAAAAGCACGTCCGTCATTTCTGCCCACAGAAATAAATGACTTTTCTGAAGCACAGCGCTGCATGTTCACAGGCTGTGTTCCACATCTTTTACTTGGAGCTGCCGTTATCTTGTGTTGCTTATTTATACAGGACAGTGTGGTTCTGATGTTCCTCACTGCACTAACTAAAAAGTATCTATATTCTTCTCACTTCTCACTACATCTGTCTTCCTGTCAGGCTCATAGTTTCTCTACAGATCTTGTGTCCACAGTCTTGCAGTCTCTGCTTTGATACACTAATGAGCATCTTTTAGTTCAGCTTTCAGGCACATACACACATATATTTACACGGTTTGTGCAATGTGTCAGTGTGTGGCATGCATGTGTGTGTGTGTGTGTAAAACAATGTAATTAGTGTGCATTACTCTCCCATGGTTTGTAATCCCGTGATTACAGTGCTGTGATTAAACTCCTGGTTTATTCAGCCTGCATCAACAGCAGCTGCTATTACAGTCCTCTCTGTCCTTCCTGCCTTCTCCCCTCACTCTGTGTCTCTGTTTGTCTCTGCTGGTGTTTGCTTATGTCTTACTCTATACACTGTGGGTCACCTGCTCATGAAAAACACTAACAAAATAATACCAATACAACAAAACGGAGCACTCACTACTGGCATGTCATCGTAAGCCCGGATGGAGGCCAATCGATCTGTGAAAAACAAGAGCAGTTGTGTGAGGTGTTTTTTCATGTTTTAAATTCAAGTTGCTGTTAAACACTGACACAATAAAAAGGAAATGTTCTGGCCAGTGCATTCATGACATTTCGGGGGACATTTTAAATTTTGAATTTGTGGGATCTCAGCCACCATACATACATACTCTTTAAAACAATACCATGAATATACTTCCAGTATAAACCTTTTTAAAAGACGACACTAGTCTGTCAACTCACCGACGGGGTTACCTCGTAGGTCTTCCAGTCTCTCGTGAATGAGTGCGATCTGTCGTTCCAGCTGCCCATTCAGCTCCACCTGCGTCTCGTACCTTGTCTTCCACTCATTCCCTGGCACGTCACAACACGCAGAGAAAACAGTCACACTAAACTACTGTACAGAAAACTCTGAAGAGTAGTAGCAACCGGTGGGTGGCAGCTAAGCTAAACCTTTAGTGTGTGTCATCTGGTCAATGTGGGTGATGGTGAGACACAATGGCACAAATTGGATTCTAGTGTTTCTTGATTCACTTTGTGGTTCGGTGTCAGTGTCCTGCTGCATTACCTAACTTCTACTGAGTTTTAGGTGAAGAAGAGACAACTGGATATTTCCATATTCAGTGTATTAATAAACGCAGAGAGCAATGGCTTCAAAAAAGCATGCAACATGATGTGCAGATGGCAGACTCATAAACAGCTCCAATGATTCATTCAAGCCTTTAACTGGTTTTCTGGGCTTCTTTAAATCACGAGGTGTTGTCTTGGGTTATGCATTTGGAGTCAAGTGGGCAGCTTGTCTAACTGCCGAGATCACTTTGTGATCCTTTACATCTTTATGCAAGTACGTCCTATGAGATCTCCTTCTGGAGAGGCATCAGCAGCATTCACTGGCAGATGCCTCTTGCAAAGAGCAACATGAGTGTTTTTTTTTTAAAAAAAGGAAAGTAGCTCTAACCCACAAGCAAACACTCGTCTGGGGAGTTCAAACACTTTTTCCAACCCACACTGTGAAAGTTTGAATGCTTTATTCAACAATAAAAAAGCACTGATTTTATTTAGAACTATGACTCATTTAGATATCTGACTTTACATAAAGACAAACCTGTGGTCACATTCAGATCTCTGGTTACTCACCTTCCCCGTCGACACTGCGCAGTCTTTCTTGGAGGTCACACATGGTACCCCGCAGATCCGACACAGACTCTTTAAGCATCTCTCTGCAAACAAGAGCAGGTTATGTTATTGTGCAGTGCAAAATAATAGTTATTAATCTGCTCACTAAAGTTATTTGAGCCGGACTTACTTCATTTCCCTCTCTTGCTGAAGTTCTGCCTGCAGGCCTGCCAAATCGTATTTGCAGTACTCGCTTACTCCAGTCATGTTTCTGAAAAACTCGGATCGGTTCGGAAAAAGTTTGTGACTGGAAGTTTCCATGGAGACCGAGGTTTCCGAGGCCTGTTCACGGGGCGTAGGAAAAAACGAAACGAAGCGCATTTTGCAGGTCGGGATGTTTTTTAGAGATGATCCCCCTGTTTTAAATGACAGCGTGGTAGCACCTCTACAAACAGAAACGTTTCTGCAAGCAGCCAAGTCTGAAAATGAACTTCCTTAATTGGCGTATTTCCTAAGGAGATATTAAGTTAACATCCAACATTAAAACTAACAGAGCTCAGCGTCATTACATATGTCATATAATTTAAAATAAATTTCTAACACTCACAGGTAAAATATGATTATTTTAATTCTTCATTCTACTGTACAACAATTTGCTTTATGTTATTATATTTTATTATATAAGTTTCATACAGTTCTTTTTAGATAGGATGTCAGATTAGATCAGCCAGTAAAAAAAGGTTTACTGGTATACAGTAGATACTCAAAGTGCTGTCAAATACAAATTATACAGAAAAAAAAATAATATATATATATATATAATAAAATGCCAAACCCGAATTACAACAAAAAATACACTGAATATAAATGCTGTATTAATTAGAGAGGTTCAATTGCACCCACCAACCTGGGAAATTTAAGTAAAGCATTAACATTGTACAGAAATTTATTTTTTGCTTTCTTCCTCTTTATTCTGCACTGTCTTCTGGTCAGTCTCTGCTTGCTGTCCATCTGGGCTCTCGACTGTGGTCTTAGATGTACTCTTCTCTGCTGCATTCAGGATGGCGAGGGTGCCCAGATTGTCAAAGTTGTACGCAGTCACACCAATATTGGCCACTGACTGGAGAGCAGTGTCCGTCGCTTGACCTGCTTGATCACCGTACCTTCACCATGAGCAGCATGGTGGAGTTGGGGAGAAGTGGTTTGGTGAGTGCAAATAAATGAGTATATGTATATACAGTGGGGTGCGAAAGTTTGGGCAACTTTGTTAATCTTCATGATTTTCCTGTAAAAGTCGCTGGTTGTTATGATAAGAATTTTCAATTAAATATATCATATAGGAGACACACACAGTGATATTTGAGAAGTGAAATGAAGTTTATAGGATTTACACAAAGTGTGTAATAATTGTTTAAACAAAATTAGGCAGGTGAATAAGTTTGGGCACCGTTGTCATTTTATTGATTCAAAAACCTTTAGAACTAACTATTGAAACTCAAATTGGCTTGGTAAGCTCAGTGACCCCTGACCTCTATACACAGGTGAATCACAGGTGTACGTTTCCCTCTCTGCTACCTACAGTAAAATATGGTGGTGGTTCCATCACGCTGTGGGGCTGTGTGGCCAGTGCAGGGACTGGAAATCAATCAAAGTTGAGGGATGCATGGATTCCCTCCAAATAGTCCAAAATACCTTCAACCAGAATCCAGACTCTCATTGGAAGCTATAGCTATAAGCGTTTAGAGGCTTCTTCTATTTGAGGCACTTGTGTGTGTCTCCTACATGATATATATAATTGACATTTTTTATCTTAACAACCAATGATTTATACAGGAAAACCATGAAGATTGACAAGTTTGCCCAAACCTTCGCACCCCGCTGTATAACTGAAATGCTGGAGCAAGTATGTGATGTTTGTTCCATTATCATTCACATAAACACACTGAAACATATTACGTTTAGTTGTTTTATTAGTTGCAAACCAGGAAAGAGGGGTACAGATGGCATGAACAGCGAGGCAATTATTACGCAAGCAGACTTTTAACTGCAGTTTCCATGAAAAGACCCAGAGAGACGAACACTGAGGGATTAAATTATAGTCATAGTCAAAAAAGAACCCCAAATGCACAAGATGCTATGTCAAGATGCTACAACAAAAGTCAGTATGAAATATTTCATATTAAGGGTTTTTTTCTGACTTCATCTGAAGTAGTGAAAAAGAGTACAGTTTGAAAAGAGTCAGAAGTTAGTCCACAAGTATTTTCCTATACTCCTCTGTGGAGTCATATGTTGCTGGACAGGTTTATTAGATTCTCTAAGCCTCTATATCTGAAAAGAAATAGGTGTGAAAGAAGATCAGTTCCCCAACACCCAGGAAGACAGAGGCACGGGAGCCAAATGTAAGAGTGACTTCTGATTTCAGAAACATGTTTTTTTTAAGTGACAGAATAGATTCTGAAAAAACAATAGCAAAACTATTACTATAAGGAGAATCAGAAATCAGAAAGGCCTGAACTTACTTGTGCTTCACTGTTGTGACCGTCTCTGTTCCAACATTTTTGGCAACAAGTTTTGCTCCAGTCTCCAGACTAGACCAAATAGCAGACAAACCTGGTGTAAACAGAAATTAAACATATGTTAAGTAAAGCCATCTTTAATCAGATATTTCAAATATCAAACGTGCATTGGATGTCATACAAAGCTAATGATTTGGGAAACGTGTAAAACCATACACAACTGTACCTTTGATAAACATGACACTTCTGTCCTTACACTTTTACAAACCTTGTACGCTGCTGACGGCCACAAACTTGGCGCCTTGCAATTTAGAAGGGCGGCCATCTTGGCTCTGCTTCATGGACTCTGGGACCAGTTTAGCACCATGTTTCTTCACATGGGGTGCCATCTTTTCTGCTACGTGTCCTACCACTGTACTCAGTCCATTGACTGTAAGTATAATTTAACAGTAAAAGCACAAATATAATATTCATTACGTTATTAAACAGTGCTCTTCATGACAAACTGGAACAATTCAATGCCAAAGTTTGTGGACACAGCCAAATGTATTTACAGTACATGAGATTATTATCATGAACAAAAAAAACAACATAAAAAATAAACCAAATAAAGCATGTCTGAAGAAACAGCGCGGATGGGTTTGGGAGACCAAGGGGAGTTTATATCACGCACAAGATTATATCTATCCTTATAACTGTTTCAGTCCTTACCCAAGAACCGACTGACGCACACAGCACCTTCAGTCGCATTTTGAGTCGCCTGCAGCCCTCTGGTGACACGGGGGCTGACCACTGAGGGGGTCTCCTCAGGTGTGACCCGCTCCCGGATCTTGCCTCCACTTTTCTGAATGGCTCTACCAGTGGCCTCTGCTCCTTTGGCTAATTTTTGACTCAACCTTTTAGATCCTACAAACAGAAAGTGTTTCTCTGATTAATATACCTTGGTAACACCACTGATTGTTGTTTATGTTTCTACTGTAGGCAAATAAAGATGTGGTGGCTTTCAGAACTGAGTCCTAATCAAGAAACAGCAGTAAACACCACCCTCTAGTGGTAATGCTAAAACTGGAGCATTTGTATACTGTCGACAGCATTGTGTGAAAGTTTGTTAATAATGTTGTTTGCTTTTCTTTCTTTCTTTTTTTTAAACACCTGACAAGATTCCTTGTCCCATCTTCTCACTCCACCCGGGAAGTGGTGGTTTTTCCGGCCCCTCAGCTGGCACGGTCGGTTTAGTTTGCTCTTTTGAGGGACCAAGGTCAACTTTCGTTCTCAGGTTAATAACTTCTCCTCCTGACCCTTCTGGACCCTGTCAGAATATGTTTAGTAATTATGACAGAACACACAATAAAATGTCATTAAAGGTGTTCAAGTCCACACGTGTCTACTGTATATTTATGTGAGCTGTGACTCAGCAAGAATGTTTCTCAGCATTAAAGCTATTCTGTTCTTCCTGAAGTTGACAGGTTTCATTTTCAAACAGTGATTTCGAATATTTTGATGAAGCCTTCATTATGAAAGATGAAACAACTTAAAAAACGTAAAAGCAAGTTTAGAAATCTCCCTCTTTTCTGTTAAAACACGGAAGAGCAACCTGAACACAGCAGCACCACAGCCTCTTTTTTTACCAATCACATAATAATTAACATTTTTGTCTACACTGACCTGGACCCTGAGGTCAACGAGCTGTGCTAGGACGTCCTGAAACATCTCTCGGTCAGTAGCGGGCAGTTCAGAGGACAAAACCAAGCCGACATAGGACCCTGGAGTCTCCATCAAGCAGTCAGGAAACATGTAGATCCCAGTGTTTGCCAACAGCACTGGGGTGTCTGCGGTTAACGGATAAAGCTGGTCACACACCTTCAAAACACAAAAACAATCCTTAGTAGGGGTGCATTTATGTACAAAATAAAGCAAGCAAGTGGATTAGGAATTAATGTGAGATGTTATGCACTATTATTAAAAAGGTTCCTTCATTCCAATGTTCTATTTAGAGATTATTGTCCGCACTTAATTTCCACTATACTTAACAATAACATCAGAACTTTGATAAAGCAGGACATTATGTCCTCTGTTGTGTCTTTATTTCATTTCCCAAATGTGTCTGCTGAAAATCTTCACCGTGTTCATTAACATCAAGGTGATATCTTCTGAAGACTGAAGGACTCAGTGTCTTTTAAAGCATAAAAGAAGTGTTATTTCCCAACATGCACAGTGTCCTTCACCTGGTTTTGACACATTGTTTTCCTTTCAAAGACACAGCAGGATTATAGCCTGATTCGTGCACACATGCATAATAACATATACAGACTTGCTGCTGCACTGTGGTGCTGGTATGTCACCAGGCGGAATGACCCCAGTGAGGCTGCAGGACACTGACCAGCGGCACAACAGAAGTGCAGATTCATCTGTAAATGTGACCATTGTCTTCCTGAGAAACAAAACAGAGACAGAACACAGGAGCGCAGCCCGCCAGCCTGCTCTGGTGGGAAACAGAGTCACGGGTTTTACAACTCGACATAATACACCCTTTGTAGAGGTACCAGAAAACATTATTGCTGTTTGCTGGTTTTACACAAAAATCACCACGCCTACGGGCCAGGTTGTCGGCTCCACATGCACACAGAGCTAGAGAGCTGCTGCCACAAAAGTTATGACACCTTTTTCCAGAACTCTAATGCTTATTTTCTACTAAACACAAACACACACAGATAAATGTAATGTAATACTTCTTAGTTGAAACTGTAAATTCAGTCCAGGCCAGAAAAAATCTACTTAAAAATCATCTTCTACAGTTCACTTGTAACATGCTTTATTATGAGGTGTGCCTATTTTTTTTTCCACACAGATGTAAGAACACATCACACTATTATTCATAAGGAGAACTAGGTAGTGACTACTACTCAGTATACAAGCCAAGAAAATGGTTTATAGTTAGTTAAAATAAGTTAAAGTTACTTAGTTAAAATAAAACAAACATCTAACAGTGATAAAGTGGTTTAATGTATTGATGTCACCAAAAAAAAAGACTAATGTGTTCACACACTGACATGCATACAGTCAGACAGTACTTATCATGACATATACTTGTTCACTTACCTGTAAAGATGCTGAAGGTCTGGAATTCTTCTGCCGCGTATATGTGATGATGCGAAGAAACCCAGGATGAGACAGCGAGCTGACCTCTCCATTTGGTGCCACAAAAAACATCTGCACCCCAGAGGGTATGAAAATCAGCTCACTTCCTTCTTGTGCTACTCCTGACGGGCGGCTCCCTCCAGCAGGACCATAAGCCAGGCTGCGATGTCCAATGGTGGGTTGTAGGGTATATGCTGGAGGCTGTTCCCTTGGTGTTGCCATTGCAATAGACCCTGAAGCTGTTCCCCTCAGTGGCTGTCTGTGTGAAGCAGGGGCTGTAGTTCGGGCTGGATTTGTGCTCTTGTTGGTAGGAGGTATGGAAGGGTAAAGATGGTGGAGAGAGCTATGAGGAGGCTGACTATTAAGTGTAATGTCTGGATAAAGTTTGGGAGGAAGATTCATCAGCAGATGACCCCTCTGGTCTCCGGTTGTCACGCCAGGAGTCTGCAGGTCAGAGAGGTGGGCGGTGACAGTACCTAGAGTGTCCCTCATCTTCTGTTGAAGCTGTCTGGCTGTTTCCCAGCCAGCTCCCACTCTCTTCTGCCCCCAAGTGGGAACTTCCAGTCCCTGGATGAGATGCTGTCTACCCTTAGTGTAATATTTAACGGCTTCCACTCTTTTCCCTGCCTCTTCGGCAGTCAGGCCGCGACTCAGGGCATGAAACGCTAACTCATACTGGTCTTTGATGAGCAGTAGCTCAGCAGGCTCAGCCATACTGAGGAGTAGATGACATCCAGAGACTAGAAAAGAAGAAAGTGAGAGAGAAAACATTTTTCTCCAGAAGCAAACAGTAGTAATCCCTAAATATATGATAACTAACAGTCTAAACATATACGCTGTATTACATATTGACTTACCTATACTGATTATAGTTTGGTTTTAGGTTTGTTGGTTTTGAAGACTGACACTTTCATTAGATAGGAGACAGGAGACATGGTATATAAAAGTATACACTACACCTAAGCTGATGGTAGTAAAACAACACATTTGTCAAGGTGTTTAAGAGAAAGGGCGTTATTTTAACTGTATGATCACTTTGGCAGATGTTGTTTCTGAGTCCAGCAGCCTTGTGTGTCACTAAGAAATGCAGCTAAACCAGGTGTGACAGTGGAATAAGTTCGTGGCATTCCTCTAAAGCTATGAAAAGCAACCTGCGGTTTCTTAGCAACGACAGCAGATGAGCTAATGTGAGAACCATCTCTGAAATGTAGTCTGTTGTTTAGGAGGTGTAAAGCAAGTTTTACCTGAACAACAAGAACTGTGCTGTCGTATTTTAACATGAGACAGTTTATTTACTTACATTTATTCACCATTTCAGTATCAACTGAACTACATGAAATGCCTGTTAGCCTTTTAGGCATCATGTCTGACCACTCTCCAACACAAGATGTTCAAGTTATAGTTTAAGTTATGAAACAGAGCTTACCTTCACAGCCCAAATCGATAATTCTTATTAAGTTTCAAAACGTCCTTATTGTACTTCTACTTTCACGGAAGTGACAAATAAAACTAGTTTTAGGAGGTGTTTCCCATAGACTCACTGTTGTTCTCTCAGTGATTTAACCCCGCGCGCCGCCGACGGACAAACAAAAGCATCAACCAATCAGAGAGTCAAATTACTTCCGGTCAAAACCTTCAAAATAAAAACCATGGGATGAACTTGAAAGTATAATAATGCAGATAAAAACTTTATTTAGAAATAATCTTGCGTAAAAAAACAACAACATTTACCTTACGGGTATTAATTTGATATTGTAAAATATTTTACTATGTTCTGTCGAACATTCACTAAAGAACATTATATATAGCAATATACACGATTATACGCGATACAATGATTGAAGTTATAGAAGATGTTGTAATTCATGATTAAACACATATTTTTGTATAACTTTCAACAACATCCAATGACTGGAGCTTTGAAAGGCTTTAAAAACTATTTGTATAAACAAAGTCAGTTTTTTAAGTATAATTTATTGTATTTGTATAAGCTAAAAGAACATAAACTAAAGTGCACAGAGAAGTGTGACGTATATGGAATTGGTGATATAAATAAAAATAAGCTATGCTTTTTTCGTTTTCAAAGCATCCGCAGAAGGGTGGGGAAGTGACTCATGAAGGCAGAACAGCAGGTGGAGTGATCCACGAAACATTGCAATACCTGTAAATGGAGAGATCAAAGACCAGTTAGTGTTTCCCTGATGCATTAACCTGGAAAATTTGACAACTACTTCTACTATGAAAAATGTAATGCTACAAGCCATGCCTTACTTTGAACTTTTATACTTCTCCCTGATGGCCTGCTGTGGGTGACTCTCTGCACTAACGTATAGCTTGTGAAGATCAGTTAAGCAGGGCAAAAATTCGGCCATCGTATAACCAGTGAAGGCATCTAAGGAATCAGGCTAAAATGTGAAAAGACTAAGTTTAAAAAGTATTTTTTAAGAAAATGTACTTAAGCCAATGATCTGACAAACCTACCCAGAGAAATGTATTTACAGTGTAACTGGCGAGACAGTAAGCTGCAGCTGCCACCATAGATGGGGTGTACTGTAGAAATGGATCAATTTCTTGCAGACTTAACTCAGTTATATACTAGAAGCAGAAAAAAACATGATTAATGGAAATGCAGAATTGTATCTCCAAAAGCTGTAGGCTTAAAACCAAAGTGTTTTTGACATTTGAGAATTTGAATTCTCTCACCAGGGCGAGGTTCTCTGTCTTGGCACAGACAGAATGGATGGACATGAAAAGGCGAAGGAACTGGTTAGCAGTGGGCGCTGCCATGTTGAAGGATAGCACTCTCAGGAGAACATGCTCCATCTGAATCAACTGTTTTTTTGTATAAGTGCTGTCTGTGATGTACACAAACTCATCCAGCTCAGGAGGGTAGATCTCCTCGTATTTTCTAGAATGTTTGAAGCAGCTGTTAGTCACTGCTTCTACTGCATATAGCAGGTTCTTGCCAAAAGATTTGTGACAAATCAGGCACTGGACATGCAAACAGCAGACATATAAACATGCACTTACGCAGCAATCAGTAGTGCAGCGGTGCCAACAAGCTGCAACTTGTTTCGTTTCACATTCACCGTGCAGGATAGAAAGCGATCCACATAGTTGACAGCAAGGTGCAGAGTTTCAGATTGTAATTTGTATTCCTGGACCACTTCCACCAGCCAGTCCACCAGGATGACGCGCATGCCACTGGTGATCTCTGGATGTTTCTCTAAGTAGCCTGGGTTTGGCCTGAATTTTATCTGGCACCATAAAGAATAGCAGTAACAATGAGGTAGTTTCAATATATAGTATGTAGTATATAGTATACAGTGGATATTTTGCTGAATGTGAACTATAACATGAGAGAAATTATACTGCAACAGTTCGCACTTCACTCTCTCTCAGGTGCCAGTAAATGTCCTCCGTATATGTGCCTAAACACACCTCTGACATCATGGATTTGTCTGGTTCAGACTGCATAGAAGCATTCTTGCAAGAATCTGTGAGAGTGAACCACAACGGGGTGACAAAAGCACAAGAAGCAAGTATTTCTGTACATGGTCTTTGTAGTCTTTCTATGGGGGCAAACTCACTAGAACTCAGCTCCAGCAAGAGTCGCAAATCTTCATTTTGCAGAGCAGCAGTTTCCGTATCTAGGTAACAGTTGTCTGAAACCACCTCTTGACCAGAAGCTGCAAGAACAACCTCACAAGCCTCTTCAACATACACATCATAGCTAGAACTGGAGAGACAGCCAAGAAAGGCGAGCTGGGAGCTGTCTGAGATTATACTGTGTTTAGAAAACTGGCTTCCCTGTGGAGAAAAAGTAGTCAACATGATTCCCACATTCAGTGGAAAGGTGATTTTGAATTTGAAATGCATTCCCTGATGGTGCCTCCATATTTTACCTGACTGATGGATCGGCCGTGCTGCTCATTTTCTGACAAGACACCAAGCACTGTCCTCTGCTTAACCCGCTGGACCTGGGATGCATCTATTTTGCTTGAAAGCGGAATATTTTCTTTGACAGTGTTACTGCTGCAATGGATTTTTGTGTTGAAGTTCATCTTCAATCAAGGAAAAGTGGACAGTTCATGTTATGGCATTATAGCAAATGCAAAATCAATTTATTTACACCAGTCCCCTCTATTACAAGATGATTCAAATTATAGGCAGTTAAATAAAGCAGACTTAAATTACTTTTGAAATCAAATCAAATCAAATTTATTTATATAGCACCAAAGTACTTAACATAAAATATAAAAGAAGAGAAATATTAATGATAAGAGGAAAAGTAAAAACAAATTGAGCAGTCAGAATAAAAAGAGTATAAACAAATACTTGTGTTCACTGTGAAAAGCTAGATTGCACAACTTATAGCAGCTCAGATATACATAACAACTTGCAACAAACTATTAAGAATATTTAAAGATGGGCAAGAACAAAAACATGGGAAACCACAGTATGGAGAATATAACAGCAATTTTAGTGATTATCTTATTGTGTGGACATTACCTAGTTTCACTGGAAAACATAAACGTATAAAAAATGTGCTTTATTTAAGGATATAAAGAAAAAGTTAACATTCATTAAATTCATTCAATTAAAGATGTAAAAATCTGCATTTAGTTCATGCATGGTGTCGGGAAACAATATTACCATGGTTACAGGAATGGATAAAAGAGCATAAATCACACAAACAAACTATTTCTGAATTTAAACTTTGTTTAAAATAGAAAGTGCAGTATGCAAACCTGATTCATTGTATCACACAGGACACAGACCTGCACAGGTTTCTAGCCAGCGTCAAACATGCAATCATCACCTGTTTCTAACTCAAACTCACCATGATGAGGATCAACGTAGTCAACGTTACCGTTAGTTAATCCTAAACCTGCGCAGTCAGCCAACGAGTTCAAATGAGCGCAAACTTTTCTTATTTGGGTGCAAATAGCGACCTCTAGCTGCAGTCCGGGTGAAACTACTTGCTGGGTTTCTTTCCACAGGTCAACGTTACGTTGTAAACTGGTCAGCCGTTTTCCGTCAGCAGGTTCTTTAACATTCAGAAATGTTACCCCAAGAAATATTTCCTTTCAAAAGATGCAAACTCAATACGGAAAGTATTTTGGCAAAGTGAGCACTTACTATGGGACGAGGTGACCGTGGACAAGACACCGATACCCCGTAAAATACCCCGTAGTAGCGCAGACACAGGTCTAGTAATTTCCCCAAGGGGATCAATAAAGTATTAATTATTGTTATTATTATTTTTATTAGTAGTAGTAGTAGTAGTATCGTTTAATCTAAGATAGTGCATTTGATCTGCCTAAACAACTGCTCTGATTTTTTCTGATCATATTACACTCTATACTTTCATGAAAACATTTTCTGTTTGGATTTACTAATTGACACATGTGTAATTTTTGCTCTCAGATATCTTCAGTAATTTGTTTTTGTGTTGAATATGTTTTTTGGAAAAACAATACATCAGCTCCAGTAAATTCAAGTTTTAATATTATGAGTTCTTTTAAGGTCTGTTTTTGTGTGACTACCTCAAATGCATGTTTTCATCTCTTTTCCATTTATTGTGCTAACACACGTTATGGCAGAACATTAACTTTAGTTCTGATTAAATGCTACAAGAAGCACTGACTCTGCTGTTCTTGGAGTGTTTTACAAATAGTATATAAACCTGGAGATTATAGAATGAGTTGTTAATCCCTGATCCTACTGAAGACAGCTTTTGTCACTGTGATATAAGTTGATGTATGGAGCTGGTGAGTTGTTGGACCAGAATAACAGAACCATACAATGTGAGTGCTCCTGGCAGGTTGGGCTTTAGTTTAGAAAACAGAAAGTACAGCATTGCTGAGTAAGAAGTCAAGGGTAAACTACGTAAGTGAGGCTAAATGGAAGCCAGGAAACATACATTTGAACTGATAATATACTGTATATGCAGTTGTTTGGCAATTAATATGAGCACTCAAAGTGATCCTGCTAGTTGTGATAGATAAGCTATCTTCTGATAAAATCCAATCATCAAAATGTGACAAAACAGCTGCTTGTTTTAGCAGAGTGCTGTTTATTAATACAGTAAACGTGTCTGTCTCACAAATCTAGAGTGCAATCACTGTCTCCCTGTTGTTTATTGCTTGGAGCTGCTGCAAGATTTCCAGCTGAGATTTGTATATGATGTTATTACCAAGCCCTGATGCTGATGTGTGTTTGTTATACTATAGTGTTCCCTGTGATTTATTTATACCCACAGTTCTCCTAAGCCGCAAAGACAAAAGACATAAAAATGTGAGTAAAAAACGAAAGCAGCTTCTGGATAAATGTCTTCTAGACGGTTTGTCCTCAGCTGGAGTTAAAGGGTGAACTGCATTATTTACTGAACTTAGTTCTGCTGTGGCCTTTGTGGTCATTGAAGCTCTTTGGTCGCATCCTGTGTCAGAGTGGTGGCAATGATTTTTCCAAAAATAGTAGCAGACAGCAACTAGACAATGGCAAAGATGGACAGGGGACAACACACTGCCTACAGAAGAGGCTACAGATACAGATACAGGCTGACTCTGTAATCTCTTTCAACAGCGAGTAGCCAAAGCCTAATTTGTTTCCTCATTAGTTGAAAAGAATGTAAAAGAATAAGAAGAGATCTGTGTCTGTAATGCCGTCATTTAAACCTAACTTTAAGTTGTTGCTATTCCCACGTAGACAGCACACAGAGAAAAAAACATTTACACAGGCCACTAAAAACAATATAGACAACCATTTAAAGTAAAAGTAAAATGTCAGTAAGCATAGATAGGTGTAGATGTACTTTCTGTTTGCGCGACATCCTGCAGGTTCCTCGTTGTCCATCAGATGGCAGGCTTTCTCTTCAACAGCTTGATGATTTAAATCTGCCATAAATTCAAGCTGACTTTTGTCATGTTGTTATGTCAAATAAACATTTTAGACCATGTCAAATGATGTAACCCTGTGGATGCAGACTCTAATGATGAGGCCACAACTGAAAGAAGTAACCATGTTATATTTAATTTTACTAAGTATTACTGAATCTTTGCTCACTCTACATCCTCAGGGAGGGAGACGATGCAAACTGATGAAATATTCCGCTGATGTAACTGCCAGTGACTCTTACTGCAAGCCATGAGGTTTTTTAAATACTTATTATTATCACCTACTTGCAGCAAGGACTACAGGAAGTATACCAAAAAAGGCAGATATGGGACCTTTGGAGAATGCAAACAGGTTTCCTTGCTGCCGAGCTGCTCCATTGGAGCAACATGGGATTAAGGATTCCAATTTGCAACCTTCCTCACAAGACTGCTGCTTGAAATTTCATTTTTTGTGCACAGTTCTTTGTCACTGTTTTAATAAAAAAAACTCAATTTCTTCCCTAATCTGATTAGCTTTAGTTTAATTCAGACATGTTGACTGTTTTACCTCCAGAGGAGAGCTGGTTGAAATGAATGCTAAATGGAATGCCAGGGTTCAAATATTTCCCATGTCATGTTTGATGATTTGCAAAGGGGGAATAAGGCTGCTGTGTTTTTTAAGCTATGATCTTTTACTATTGAAAATACTAAAATTCAGTTGAATTTGTAATAACAGTGACACAATGACACAATGCCACGTGAACCCCATTGGGAGCTGCATCGTGTGAAGATAGATCTAATCCAATACACCCAAAACTCTAGAATACAAAAGGCCACTTAAATAACACATCACACGAAAATATATTTTAATAACAAGCGAGACAATACGGAAACACTGTCTGGAATTAGTTTTGGTGTCGCAGCAACTCAGTAGCCTCATTCGTTTTCTCTGCAAGGGTCCATAAAAAATAGCTGGACTGAGTAAATGAAATGTGGCTGAGAATGGTCTAAATTTACAGCAGTGGAAGAGGAATTGGGACAGTTATTTCCAAATCGCAGCTGCTGTTGATGAAGTAGACAACAGATAAGTGTCAGTTGGCCCGAGTGTCAAGGCTGAGAAAATAATTTGTTTAAAAATGATGGATGACAAAAGAGCAGGCCCACTGAGTAATTCTTTCTCTGACAGATAAGATGCATTGGAACTTGGTTCTGCTGGTGATCCGCTGAAATACCCTCATCTATTCGGTCCAGTGGAGATGGTAGATAAGGTCAACTGCTGTCGCTATTTTCTCCTCTGAAAATAAAATCAATATCTCTTCACATGGTGAGAGACGGGACTGAGGCACGTACAGTAAAAATTAGAAAAACACAAACATGACACGAGGGACTCAAAGTCTCTTTGTCTTCCTCTGTCTGTTTATCCACTTCCTCATTTCCAGTCTCTGAGCAGATGTAGATTGCTTATGACAGTCAGCATTGGGCCGGTGCCATTTCATTAGCTTGATGTATTGCTGGTGACAGGTGTGAGGAGCCAGATGGACTGAAATAATGTGCCATCCATAAGAATCCTCCCAGCTGACGATGGACACGTCTTATCTCACAGAGGCACACTTATCAAGTGGTGTTACCCCTGTTGGGATGGATCACAGCTGAGATTGTCTTAGACTCTGAGCACAGGAAATCAGTGTTAGTTCAAAAACAGAAGGAAAGGTGAAACAGTTATTTCTTTCTCTCCAGTGTCTTCCACAATCCTCCACTTTCTATCATTCCACTGACTCCAAAGTCTCCACATAAGCAAGCATCCAGCTAGGTTAGTAAACCACCTGGAAAAACACCCCGAGAGCTCACTGCTTCCAAACACCATCAGAATACAACTATTCATTTGTTGCCGGTTCAGGCTGATTCAACATCAACTACCTTCTCTTCCCAAGAACAGTTTATTACATATTGACTGTTGATATATCTGTAATCTGTCACCCCTCTCCATCTCTCGCACACTGTATGTGGGATTTGGTAAACCCACGCCCCACAGAAAAGTTCTTAAACGCATCAGTTATGAACACTACTGCAGAGATAAATCATGTGAATGGCGAGAGGCCAGTTAGAAGCGTTTATTGGCTTTTAAAACGAGCCAATAACGAGAAATATGTTGTAGAAATTTGGTGCCGATCTTAAAAGCCTATCGCTGTAATGATCCGAGGGCATGTAAAAGGAAATGAGCTCTGAGAGAGGAGGGGGGTGTTATGTCAAGACTCAGGGCTCTTATTGTCTGTTTGTTAATAGGGCAGAATAATTACGCTGCCTAAACCGGGACGCCATGACTCACACACACACTGTTTCACCAGCTTGTAACCAGAGGGCAACATTTTAGCGAATATCACAGTGTCTCGCAATAACTCCACAATCCTTTGATGAAAGTTTAATTGTGTACTTTTGGGGGTTTGCTGCCTTTTTTTTGGTTTACACTACCTATTTGAAGAGTGAGGGGGAGGGAGAGGAGAAAGTCAATTCTTTTGATATTCACTGATGAATACGACTTTGCCATTAGACAAAATGTGGCGTTTGTTCTTGTGTACTCTGAATCTTTTGTGGCCAACATGTGCATCGACAGTCCTGCATGCCTCCATGCTGGAGCCATGGAACATATGAATTATGAATGTCTGAAGAGTAAGGGCTTTTTTATTTGAAATGTAAGGGCCCCAAATCTTTTGGTGCACTAAATTATTCATATATTCAAATGAATCTGACTTTAAGGACATTTTTTTTCCCTTTCTTCTTCTCTTTCATGAATTTAGAGTGCACCCTTCCAGAGTGGTAGGGCAGAATTGGTTAGACTATTAGTATTAAAGGTTTTGCCAGAGCAGTGTTCTGTTTTCAAATGGTTTTGTTTTTTTTTTCATTTTTGTATCTCTTCAAGTGAGGGATGATTTTGATACAGTGCCGATATCACACTGCCTTCTCGCTCATTGTTATTCTGGACAAGCATTCGCCCGTCAGGCTGCTGCGTGTGTGTGTGTGTGTGAGTGTGTGAGTGTGAGTGTGTTCTCTCTGCTCCATGCCCTCAGATCTGTGCAGATCAATTTGATTGACATGCCACTGCAATGAGACAAAAAACAAGTGTGGCGCATATTTATTGGCTGATGTCGTTTTTTGGTTTTTTAGAATCTTTGAAAATGAAAGTGAACATGGCAAATAATTCTGCACAATGTGATGGAGACATGGACAAATATATATTTATATATATTATGTCTGTTAAATAGGATGCAGTCAAAGAATGTTTCCCTGCTAGATGACAAGTGAAACAGCTTTCCTGTGTCCAGCAAAGCTTTCAATTTAGTTTTTTTGATCTTCTCTCTCAGCGGGGAGTTTTGCAAAATGGCTCCGATGTAAAACAGATCCGGTACTACATCTGAAAGGCACTGATGTTCCGACATATTTTCAACTAATATCTTAATAAGCATTAACCTGTAACCTTTGTAGTTTAAAGAGTTTCCCACAAGTTTAGCAGAATGAGCTTCTCAAATCCTCAAACGTAGACACTCACACGTCAGCCCAAAATAGTCCTCAAAATGCAGTTGCACCCTCCTCGTTGCTGCAAGTTTCCTCCTCATTAACATGCAGTGCAGAGAGCGGTGTCCTCACAAGGGCAGCACTAAGATGGCATGGAGTCAGAACAGGCTGGGATATCACGGAATAACACGGAATAGGCGGCCACTTCTTCGCCTTCCGGGATTAGTGACAAAAGCCAGTTGAGGCCAAAACTCTTATCTCCATCCTTCAGTCCTGTCCTACACACACGCACACACACACACCAAACCACTTGAGCGGAGACAAGTGCGTACACTTACACAGTCCTAATTAGCTTTGCTGAACATCCTCTCTCTTTAGGAAAATAAGGAATTGTGTATGTATCAATTTCCTATCATAGACTCTCTGCAGAGAACATGTCTATGCACAGAGCAGCGAGTTGACTGGAGGTCAGGGGAAGTAATTATTAGAATAACTGAATAATTACAGTGTTCCTTTACTGTGTAGACACCAGGGAGTGTCTCATAAAAATGTGTACTATGTTTGTTTTGTTTTTTTCTTTTAGGGTGTTTCAGATAAAGAACGTATTCACAAATGGGTATGTGTTCATCAAATAAACCCCAGACCACTTAACACAGCTGTCACAATTCTGTCTGAAGAGCACACTAATGCAAGCCACGTGATGTGAGTGAATGTTATATTTGGATGTGATATAAAGTCATCTTCCTCTGATCTCTGCTCTCTCCGTTCTCCACGGCTGCTATTCCCCTCTGTTACCCGTGTCAGCAGGCAGATGGCGGAGGACAGAGGCATCTGTGGAGGAGGAGGAGGCAGTCTCCCTTTAGAGAGCGGGGACAGTTGTCATCTGCCACAAAATTAACACCTTCATGAATACTATTAAAGTGCTAACAAGCGTGTGCGGCAGATTCAGAGTCGCACACCCAAGAGTCTGAACCTTGTTTGTGTCCTACTCTTACAATCATTTTATCATCTAAATTAATTTACTGTAAGAGGCAAAGAAGTGAAAATACTTACTATACTTCTATAAATATATAGTAATTATAAAAACCAGTGACGCTGCATGTAAAGTATTCAAAATAATATTACAAATCGTCTTATGCGTGTTTTGTGTCTCTACATTTGATGCGACATATTACCTCATGTTTTCCTTGTAAAATGTTTTTGACATGTAAAAATGAAGAGAAGCGATCACTGCTGAAAACTGCTGAATGTCTCCATCTGTTGTTATTTAATAAAACCCCAAATGCTTGGTTTCACTCACAGATTGTGACACTAGCGATAGCGACATTTGTCTGTTGGTCCAGGTTGAACTACGTGGACATTATAGACATTCATGGTCCCCAGAAGATACATTCAGTCAAACACGCTTTTTTTTAGCACATTACTGCCTTAATTCAACTGAACTCTACTTGCTTCACTTTTAATTTCAAGTACGTTGTCCACTGAGCAAACATGCAGTGGAGATGGTCATCATCTCTCGAGGACACTGAAAGAAGGAAGTTTGTCACAGCAACAAGACAGGTTTTGTTTGAGAAGAGAATGAAAGCAAGGCAATCTGTGCACAACAGCACCTCTCATGGTATGTTCAGAAACAAACAAAAAACTGAATTTCTGTAAAAAAGTTACATACTGTAGCTTTAACTACAGTTCAGTTTAGTCAGAACCAAATTTCTCAGCGTCATGTTGTGTACTGTACTGGTGCACTTTTACACAAGGGCTCAGTTGTAGTCAACAGACGTGCAGTTCAGAGAGGGGATTAGAGCCAGAGAGGAAGAAGCTAGGAGACAGAATAAAAGCTTTAAGATAAAGATGGGCATGGAGAGCAGTGCTGGGAAGCTGAGAGCTGTGAACGTCTGTTCCTTTCTTCCCTGGCCACCCTTTACTCATCCTCCTGCCAGTTCAGGTTTTCATTCGAGCAGTGCAGTCTGGCAGCATGATGGCAGCCAGTTACTGCTCACCTCTGGATACTGTCTACTGACGCAGTTTGCTGCGCGCAGAGAGCGAGGCCATGTCAGCCACACACACACACACACACACACAAGTACTACACAGAGGAGAATGGAAACAAAGGTTTAGGTGTGTGTGTGTGTGTGGGACGGTACACATGTAATTACACACATTGATTGATCAGTCAATATATCAAACCACTTATTCCACTGTATGTCCACTGATGCTCCTTGTCTTTTTATGCTAACTAACTATTGAACAACTGTGAGAAATGTTTGATGTTTTGTGGTCATTGATGAAAGGTGATGAGCTGAGACGTGAGTAAGCATTATTCCCTACGTGAAAAAACAAGCTCTCAGTTACGGGCCCTGCGTATGTGTTGCTCCCTTTTGAATGAGAAACCATTGATAGAGTGTTCACATCTGACAGTGTCTACTCCAGCTGTAGTGCCCGTGTTGTGTGTGTCACACTGAATGACAGAGAGAGAGAGAGAGAGGGAGGGAGAGAGAGAGAGAGATGGAGAGAGGGGTAGAGAGGGAGATGGAGGGAGAGAGCAGACAGGCTTAGAGGGAAGCTCTCAGGGTAACAGATCTGGTTTGCTCGGCTGAAAGACCAAACACAACGGGATGGATTTCTGTAGGAGGTGAACGCGAGCGAGGAACAGCTGCCTCACACATAGAAAGGTCTGTAACTATTCCCTGTTTTTCTGCAATTTCATATTTGCTGCAGGCAGCTTTCTTTATGAAATGTTCCCAAATTGTTTTAAAAAGGGAGCCAGAGTACGGGGGTGGTGTTAATCTGATTTGCAAGAGGGGATTCCTGCTGAATACAAAGAGGTATTATTCACTGCAAATGTATTTGTCCTCTTCAGTTGCTGGCAACTTTATTCAGCAATTTATCACAGTCTGAACGGGAGTGAGAAAACAAGCAGTGTTACAGGAAGAAAGAGAAATACAGAAATGTTCCAGGGGACTTGTCAACAGTTTAGTGCCAGCATCCAGTAAACAGGGTTAACGTTGGGGGGAAGATATGTTGTCTGCCTTCAGTCAGCTACTTCAGAAATGAGCTGTTGTGGCTTTTGAGAAAAACAGGAAAGGAGGCACTCATGAGTAGATTGAGATGAAAAGGATGAGTGCATAAAAAGTGTCCTTTCAGGGCAATGTGAACAAGAACAGCTTGTTTGTGCTTAGAATGATACACGATCCAGCCCGTTCACTTCAATAAAGTCAGCGTTACATTTATTGGCAACAGCACTGAGGAAGTATGAGGGGAAATAAAAGATGTGAGAATGAGGTGTAAAAATACACTTCACCACAGGGATAAACTAACACACACACACACAGAGATCAAAGTAAGACGAGCTCATTATCCACGCTGGCCACTGACCAAAAACACCTCCTTTCTATTCATAAGGATCAGAGTTTCTGGTTTGAACCCGTGTTATAATAAGCTCTCTGCAACACCTCGGAGATCTCAGTGCAGTTGGGGCACTTTTGTAATCCTCACTTTCATCCAGCGAATCTCTGAGAGACCCAGACAGTTGACAGCAGTGGTGCTCGACCCCCCCGGTGCAGCTTCGAGTGCATTCAGGTGCGCTGTGAGATTTGCACATTCAAATGTAACGGCAATGAATAAAAACATCAGTTTATTGTTTTGAAGACTCATTCAGATTCTAAATACGAAGACTTATCTTCATCTCAATTATCCGGCATATTGTATTTATATTTGGTGCATCATTTTTAAGCAACAACAACAATCCAAACTAGAGAGAAATAATTAAAATGATTAAAAGGAGCTTCGGGTGAACATTGCTTTCTTCAAACTTTCATCATTCCTGCATATCTCTGGACTCTACGTGAGTTATCTGTGGGATTTGGAGCTGATT
This sequence comes from Microctenopoma stevenorrisi, assembly GCA_032270685.1. Lineage (NCBI taxonomy): Eukaryota > Metazoa > Chordata > Actinopteri > Anabantiformes > Anabantidae > Microctenopoma > Microctenopoma stevenorrisi. The sequence continues at coordinate 12,853,846 of JAUMTR010000006.1, forward strand.
GGGATTCATGTGGCTGTTCCTCAGGTCAGTGTTCAGTTGATTGGCCTCAGAATATAGGATTTATAACATGTTTAAAATTCTGGACACTTTTATCTCTTGGCAATCTCCTGTTGGACCTGAAACTGTCTGTGTGGGTCTCACGTGTGGGTCCATGCCTGTGAATGAATATTCCTGGTATTTCTGCTATTGGCTCAGCTTGTCTTTGTTTGTTCAGGCTTGTGGTATGAATACCAATGAGAAAATATCCACACACACACACACACACACACACACACAGAAAATATGGCCTAAATGCCATGACATTTTGTCACACATGGATCTTGTCCATTATTCATTAAGTGAAGAGCTAATACCAGAACTGAAGAGCCACCAGTATATGCCTCTCTCTGAAGTATTAATAAACCTAATAATATAGGACACTAAGAGAAATGCTGTTTTACAGAAAAACAGGTAAAGGCATGATCAAATAAAGGAGGACTGCGATTGCGGACTGCTGAGGAGCGGATTGAGAAAGTGGAGCAGACGACGCAACGTTGCACAACGTCTCATGAGAAGTTTGGCTGAACACGCTCCTCGCGCAGAGGATGAGATTATTTGTGGAGTGACTTGCGAAGACTGTGCAGCTCCAGAAGGGGTTTGATCGGGACAAAAGGCGGCTTTGGGAGTACAAAGCTCACTGTCTATAAATACAGAACAGTGGTGAGCTCAAGCCAAGAATGTACAAGCAAAGGTGGAGCACAGAGAATAGAACGATTTGAAAATAGTGAAGAGAAATTTGCTCAAGGCTGCCTGGTTTGAAGAGTGTGCAGCAGAGCAAGCCAGCGCTTTACGGAATACATTAAAAGCCCCTGGCTTAGCTTACAGGCCATGGTGATGTTGAAGAAGTGCAAATGCATAACCAGAAAGAAATTGTGAAAATGAAGATGACTTCTGGAAAAACTCAAGCGACTGAAAAAGGAGGATGAGGATGATTCTCCTTCCTCCTCCGACTGGAATAGGAAGTCACTTCTTCTACGTGGACATGTAAATTAAGTAATGCAGCCTCTGGCTCTGGCTCTGGCGATGGTCAGCCTCAAGGAATGGCAGTGTCTCCCGGAGACCAGTCAGGCATTGCCCTCTGCCTCCCAGAGGAGCTGCTACTGCCAGCTTTCATTATCCGGGAAACAGCAGTCAAACACAGAAGCCATTCATGCCTTTTCAGGGGGAAATACAGGAGCGCTTGAGAGTAAGCAAGACTTTCTTCTGCAAGATGAGCAGTGCACGGCCTCTTCAGCCGCTCGACCCACAGTATATGTAGGTGTTGAAAAGAGCAACCACGGCAGAGTCGACACACAGCTGTGTATGTTGACTCTGCCGTGGTTCTCACATGGATTCCGTTCCTCACTATCACAGACTTCAAATTGATGTGCAAAAAACAAAAACCACAAATTCTTTGGTCATTAGCTTTTTTCATCTGAATTTAAATCCAGTCTGCACATGTCTGGGAGGTAACCCCTCCTTTTGTCTCAGACCGGGCTCGCATATTTGAGGTAAGCAACAAGCTCCAGTAAAGCCAGGTTTTGCTTCAGAGACTAAAGAACAGACAGAATACAGCTCAGTGGACCACAGGGAAAATAGACAGGCAGAACCGATTTACCTGGTCTCAACTCAGACTCAGCTGACTAAGACAACAGAAAAAAAGTCTTTAGATGGCGCTAGAGGGTGGCGGACAATGCATGATCACCTCAGTGACCCCTAACCCTAACCCTAACCTAACCCTAACCCCTCTAACCCTAACCCTAGTAGACAGTGATCATTAAAAAGCTGCTTAACTTGTTTTTCTTAACTCACCACTTAGAGACCTATCACTAAATAAAGTTTCTGGTGAATAAATAAGATTTTGATGTTGGGTTTGATCATTTGACCATTTAAACACGGATAGAAACTACAACACAAACAACATATTGCCTAAAACATGTAAAAAGCAAAGACATTACTTTTCCTCAATTAGGATTCATCATTTTCCAAATGAGCCCCAGTATTCTGCTGGCAGTTATTTCTAAGGAAAATAACTACTGGCATTTTATTATGCGTAGGCGTGTTTGTGTGTGTGCATATACATGTATGTCTGACCTCTTCAGCCTCAGCAGGACTGCGTGGCCTGCCCTCTTAAAGTAGATTAGCCTGAAAAAGAACTGAACGTACCATGTTGCCTGGATACAAAAAGCATCATTAACCACAATTATCAGCCACTTCAGCTCACAATGACCAAGCCTCGTCACAAATTTCAAAACAACGTATCATTAACGACAGTAAAATATACACAGCAGAAGGGAGAAGAAAGGAAAGACAAAGGAAGGACGGTGAATAAGATGAGGAAAGGTGGCAGAGAAGAAGAGTAAAGACACGTTTTGAGGAGGTAAAAGTACAGAAGGATCAGAAATTCAAACACACACCCACATATATTTATTAATTTATTTATTTTTTTGGCAGATCAATCCCTGCGTTAAATGAATAAAAGTAGGTTGATGAAGTGAGGCAGGGGAAATAGAAAAGATAAATTGCTAGACTATTCATCAGTAGTTGGAGGGAAAGGCAACGTCTGTGCAGTGAAAATCAATTCTTCAATTCTGAGAAACTGCAGGAGAGAGAGAGAAACTATGAGTTAACAAAAGCACCGAGCACTTTTCCAGCGGGAGTAGTTGATAAAGAAAACAGAGCTGGGGCAGGAGAGCATCCAATCACAGAAAGACAGTACAGCCCAACTCATCTCTCCTCATTAGACTGTGCCTGAAGGTACAGTGGGCTGTAAATTAAAGAGAGCAGAGATCTTGTCTGCTGTTCTGTCCAGAGAGACAAATGGAGAGAAGAAGAAAGAAAATGAAAGGGAGTGAATAAGGGGAGACAAAAAAAAACTGTTTGAGGACAGAGTGATTGCTTAACTTTTAAAGTAATGGTACAAGATTAAAGACGGCAAAACTTTTGACTGCTGTTGTAATTTAACGCTAAATACACAATTATTTATTATTTAGACAGATGTGTGCAGATGTGGACACTTCCCTGTAACTAGCACTGGCTATCGGGCTGTTTTTACGCCCAGTGACGTGGACAGAGCACAGTGGACAGAGTGTCTGAAGTAAGACATCGCTGAGGTTTGTTAGCTGACTCTGGAATCAAAAATATGAATGTAAATGTGAATTAGCTCAGATGATGTCATGTGATTACATTTACAGGATAATTAGTAGACTAATCTGGCCTAACAATGTTTATGGACCAGTGTATAAAAGCCTGCCGTCGATACGTTGTCCGAGAGCTGAGGACAGTTAATCTATAACCTGTAGTGGTTTTGTGGCTTTATTTGAGCTGCAATAGAGGGACAGCAGCTGTCCAATGCCAAAAACAAAAGAAAATAAATGGAGAACAGGAATTAAGTAATGCCTGCGCACAGATTACGTAATTTGTGCTGTCAATTTGGTAATCTATGAGCACTATTTAGTTTTGTTTGCCCTCCATGGGCGCTCCTGGACTTAACAAATGTAATGTGGGCAACGTTTTTACAACAACAGCCCCCAACAGTGTTTACTATCTGGTGTTAGAGTCAGAAGATGTTATTCAGACGTGAGCAAGCTTCTTAAACTTTACTTAATCAACTTATAAAACTATTCAGGAAAACTATGCACGCTCACTACATATCATAAACAATTATGAATTGATCACTCACAAAAGAAATATTCCCTAGTTATGAGCAGCAAATCTTACATTCCTGTTCAAAATAACTTACTGTACTGTTAACGGAAGTGATGAGGGGTGACATCCAGCTCGTTCTGTGTGTAGTCAGCTTTGGATCTAAAGCTAAAGACTAAAGACTGCTGTTCATGATTAGTTAACCACTTTTTCTTACTGACATACTGGAAAATATTCTATGAACAAGTTATTTTGTGTGTGTGTGTGTGTGTGTGTCTTTCTGCGTCTCATAGACATGGAATATCTCTGTATGACAACGTTCAGTCACATTTGTGTGCGATGCAGCAATTTGCAGTGGAACACTATTAGCAGTATTATTATAGAGTGGAGGAGGGCTGGCTCTCAGCTGTCTTTATGAAAGCTGATTATGAGGAGTTTAATTTAATCAGATAAGGATGCCTTGATTCATGAGCAGAAGCTGCTCAAGGCACCGAGCCTGACAGGCATTGGGTGAGACAAGCACGCCCCCTGCTGTTCATTACATGCTCTAAGTACAGACTTTCAATCTAACGAGATTAATGACGTTTCATGTGGAAGTGGAAAATATCAGATGATCATAGGCTGGCACCTGCAGGATTCTGATGTGTTTAACTAGATATTCACCCACTGAAACAATTTCCTTCACTGTGATTATAATATAAAAATGTTTTACTGTAAAAATGCTTTAGATATTTCATTTGAACTTTAGTCTCAGACTGAAACTTTTTTGTCATTACAGGTAAGTATTTGTGTTTGTATGTGAATCTGAGGCTTTCACACTAATTGGTGGCTTTGCATAAGTGTTCCTTAATCTCAGCCAAAGGTGTTTGGATGCTTTCTAAGCATGTGGTTGAAAGCTGTGTCAGCGGGCGTCTGCCATGCTCAAGTGTTCTGGGGGGAGGAATAAAATGCCTGCCAACTCCCACAGACAACAGAAAATGTCTACAGGTCAATTCTGTTGTTTCACGATAAATTTCATTTTCTTTTTTTCTCTCCCTGAAGGTCAGAACTTTAGCCAGGATGTCGGGGATGGATGTCCCGGTGGTGGACCACAATGACACTGCAATCTCTCCAGTGGACAATGGAACTTTCCTCCGTTTCTCCCCAACCTCTGCATCCACGTCAGCCGCCGCCTCATCGCCAGGACATCCCGGCAATGTGTATGTTTATGTGTGGCTCTTCCTCAGCCTGCTGGTGTTCCTGCTGACGCTCCTCATCATCTCCCTGCACAGGCTGAAGAACATCATCTCGTCTTCCTCCTCCGTCCCCGACTGCAGCAGCGAGGGAGGGAGCTCTTTCACCAACATGGAGATCTGTAGCATCTCGTCCCAGAGATCCACAATCTCCTCACTCACCCCCTGAGGGTGATGGGACGGAGCATGTGCAGACACATTTAAACCAGCATGCTTACATGCACACACACTGAGCACGCAGAGGCTCTTCTCCTCCTCACTGTGACATAAAAACACAAAAACACACCACCAGCTACCAAGGATCTAACAACCTGAGTTTACGGCCCATGCATGCGCACTCCATTTCAGATGGTCCGGTGTGCCAGGTGGCACAGAACATCGCTCACAATGTGATGAAGAGGTCTGATTAGTGGGGTGAGAGTGACTGAACCCTTCTCAGCCTTATTTCTGTCCTTATTAGGAAAATCGGACCTGAAAACTTCTTTCCATCTGCAGCAAAACCCATAAAGATGAACTGCTACTGCTTCCTCTGTAGAACAGATAATGTGATTTCAGTGCTGAATCAGCATTAAATTATATCCAGGATCTTTACTTTGAACAAAATGAATGGCTGTGTCTAAATTAGTCAGCGAGACATACAGGCTTCACTGCGACTGTTTTACCCTGTGACAAATGTGCTGTTACACAACAGAGATGACAGGCAGGGTGCAGCGGATGTGTGAGGAAAACATAAGGTATAAGATAGTGTCTCACTACAGATAAAGACAGACATGGTGAGAAGAAGCATAAACTACCAGATAAGATTCTGGCCCTGAAAGACAGGTCTGGCTGTGCAAGGGATTACCTTCTGAGCCTGTCAGCTCACACGGCGTCTGAGTGCCGTCTCCATAGTGACTAAAGCGCGCGAGCTCTGTGCAGCTCTCCTCCTTAGCCCTGTGCTGAGTGTACTGCCCCCTTAAGCTACATTAACGCTTGTTCCTGCCCATATGATTTTTCGCGGCAACCTATTTGCTTTAATTCTGAAAGACACAGTTTCTTTGACACACACCAACAAACCAGCAACAAAACATGCTATAGTTAGGTGAAAATAGTCCAGACCTTTGTCGCAGCTGTTCACCAAATGCAGTCACAACCAAAAAAAACACAGATGTCAGTGATGACAGTAAAACGTGTCACAAATTCTCACTCCTCTCACATACGTTGTGCTTTTCAGGTGAGAATGTTATACAGTACCTGTCAAACTCTTTGGTTCCTTCAGGAAGCAAAACCCGAAACTTAGAATGAATCCTTATCAGAATCTAAAAAAATGCATGTATGTATTATATAAGCAGTGTGGTAAATATTCCAGTTTCTGTAGCACTAGGGTTTAAAATTATAGTTAAAAACTGTTTTCATACAAGAAGTAAAATCATTTTGCCAGTTGAACTAGAAATAGATTAAGATTTATATTCATTCACAGATTTGGTGACCAGTGACCTCAGCTTGCATGATTTATTGTGCTGTACACCTTGTGACTACAAATTTATTTTGGGCCCTCTCTGGCACACAGACAATGCTGCTTTCTCTTGTTCTCAATTTGAAGACCAGGTCTGCCGCATAAAATATGCTAACTGAAACCTCCATCTCCTGAATAAAACAATTTGAGCACATTTTCACACTGTTTTTGCTCCAAAGTCCTGGCTCTGAGTTACAGTGCATGCCTCGTTTCTTGCGTTTTATTTAAGCAGGAGACAACATAGGACCAGATCCTAAAGTTGGGCAAAGAAGGACAAAGCACTGCAAATAAAAAAAAAAAAGAGAATATTACTAAAGTTAAAACAATAAAGTTGTTTGTGTGAAAGTGTCTCAGGATATGACTGAACTGAAAATCACTCCAAAGCGGAGAGTTTAACAAGTCAAGTGTGTTTCGAGAACATCAAATTATCTGAAAAGTGTCCTGAAATCATTTTAGGAAGGAAGATTCCTTTCAGACTGATGACTCATACAAGCTTTTGGGCAATAAGTTGCACTCGACGGCTCCCTCTCTCGGAGCTGCTCTCACATTCAATGACACATTATATGTGACCAATGAAAAGTCCTCAAATTCTTTGAATATTTTATTTTTCTTATCATGATTTTTTCAACTCACACATGTCATATTTTACATCTTTGCAATAAAACATGAATACAATAGTTTTTAGGGTTTCATAGATCCAAAAATATTTAACCTTTTTTTTGGATACGTAAGTCGATAGAGTATGTGCATGTGTGCATTTGATCAAGATGGCTTCACACATACAGTACATCTCACATTTCCAGCACGTCTCCTCCCTCCTCCCCACCTCTATCAGCTACAGAATCATGATATTGCTTACAACTGTGAGGTTGTAAAACTTAATAATCACACATGAGCTCATGTCTTTAATACAAACATCAATGCACAAATAATCCCGCAGGGAAAATGGACCTAAACAAAATGGCAGCTGACCAGAAAGAACCAAGCTAATAAATAATGATATGTGATTGGTGCAAAGTGCAAATACAAAACAAACTTTTACCATGATTTGATTCTCTTTTTTTTTAAATAATCAACAAATGTGGGTAAGTGAAGGTTTCCTTTGCTCTATCAGTCTTATTCAGCTGATTAAGTCTTCCACCAAGCCTGAACCAAGACTATATGTACATATTTGACAAAACAATCACCAAATATACAAAGGAAATCATGTCAGTTCTGCGGTTTTCATCTTTGCTGGAACTGGCAAGATCTCGTTATCATTACCATCTCCGGCAAAGCAATCGCCATCCATGACACTGCCGGTCGTTATTACCATCAGGCTATTCAACATTATAATAATTATTACACAATATTTTACATACAGCAAGTCATTAATAAATTAAAGGTGATAAGCGCAGTTTGTGAAGTGAAAGTGTAGACTCCGATGGAAACAGAGTCTTATTTACATATAAATCAGATTTAACCCTGCTGTGGGTAAAAGAAGAACTAATAAAATGAATGTAGTAAAATAAAATAAAACCAGGTAAAGTCAAATAAAATTTTAACCCCAGGAAAATTTTCAAGGATGAATTTAAGATTAATCCAATAGCACCGGTTTCAGTGGGTGGGACTGGTTCGTTTCTGATCATTACTAATCAGTTCAGACACGTTGAAGGAGTCCTAATTTGTGGTGCACCCGAGTTAATTCCCACGCTGACTTCTATAACGAAAAGTATAGAACACAAATTTAAAACAACATCGAAAAAGAACAAAAAAAACTGAACATAGGTTCTTTGTCTGTGAAGCATTAAGCGTACCAGGAACCACAAGTGCACCAGGCTTGTGAGTGGTACATGTATGACTGACCTCTACAAGGTCTGCTTGACTTGCTCTTTTTCCCCCCATTCTGCAGTCTCTTTATTTTAAGTTGGTGTGTATCTTCAGGGTATTATGTGTCAGTGGTTACACCTGTGTGTCTACATACACGTGTTCCACCAGCGCTGCCACATTCTCAGATCAAGTAAACTTCTAAAGGGAATAGAGCCTAAGGTCCGGTACGTGTTTATCCTTCCTCTCAGTACCTGCAGTTTCCCCGTGTTACAGATACACAGCAGACTGCTCTCCTCCCCTTCGTGATCCTCTCCTCTCGCCATCCTCCTCTTACTCAGGCGAGCCACGTCAGTACCTGTTCTGGTGTTCGTAGTGCCAGCGGTTGAAGTCTATGTTGAACGCCACAATGCTGCCTGACGCCATGCCAGTGATGAGGGTCCTGAGGGCGGAGCACACACAAACCAAACTCTTAAACATACTAAACTAGAAACAGTATTAGATATAGTATTATTTCATGGTAACAGGGCATCAAATGGTTTACTTGCTGTTTGGCCCACTATTCATCATTCAATATTCTTTTGTCATCCCTCCAGAAACCCAGTTTCCCCAATAGCATTAGTGCCTAAGCAAAGTATCCTAAATCTGCCAGCTTCTTACAAATGGTACACAGTGGGTATCTAATCCTGTCTGCCACGGTGGCACCCTGTCGGTTTTACCTCTGGTCGTGTGAGAGGTCCATGGCACGGATGCCGGCGTCGCAGCCTGGATAGATGTAAAGCTGTTTGAAGTCGCACGCCTGCCAGACCTCCACAACTCCATTATCACCACCTGTCACCAGGTTCTGTCCATCACTGCTCAACAGGATTGCCTGGGTAGAAAGACAAGACGCTCAACGATAGAAATCCATGTACAATTAACTTACAAAAAATGTATTTTTACATAAACCACAATAACGCTGAGAGTCTTACCCGGGTGGAATCATTGACCTCCATTTGGGCCAGCAGTTTTCCATTTATGCTGAAGTTGCAGAAGCGGCCTCTCTCATAGTAGATAATACAGTGGCCTTCGCTGGACACCGAGATGAGACGAGGCCGCTGACACATCTCGGGCCCCTCTAGGGCCCTGAGCAGGTCCCCTGTGATAGTGTGAACTAGGCACGGTCCCTCTGAGGAGCAAGACAAAAGCTTTAATAGTATAACATAGTTTTAGTGAATGTAGATGTAGTGGATGAGAGTTTTAATATCTAAATATAATGCTGTATATACCTCTATATATATATATAAGAACACACACTCACCTTTAGCCCCACTGATGACCAGTCCCAGCTCAGCACAGACAGACACACACACCACCTCATGGTCATGTCCTGTCAGTACTGCTCTGGGAGCAGGATAATCACCTGAAACAGGAAACACAGTTAAAGACATAGAATATAAAACTGTGTCTGTCCCTGTAAGACAGAATCTTACAGGAACAGACACATTTTTACACATGCCGTCTGCGTCATGTCAACACTCACTGTTGTTAGGATTGTCCCCTATAATGTGGTGCCGCCCACTCCAGTACCACAGTAGAAGAGTGGCATCCCTGGAGCCTGACACGATGTAACAGTCGCCACCTATGTACGACTCTGACCGAGCAAGACACGTCACCACGTCCCAGTGGCCGAAAACAATCTGGGTCAGTTTTCCTACGGAGAAGAAGAAAGACGGTTAGGTCAGCGTGCGCAATCTACTCCTGCTTATGATAAACTCAGCACTAAATCTTGAGTTTGATAAGAACTGTCTTCTAAAAACCATGCCCACCGGTTTCAGTAGAGTAAACACGGAAGCTCTTATCCCAGAAACCACAGACCAGGATGTAGCGGTTGTCGGCAGTAACCACAAAACAGTGTGTGTTGATTTGGATGCTCTGGTCCACCAGGTCAGTGATTTGACGCTTGTTCACGCCTGAGTTGTTCGCTTCATGGGCACACAGAGATGTCAGTGGGTTAATAAAGACACAGAAACGCAATACAGTTCACGAGCTGAAAATAATTTTAACCTTTCCTCATAATTCAGCACTCAGTGTTTTACAGAAGGACAGTGGCTTAGCAGATGAATCCCCAGCATATCATGCAACATACGGACCTCAGTCCTATTAACGACCTGCGGAGCTCATTATCTACCAACATACACACAATGACTCTTATTAGTGTTGTCGATATTCTTTACTCTTAGAAACTTGTCTGGGTAGAAGCTTTTCATTGTTATCCTAAATGGAAGAAGATATTTGTGCACCGACCTATGAGAGGATCCATCTCGATGGGTAGATGATGAGCCTGTTCCAGGGAGTAGCCTGGTGCTCCGCGGAGGCCTGAAGGGTTGAAGGGTCAAACAATCATACACAAATAACTCGAACTAAAACCTTCAAAAAGTGCACTGTGGAAAACTGTCGTGCACGTTAATGTTCACATATAAGTGTCTAAACATTAAGATAACTTATTAGAAAAGCTTCGTGTGACTGTGATAAATGACACCTGCTACGCTAATGAGGTCACTCATGAAAATATATGAGGCTTAGATTAACAACATACAGGCTGCAAATAAAAGCAAAGTCAAATAGTTTATTAGCTTCACAGGACGCGATGTGCTTGTCATAATAACACAGAATTTATTGTCTGATTTATTATTTTTATTCATCTTTAAATTAGACGTTTAACCATTGAGTCATTACATTTCTAGTTAAAAGTTCAAGAAAGTGATTTTCTGAGCAATGATAGTGCTAAGCCTTCCTCCTTGTTGTGTCGCTTGCCTTAATAATTAATTGACCAATTGGTAAATTGATCATTTCAGTGTGTTATCAAGGGATTGTAGCTCTCCAGTTTGTGATAACAGTGTAGTCCCATGACATCATCAATAGATGAATACAGTGGTGTACGTTTGTAATACTGTGCGCTGGTAGTTTCAGCACCTTCAGAATATTAAGCAGAATGGAAAATTAAATTTCAAGTCTGGGTTTCTGTTAATATAACAAAATGCCAGTAGAAACAAAATGAATTTTCCATTTGCAGCTACACAGACAAAAAAACATCTGCATCCTACAGAGAGCACTCACCGACTGTGTTGTGCCAGCGGTTGACAGCGAACAGCCGGCTACAGGTGACTGTGACGGCCGCTGGTATGCTGAGGTGAGGCAGCGTGTTGGCTGCCACGTGAGTGACGGGAGAGTTGGAGGGGAACTTGAGCACCATGATGACATCCTGCTGCATCTGATCCTTGAACATCAGAGGGCTCTGGGGAAGGAAACACTGGTGAGACAGACAGAGAGAGAAAGAAGGACACGGAGGGAGGGAGAAGGGCAGAACGACATCAAGGAGGGAGGGGGGGGGGGTGAGATGTGGTAAAAGTGAGAGACAGAACAGATGGAACATAAGGGGGGGGGAAAGGTATATTAGTGGGAGCGCAGGGTCAAATCAGGTACACACACTGAGGGGAGCTCTAGGCCCAGAGAGGAGGTGCTGCTGAGGGGAGCAGGGAAGACAGAGGGGCTAAAACCAAGATTATGTAACATAATCTTACATCTTCATTCACAGTGGTAACACAAGCCGTTCATATCAGTTGACTATAGATAAAACGCCATTCGTTTATAAAAGTTCAGTATGAGCAAAGTCAAAGGAGTCAAACCCTAAAGCAGTTTATTTTTTAAAACGTTGGTTCAATAACAATCTTTCAACAAAAAGACAATGAGTTTATTTCTGTTACAGCCTGTATCAACTGTGCTCCACGTGCTCTCACCAAAGTCTATTTGTAAGCACACACTGAGGATAGAAGTCAAAGTGATTCTGACAGGCAAGGTTTTCTCACCAGGTGCATGGCAGAGGAGCGAGGTGGATGTGGCTCTATCAGCAGCTGGGAGGGGATCTGACCACAGACCTGAATCTGTGTCTCTATCGTCTGCACCCAGAGATGAGAAGACATTATGTGAGAGCAAAGGCATAGTTTTTACATCCATCTGATTACATGGTCTCGGTTGGACAATGAAACGTACCTCCCGCTGTGCAGCTTCTACGTTGTCTAGGGTGACTGCTCCCTCATAAGACAAGAAGTTGAACACGTTGAGTGCTCTGACTGCTTCTGGCCCTCGCTGCTTGTAGCCAAATATTAGATCAATCCACTGGTGGAGCTGGCACGACACAAACTCGCTCTCCAACGCCTGGACACGTGCAGAGAGAGAACGACAGAAGTCAAAAATGTGTTTGGTGTCTCCCCAGGAAATGTGGAAGCGGAAGATTTAGAAAGAAGAAGAATTTTAGAAAAGATTATGTGTCTCTCACCATCCGGTTAATTCTGACGAAGTCTTCGGGTTTCTTAGCCCAAGCTGGAAGCTCCACGTCACACACAGGAACGCCGTCGTCACGCACCCCGAGCTCGTACTCGTTACTGTTGACGAACATCTCAGGCAGGTAGTAGAACTCCGGGATCAGCTCCTAGCGTGCACAACAGTTACACAACGTCTAATTCAGCCCATCTGTTAGTTTCTCTTAAACGGTAACTTCTTTCAAAAACTCTGTGAGAATCTAAATGACAACAACTGTCATTATCAGTCTATTGATGCTGTCACAAACGGTTTTCCGTAATAAAAATACTACGCTGGATTCTCAGCTACGAATTACTGGTTGTGCTTTGACATTTAAAGCGCTGTACTGGCTCACAGACAGAAAAGAACCCAAAGCAAGCAAAAGGATTGGTATGGTTATGTGTTTCTCAGTAGTGACTTTTGCTTTTCAATAATCTTCGAGAAGTTACCGTCACATCCGCCGTGTCCCTCTGGCAGTTCCTCCACGAGCAGCCTATTCCAGAGAAGGCTCTGTCCGGATGGTCAAACTTGTTGTCGTTTGCGTTGAGGAAAAATGTGGTGAAAGGTTCCTACAGATACGAAACATTGCCATTGTGCCATCAAAACAAGGCATGTTTCATTAAGATCTTAATTAAGTTTTAGCTTTTAACCCCCCCAAAACAGTATGTGAAGAATTTGTTGTAGAACAGAAGTATTTCCTCTCATGTCACTCGGCTCTCAACGTCTTCCTCCGACTATGCTCTCTGCATGCGTTAGCTCACTCGGAAATTGATTTGGGTAAAAGCGCCTCATGACTCCCTTTGAATGTAATTGTCGTAAGTGGCTACTCACTATTCTGAGCATCCACATGAGTGTGGAATGAGCAGTGGAGTATAGGGTTGTGTAGTGGTGAGGAGGCACGCTGTCATCGTCCCACGTCTCATAGCGCTCGGCATAAAACGCTGCTCGTTTGGGATTCAGTGCGCCGATTGGCTGGAAGAGACCAGACGGAAGTGATCAGCTTATGACAACAGCATATGCACTTTTTGGTTCTTGTCTACAGTAACATATTCGGTACAAAGAGGTCAACATTTGGAAAACTGGAAATAACATCAACAGCTTTTAAGTTCCCATCCATCCATTATCTTCCGCTTATCCGCAGTCGGGCCGCGGTGGGCGCTGGAGCCTATCCCAGCTGTCTTTGGACGAGAAGCGGGGTACAGCCTGGATGGATCGCCAGTCCATCGCAGGCCCAGACACACAGACACACAGACACACAGACACACAGACACACAGACACACAGACACACACACACACAGACAAACAACCATGCACACTCACATTCACACCTACGGACAATTTAGCATGTCTTTGGACATGTTTTTTTCATTTGTGCTCTAGTAAAAATGCAACAAAGACAAGTTTCTTTTCTTCCCACTGCTGGCTTTATGACATAGTATCAGAAGTGCAAACAAGTGAAAAAGTGCTTGAGCGCCTGAGTGCTCTAACCTTGGAGAGGTCTCTGAAGTTGCCAGGTAGTGTGAGATCGAGTTCCTCTGAATCATAGTTGGTCAAGACCCAGGGGAAGACAGGGTACTGGTTCAAATCATTATAGGTCCTCCCTGCAGGGACGAAAGGTGGACAGGTTAGGAAAAAAAAGACAAAGTGAATACAGATGCATCACTTTTCAGTTTCAGTAGTGTGATGCACACGTTGGTGCTGGTCTGATTCTGCATCAGTTTTGCCATATCACACACTACAGCATGTTAATATTTATAATTATAATCAGACTCATGTTTAAAGATTTAATTAGTGAATCTAACACCTAAAAAAAACATAAAAGGCCAGTTTACATAAACTCTTCTACATCTTCTAAGAGAAATAAAACATTAAACAAGTAGCTGCAGTGGTTGTTTTTAACTCATTACCTGTTCATGTAGTTTTATGGCTGATAACGATTAATCTAATGTAGACATATTTTTTATCTGGTCTTTTTACACTGGACGCGGTGTGTGTTTCTATATTATTTAAATGCTGAGATCCACAGCCGAATGAGAGCTCATGCGTCATGACTGAAAGCGGACTTTACCTGCAATAGTGTTGAGGAACATGAGGTACTCAAAGTTGGAGATCTCTCTCCTCTGCCAGCGCTGCGTCATGTTGGACGACTTGAAGAGCTGACGTGGGGTTGCCAGGGAAATCCGCCTGAGATGGGCACAAATACACGTGTTGGAATAGATTCGCTGTTGTTATTATCAAAAGGGGAAATGCAGGTACAGCCCAGAACAGAGGTGAAGCAGATGACTACACGTTGCACCTACCTGGCCTGTGGCAGGCCGTAACTCGTTCCTACCCCCACCCGTGGGAGACTGTAGACCACCCTTTTAACTGTGGCCTGGTCAGGGAAGTTAAACATCACAGACGCTGGAGAGAGGAAGTGACAGCATATATTTAAAATGCTGATTTTATGTTGCTCACTGGGTAAATACGTCCTAAACCGGGACATTAGTTTAGGAATTAGGAACCAAACTTAGAGCACAAGCAGTGTTTGTATTTTTCATCCTGATCTCTCGCACACGGTGGCAAAATACTCCACTGAAGAAGGAAAGATTGAGCGTCACAGAACTCCACGAGAGAAAACACACTTACATGAAGAGGCCCATTAATATGCACTTCACTCTGCACTATCCCAACAATATTTAACTGAATGTTTAATTGAGTACTTTACCGCTCGCAGAGCTACATTTTAAACATTTTCAAACATTTTAATACTGACTTCTATTTATTTATTTATTTCTTCTTCACAAAACCAAATAAATACTAAATCATTTAAAAAGGTATTGATGTGCCGGTTCCATCACTAGTAACTAAACACAAAGTGTTTGGAAGATTTGTTGACCTGCCTCCCATAAAATATGGACAGTTTGATGAGTTGAAGTGATGGCAAAGGATTAATGCACGTGTGTTTTTGGGCAGCTGATGCATACAAAAGTGTATTAATAAAAGTAAAGAAAGATGTTTGCAGATTTACTTCTGTTGGCCATGAAGACCTCGAGTCCTGTGTTCTGCAGTAGGTAGCGTCTAGAAAACACGGCTCGGATCTCACTGAACATCCATTTGCCGTGCAGACCCTCTGAGTAGGCCAGCACCTGCACAGGAAAGAAAACAATTAACTAAACATTTAAATGATCAACGGAGAACGTGGCCTGAATATCGTTTCCTTTCTTATGCACTGAACGATGACGTTGAAAAGACGTCCTCACCTTAGCGTCAGTCTTCTTGAATGATGGATCATCTTCGTCCACCTCAAAGTAAATCTCAGTGGTAGTGATGGACAGAGTCCCTCGAGCCACCACTACTGGAGCTACAAGTTGAGCTGGAGTACTCAGAACAACAGGGCCTAGGGGAAAATAGTTGTATTATGCAATCAGAAAACCTTATTCATCCCAGAGAGAGCTGCTTACAGACAATCACACAAAGACACAGAACAAGAACAATTCAGTACAGAAATCAGTACAGAAATGACTATGTTTCTGAAATAGAAGCAGAATTATTAACATCAAATTCTAATCTGAAATAGAGTGTAGACTTTGTTAGAATTAAAATATATGTGTTGTATAAAGAAACTGTCCAAACCTTTGATTGGTAGCATGCATTATTCGTTATTCAATTAAGTACTCGTTACTCTGACAAGATCATGAAAACATTATCAATAATCACAAATGCTGCAATAGAGAGTAATTTAAACGTTGATTATAGGCGTTGTCTACTTTACTTGCTGTGGTAAACAATGCAATAATAGGTGTAAGTCATTAACATTAAATCCGGTAACGGGTCTGATTTTCTTATTTTATTTTTAGTAAAGAATTATTTAATCTTGTTGAGTCACATAAATCAGCCAGATTGTTAGTACAGTAGCATAACTTCCTAACCCCCCCACTTGCCTTTGGAGGTAAAAATTCTTGGACAGAAACGTGCTAAAAAAACAATAGATGATAATAATCAGTCGTACTTTATGGCCGTATGTCCATAAGTGTCTGTGCGAAGGCCTGTGTCTGCATCTTACCAGCGAGGTTGTCGATCTCTTTTTCCTGCAGCAGGCTGACGGCGTCATCGTCGCCCTCCAGCATTAATTCTGCCTCCGGGTTCTGGGTGACCACGGACTGGCTGCGGAATGTCTTCTTTGACTTCAGCGCCTCCTCTTCCTCCTCTGTACCTTTGTGAGTGTGTTTTTAAGAGAGTTTTAGAGGGTTTCGTGTGCGCAAAGACCGAGTGCAACGTGTTTCTATTAGTGACCGTTACACACCGTAGTCATCCAGAACTTTGAGCGACACATCGGCGTGAGTGGATCCAAAGGCATTCCGCACAAACCTCCGTCTCCTCCTCAAGTCATCCTCCCAGTAGTCAAGGCGCCAGAAGTCGTGTAATTGACTGAAGACACGGAAGAGAAGGCGCAAAGATGAATATTTTCAGCAGTGGAAGGCAAACAGGTGAAGCTGAAGTTAGAGGTGTCATTTATGATTACAATACAGATTTCCTTTAGAAAAAAGGTTCTTTATTCAGATAAAGGTCTGTGTTCAACTATAAGGGCGAGTTCGACTAACCATCAATAACTAATACTTAAAGTGTGATGAAGAAATGTTGTTACTGTGAACAAATAATAAAAGTATCATCGGAAATACATCTAATGCATCTTAAATTTATTTTTTTACGCGAGTGTGTTTTATTAGCAGCAGGATGCAGCAAACAATTTACTTCACCAACAGTGACGGCAGGCTTCAGATGCTGCATGTCACATGCCTTCCATTTTAAAATCACGCTGCCTTAGACTAGCTGCCAGCCTGAAGGCAGATCTGTATAACGAGCAGTCATTGTGTGCATGCAGCCGCGCCAAATAAGGAGATCGGTCTGACACGGCTTCCAGACGGCTACAGCATCTGTGTGTGGTGTAGGTAAATGCACATGCTTTAGAAAAAGCACGTTAAGAACGGATCATCACCACAAACCGAAATCTTGAAATGTTTATGTGACGTACTGCATTTAGCCTTTTAATACAAATTAAAGAAATAATAAACAGTGGTAACATGACAGTAAGTGATACGGACTTTAATTCCGACCTAACAACTACTACTTTACTTTACTCGGCAGACGCTATTATCCAAAGCGACTTACAAGGAGAAGACACCAGTAATTACCTTTGGGTTCCCGTAAAACTGAGATACTGCAACAAAGAACGCTGATAGGGGCTAACTCATCTACTAAGGGATGCTGTTTTACTTTCCATGTAAGCATGATTAAAATGACCTCTTAACCCCGAGAACAGTTTGACGTGCAGTTCTTTGTCTCACCTCTGTGACATCGTCCCCCACGCTCCGTGCTTATTAGTCAGGATGTTGAGGATCTTCTGTTTTAGCTGGTTGGCGGTCACGTGGTCTCTGTGCTTAGCGGCACTAATGAGGTGATCACACATTTTCTCCTCCTCTCTCCGGTCAACGGCATACTGGGCACAGTTAGACTGGGAGGTAAAGAGTTGAAAGAGAAGCGCAGATGATTAAAAGCTGAAGAGCATTGTTGGCAGAGAACAGGAGACTGTGTTTATGAGGAGGTGAAAATGAGCATTTCATATTAGCCGCTTCACATGGCTTTAACGGTGTCTGCTTTACAATGATGATCATCAGTGTCATCCTAAACTAAACAACACACACAGCATATCAAAATCAGCTGACGTCAGGGTGTGTACCTCAAATTCGGCGTGTTTGTGCACATCCTCGGCCCTCTGTCTGTTCAGGATGAACTCGGCTTCGTTGGCGACGCGCACAATATGATCCTTCATGGCATGGCACAGGAGCCTGGTGGAGGAGCGAGAGACATGCTGAAGTGACAACAGTGACAGGCAGCGATGCCTCAGGCTTTTCTAAGTGATATCAGTAAAGTAGGTCGAAGGCTTGTTGCAGAAGCTACGCAGCATCGTTAAACAACAGCTTGATGATATTATACAAAGTGTAAGTGTAATCCTTTATTTGATCACTGGTACAAAACCTATTTAAACACACTGGACTAAAACAAACAACACTACGGGCTCTGAAAACAGACGAGAACAAATCAGCTGTAAAGTAACTGCTCTTTAATGATTCGGCCTCCTACTGAACACACATGGCACTGTGCACTTATCCTGGCAAGCTTCTCATTAGGCCTCTATCGTGCCCATTAGTCGTTAGGCACTGATAACAGTATTGATGTTAATGCGTGAATCACAGGGAATTTTTCACGGGTGATAACCGGTGTGACAGATTACCTTCCCTCATTAATGAGCTCTATGAAGGCCAGCCCGGCATTCTTCTGAATGGAGTTTTGCCACTCCTGCGAGTAAAAGACACATCAAAATCATTTACTTTCATAGAGCAGGGTTTAAAATCCAGGTTTAAATGCAGTTAAATATCTAAATCAAACATTAAATATCGGAAATAGTCATAGGAGCAAATACATTTTCTTTAGTTGCTGTCACATGTGTAGTATAATGGCAGGAACTACTTCAGATTAGGATGAAGAAACAGCTGAAAAGCCAGATACTGTGAGTGAGGATGTCCTGTGTGTTTGTGCATATAAGAGTAGAGAAGGATAAGAGTGTTGTTGAAAGCCTCAAACTATCAGAGCTCCATTAGCTCCACTAGCTCTTAAGGCTGTGAAGGACACATGGGAGCATCTCCTGTTACAAACCCCCCCATTCAGAGGATCAATATCTGGGCTAGGGTTTGCTCTCCCGGGCCTCTAATGGCAGACAAGGCCGGAGCCAGGGGTAATACTATACATGCTGACGAGCACCCAGGCAAGAGAGTGGAGGAGAGGGAAAGGAGAGGGAGTGGTAAGAAGAAAGGGCATGAAGAAGATGAAAGCAGTTGTCACCGAAACGCTGAGTTAAAATGGACCGGAAAACCAGGGTCTGATGGTACATTTGTAGATGGAGGAAGACGAGAGCACAGAAGAAAGCAGAGAAATGCATGAGGGAAGAACTAAGGAACTCCTCCAAGGACAAGAGGCCAGCATCCAACAAAAGAGAGACGAGTTTGAAGACAAATGTCCTAACATAAAAGAAAAAGAACAGTGGTCACCTACGACACAGGGGGAAAACTGTGGAGAGGTAAGTGCTTCTTGCTATCGCTTGGTCTTTTAGTGATATTTAGGAAAATGGAGATAATGGTTTTAAATTCACTTAAGATAAATTACTTTTTGCTATTTTTTACTTAAGTTGTGATGCTTTTGGGATTCATTTTAATTCTTAAATGCAAAATTAAGCACAGCACAGTTGTATGTACCATGATACTGATGAGGGAAAACTATGGTGTGATGATGCGTCCAAGCTGATATTATATTACATCTGCAATGCGCTCATTGTGTAGCCTCACGGGGCAAATCAATAACTCGACTGTTTCCAGTGCAATCAATTCAGCAGACTGCTGTGGGTCTAAAAGAGAAACTTTAAGGAGCGCAACGTGTCGGGGTTCAGGTGGATCATTAAGGGATCATTTGTGCGAGGACAGCGGGGAGAAGACAGAGGATGATAGAGGTGACTAACCTGAGAACACAGCAGCATTACGAGCTCCACCACTGACGTGCTCGACTTCATACACACCAGACCTGCAGCACAAAAGACAGACAGCACAGTCAGGAGCCGCTCTTTGGTTCTCTGTCAGACGCATATACTGCGAGACACAAAAATATTATCAGAGAAGACTGTAGCGTCAGTGGTTAATGCTTTTGTACGCAGTCATCATAGGCAATTTTATAAACAAAAAAACATGCCACAGGGAAGACAGGAACAAACAGCAGAGAAGACAGACAGGGGAAGAAAGGGGGGAGGAGAGGAGAGAGAGCAGGCAATGAGGGGAGGGTGGGATCAACAGACAGACAGTGGGTCATGGACATGACGACAGGAAGCAGGTGTGCAGGGGCAGGAATGCACACATTTAGTAGAAATTTATTACTGGAGAAGTCTGAGGATTAAAAATGAGCATAATCTTCTCTAGACAGTCTGACATTATCTAGCTAGCTGACGAAGAATAACACAAAATACAGATTATATACCTGCTGGACGTCGGAGTGAAGCAGCCAGCTCAGACATTCACTCATTCATTGACTCTAATCACAAGTTCACTCGCTCATGTCTTTTACACAGACATCACGGTGACGGACAGTTAATGGGTGAGACAGGGAGACGCCAGTTAGAGAAAAAGGAGCCGTGTACAGCACCTGTACCTTCTATGAGCAGTTCCTGCCCATGGCTACCCAGCAGCGTCCTGGACAGGAAGGGGGCAAAGTCCACAAAAATCTCCCTCAGCAGCGGGGCCACCTTCTCCAGAGCGCGCTCAAGCTTGGTGGTGATACTGTGGTGAAAAGAAAAGTGAGAGAGAGAGATGAAGAGGAGAGGAGTGAAGAGAAAATAATCCTACATACAGATCGGGGTAGAAGAGCATGTGAGGGAAACACTCAGGGACACACAGTGAGTGGGGAAAAGAGCAATACGTGCAAGAAAGCAATTACGGGACAAATTACACAGAATAAAAGGAGAGAAAAAAAGGCAAACTGAGAGACAAGAAAGAAAGAAAACAGATGTCTGACATATACAGAGACAACACAAAGTGTCCACAGGCAGAGAGTAATGGTTTGGAATGAAAGCGCTATGCCTGGGTTAGTACAACTTTTGACCATTGTAAGATGAGTGAACCTTAAAGTGCAAGAGAAGCTCGACCTGCAGAAACTGTCCTGGTTTCAGACTGCACTGGAAAATACTGTATGTGTTGCATCTTAGCTTGTAAATGTTCACGTCTTTGCATGCGATCCGCACGTCACGTGCAGAATTCAATACATTTCTATTCTGTGTTGAGTTAATGAATAGAGAAAGTAAAACAGGAGAAAGTAAAACACAGCAGACTAAAATGTGGAGCCATGACTGCAGTGGCCCTAGAAGCGTGTGATTTCTGAAAGACACCTGAGTCACCAGCGTTTACAAATCTTCATTTTGTTTTAACCTCCTCTGTGACTTGTGAGTGATTTTTTTGGGGGAATGTTGAGGTGGAGGTTAAAACAAGCATTAAGGTTGGCTTAAAGAAACCATTTGCAAAGACTGTTTGACTCAGGTGACTGATCTTGAGTTTTGGGGTTAGTGTGACAAGACATCATGCCAGAAGTGACAGAGTGTTGAAGCTGTTAGCACATGTTTCCGTCCTTTCTTGCATGGCATTCTGGGAACATTTAGTAGTGGCTGGGCGTAGCAGAGGGTGTGTGGTGGAGGTGGGGCAAGGGAAGTGTGTGTGGGGGGGGGGGGACAGGACGAGTATCTCCTTGCCTAAAGCACTGTCCTGCATCTCGGGGAGCTGCCTGGAAGCCTGCCAGAGAGCTAAAAGACTTGAGCTCAGGGGGCGTCTGACCGCTGCGCAGCGCACACTGCGCCACCTCACAATAGGCACTGCAATACAAACCACACACACACAAACACACATGTACAGACATGCACACTGATTAAGGAACACATACATACACACAAACCGACCCACTCGTGTAATGCGTGTGCACGTTGAGAAGCACACGCGAGTGCATGTGCGACAACAGAAATCGTCTCGCACATCTAATGCGAGAGAGAAGATTTTATAGTATACAACACCTACAGTACATAGTTCAAACAAATGACGTAGTTCCCAGTCCTAGTTATTAACAGGGTCGTTCTGCTGATTTTATTATTGAGCATCAGATACCTACAAAAAGTATGGAAACACAAATAAAATACAGACTCATGTTTATGAGAAGTGCTCTGAAATACATCACAACTGCTGAGTTTAAACCTGGATTCATGAGTGGTGATACTTCTCTTGTTCTGCACTACTCTAGGTTGTGATTGTGACATAAAAACACAGCTGCCGCACCAGGAAAGAACAGCATCACAGTGTGGACGGATGAAGATGTGTGGGCAGTATGCGTGCATTTCAGCTTAATATACGAACGTGTGAGTTACTACAGATGAAGCAGTTTCAGCAACTTTGAGGGGACTGAAATATTTAGTTGATCGATATTGGCTGTAAAAAAAAATATATATATATTTATCAAACTCGATGCTGAACTGAATAGTTTGTGACTTTTGATGGAAGTACAACCAAATTAGCTATTCTATTTGTTCTTTTGTTTGAAGTGATTCATTATCTTAACATGTCACAACGTTTTTTGCATTGCTCCTTAAAAAAAGATAAAGCATTAAATGTTTTTACCTAGGCCCTAAAAGGATGTGGGTGCACCCTAGATGTTTCCAGTTCCAGCCAAAAGTTTTTAACCTTTACTATAAAATATCAGAGGTGGCTGTGAGAGTCTACTGCTGGTGGGAATGCTTTAGGAAGGATGAAAACCTACAATAAGTGTGAAGTGAAATAGGGACAGGAATGAAATGGAAAAGGGACAGGAACCCAAGAAAACAGACAACATCAAAACAAAAGCCAAAAAGAGGAAGGAAGAAAAAAAAGTGAGTGGCTTTTAAGAGCTTTCGTGACGGTGAGAGCGCGGACCTCATATTTTCCATAGTGTCTTCTGGCATCGGTGCCACCGTCTGCACTGCTGGCAGATTTTTGCTAGTGGCTCCGTTGACGAATGACGAAGACGAGGAGGAGGAAGAGGACGCAGAGTCTGCAGCACCTAGATAGGACAGAAACGGCAGGGAGAGTGATGAAAAACATAACACGCATTAGAATAACATGAGTCAAGCGAGGCCAAGATTAGTGTGCAGGATAACAATAAAGGAAATGTTCTAATGTCCTGATCAGCCGCGGCCAAATTCAATTTGGATAGTATTTCATCGGATATGCGGCCGCTCGTGTTCTGGTAATGTCCTCCATTTGTGAAAATAGCTTTGCAATCAATATAGAGAATCCATTCCAGGGAACAAATACCTTCCTTGTTCATTATGCATGTATGATACAGTCCAATGTCTGACAGGCTGACAAAGCACGGAATACAAATCCCCTCCGCCACAAAGGATCTGCTGAGTATGATGCTGTGTAGAACAGCGCCAATCGGCATGTCAGCGGATGTGTATTTGATTCTTACCTTGTTGTTCCAAATGTATTTATATTTAATACAAAAGCTGGGGCAAAGAATATTTAATTCATTTTTTGCACGGTTCAACAATTGTGAGCGTTGGAGACTTCAAATATCCAGTGACTCCATGTGTTCTATATCTGTGCATCATTTCTCACCTGTAGTGTTGATCATGCTTTTGGGTGTTGCTGTCGCAGCAGCAAAAATATTCGGGGTGCTGCCAGCAGAGGCTGCTCCACTTGTGGTGGGTGTGCCCACGGTGTTGACTGACAGGCTGCCAGGTGGTGGCTTTTTGACTGGAACCACAACACTCCTGTAAGAGACGAAACGTAAAGATAATGCAAAGACAAACCTGCATGCTTGATATTGACTATTAAACGCTCCCCAGTGATATCCTGGTTCTGTGACTTGGTAAGTTTTTTTTATTTATGTCACTTTATGGTAAAAATATTTATTATTATTTATTTACCATTTTAGTTAGACATATATAATGAAAATGAAATTTACAATGGGAACAGCTAAGTGATTCTCACAGTAATTATTACATACTTCTGTAAAAAATCTATCTAGGCTGAAAAAAGCGATTTAGTGATGGATGTGTTAGGTTGTATTCAACTCCAGCATGTGTGTATGCTTTGCTGCCTCTTGTCAAACAGAAACTGGGACTGGCCTGTCAAAGGAGTGGAACTGCATGGGCAGCATAGGGTGCGTCTTCAGTGCTGGGTCCGGGTGATAGGGCGTTGGTCCAGAATCCTGTCCCAGCTCCCCACCGTCGACCGGTGCTGCCACCAAACTCTTCAGGATCTCCTGCATTTCAGAGAGTTCAACAAACTGGTGACTACAAAAGCTACTGAAAGGGAGTTTAATGACTTAACTAGTTAGTAGTGCTTATTTTAACGAACATTATTGCTGATAAAATCCAACCAAAGCAAAACTACACTGAAAGATGTTTTTTTTCCAGCAGTGCTCTTAATGTATATATATATATTATAAAAAAATAAAAGTATGCTTTTCCTATTAGCTAACTCAGGTATATCTGGATAGTAACAGAGAGGTCTGAATGAACAGACCCACCTTAACATTGATGCCTTTGTTTGTTTGACTGATGCTGGAAATGGATGAGGGTGGGGCTTGGCTGGGGTTGGGGGTGGAGCTGGGGTTGTGGGGAGAGTCCAGAAGGCTCTCCTGTGACCTCCTAATGTCGGACGACAGACTACAGAGCAGATCTGTGCCCCCACCCCCACCTCCTCCCACTCCCATGTCTCTGTCTGTGTCTCTCCCCACAAGGCTGAGGCCAAGCCCCAGACCCATCTCCGAGCCATTCAGGGACCCGGCCGCGTGGCCCTCCTCTCCGATCCCAGAGTCTGTGTGGGGGAGGCAGGCCCGGGGAGAATCTTCCACGGGAGTGGGGGTCTGTTTGTCACGGTCAGAGAAAGCTGTGGATGGATGCTCTGGAGGAATAAAGAAAACATAAAATATGTCAAGTTAATTTATAAATAGAAATGTTGATGTAATTACACAGTTTTGTGAAAAGCACTGTTAAGAAATTCCACAAAATCATTTTTAAAATGTCAAGTTCAGCCATTTCCTTCTACTCATAAGCTGTAATTTCTCTCTGAAATACTGTAATGCCATTCTTTCCTCTCTTCCTTTACCATTTCCTGCTCAGATTTTCTTGACAAAGGCTTTGCTGTTCGCCTGAGACGAGTCACGATTACCCTCTACTTTTATAGGTATTGCAGAAAATGAAAAAGAAGACTCACCTGTACTGGTTGGGGAGTTTATCTCGTGGCGGATGCTTCGCCCCGAGAGGCTGGTGGACCTACCAATCTCTCGCTGAGGTTCCAAAATGTCCCGGTACTTTGAAACCATGAGAACTGAAATAAAGTAGACGACTGCCAGCGCCAGAAACTGAGCCTGCTTACTGTCATCCTACAGTAAAATAACATAGTATCAGGTCAAAACACTCACATAGTCTTCTATATTTATAACCAGACTAATACTGCGCACACTAAAAATACACCGGCACGTGCTTACCACATCTCTGAAAACCACAGCTCGGAGACGGTTGATGTCGACATCCTGCAGGAGTCTGTCTGGATCCTGCTAAATGTGGAAGGCAGAATGTCAAACGTGTTGTGTCATACATATGCATGTGTCTGTGAGAGATGTAAAGTGTTAGGAGCAGGTTGTGTGTGTGTGTGTGTGTGGTACCTTGCTGGTAGTGGAGGCACTGTGGAGGCTGTCCTGTGACTTGCTGCTGGTTAAGGAGGACTTGCAGCTTCGATCTCTCTGTCTCTGCCTGCACTCCAGACAATTCCTCACCGCCACACAGCACACTGACGGAGACAAGAGAGGTAGAGCACAGCCATGTAAGTATCATACATGATGATGTACAACTCTGCTGGAATAATATCTGAGTGTGTGTGTGATTGTTCAATGTTTCTGTTGTTGTCTGTGTGATTTCTTTACAAAAGGGTTAATACAGTATGTTTGTTCAGAGGATATATACACGTACAGACATGCAATTTAAAATCAAATTAAGAGCTTCACGCCTATTAGTTACTATTTCCATTATGTATTAATCTGCTCATTTTCACGTGGTTTCACAACGTTCTCTAGCTGAGCGTTGTTTTTTATTCTTTAACCATTATATATTTCCGCTGTTCAAATACACAGAAGGATGAGGTGAGGCTGCACCTCTGTGCCACAACACTGAGTGACACCAGTAGTTGGCGCATGCCCATTGCTGTTTCTCTTTAGATGTGACATATTTAGTCTCCTTGATGTGTCATAAATGCACAGGGTGAAGCAGGAAGTACTGTGACGCGCTGATAGGGGGCAGTGCTGAGCGCCATAGGCACAATGGTTACTCAGGTGCACATCAATGTGCGCTCTACTCACGCAGAGGGCGGGGTTCACTGATAAATCTGTAAACTCAATTACATTTGTTGGGACAAAATGGAAGATTACGTCTCAAAACGAAAGGATTTTTCTTTCAAAACTGGATTTTCAGTCGAAACAGGAGGTGTTGAAGGGGGGAACACCAACTCTGATCTGCTTCAAACAAGTAATGTAACAAGAAAGGTAACCCGCACTTTAAAAGCTTTACCCATTAAAATATAAGCTTCTATTTTGGGTTCATATACTTGTACATCTGACCCCACTGATTGTCCTTCCCCCTGACATTCATGTCACCGTGACCACCCGGTGGTAACGACTGTGAAACCACCTGGGTACAGTTGAAAGAACTGCATTGCAAGTGGGTGATAGACTATCTTTAATGCCACCTCGTCTGTTTAACGAGGGACGTTCAGTCTCGCAGTACAATAAATAATTAACTGATGTCAAATAAAAGAAGATCCTACTTCTGGCGCTTTCAAATTTATTCTCAAGCAAAAATGCTCAAGTTATTGTTTTCAACTTTAAAATGTGAACAGCTGCTGCTTTGTCCCATCAATAGACCCACCCAATAGAAAAACAATCATCACTGGTAAATAATTATATGAAACAGGTTCAGTTGTAGCCTTACTCAACTTCATAAGACATGTCTGATTCAGTTTTAAAGTGTGTACAGTTTAATAGATCACCAGCACACACCCAGGCGGAGACACTGCCTCATCAATCCTCCCGAAGACATGTTCTTCTCTGCTTCAATCTCACTGAAGTTGAGGGAGCTGGCAAACACCAACACGTCCACCATGGCCATGAGACGTGACAGGAAGGTGACTGCAGTCTCTGAAGACATACCCTGTGTCGCCTCAATGTTCTCCAGCTCCGTCTGGGAAAGGGACGAGATACACACACGCGCTTGCCAGTTATTTAATGTAAAACTAACACGTAAACACAATCAAGCGGATTCTCTCTCAGTAGCCGAGAAAGACGAAAAAAGGTGGTGACCCTAGAAAACTGGTGCAGCCGGGTTTGAGATAAGCACAACAGTCAAGGCTGGTTTACCAACAAATGTGAAAAGCAAAACCTTAAATATCATGCTGGTTGAGCAAAATATGATGACGTCTGGCAACATGAGGCGTTCTACACAACACACAGCCTGATGACACACCGGTAATGATAACATGGGACCATGACAGTAGCAGTGTGGAGACTAGTAAAGCATTAAAGTTCCCTTTTTTCGCATAAACCGGCATAAGTCGTACTACCAGCAGTAGTAGTATGAACATATTATCAGCGTACTGACATTGAAATATGGCAGGGGGTTAAAACCTGCTAGTGCAGTTTGTTGTGTCTCTGCTTCACTAAGCAGGATGTGCAGGGCCGTAAAGAGTTGACACGGTGCAAGCATCTGGAGGCTCGTCAACAGAAGTGAGTGCACACATTTGGGGAGTAACAGACAAACAAGGTGAGGACAGAAGGGCTCGGGTGCTCTTAGCTCTTCTGGTGATGGTGCGAGTCTTAGGCTTTTTACGCACCTCTCCCCCTGCGCCTCCTCCCCCAGGAAGGGGGGTCACCTCCTCTCTCTTTGACCCCCTCTGGGGTCCGACTCCTCCTGCCTTCTTTAGTGTTGATAAAAATGGGACAGGCTTAGCAGATGCAACCCCCAAGGACTTTTGGAGAACTAACATGCTCGTGATCTCATAAAATATACTCTATATCTATGTCCACTTCTAAATTGGTGAAAGAACGACTTGTTTCTATTTATCATCATCGATCCACCAACTAGTCTTTTCTACCCCCTTTATTTGTATAATATTCTAACATGGTTAGAATATTACTTCTTTTAGAACAAAGTACACAGAGGCAGAGTGATCAACGCATAACCACAATACACACAGTATAGAGGGGTTACTGATTAGCAGCAGAGGAGCACAACAAATAGAAACACTATGGATGTCAGACAGGCAAGGGTTAGTGCCAGTCACAATGATAAATAAACCAGAACAAAGTATTAGTAGAATAAAAAGAGTAGAAGTAGAAACCGCAACTTACAGTGTTGGCACTACTTTTAGAACTCTGCACATGCAAAAACAGACAAAAAAGACAAGAAAATACACAGAATACACGCAGAAAACACAGAGAGAAAAAGAAAAATGAATAAATTAAATTGGTTATTGAACTATCAAATTAAAAAGTTTGTTAATTAAAATGATTAGAACTAAAGTCAAATAAAGGTTAAAATACTTTGCAACAAGCGTTAAGTGGACAATAAAATATACAAAAATACTGATGAGAAGAATCCAGAGAAATTGTCTTAAAGGTTTAATTATTCAAACCATTTATTATTCATTTCTAAACTTTTAGTTTAAATTATATTGATTATCTGTGATCTACCATGATTATATAGGTTAAAATAAAGCAACAAAATAATAGTTACAAGTACTTCTTTAACCTATTCAATCACGCCAGATTACTGCTGCCCTGAGCATGAGAGGGAACCAGCCCTACAAGGTTCTGCAACATTTGTGTTTGTTCTTGGCCGAGGCACAGTCCTATTAGGCAGCTGTCGAGCTGCAGTTTTCTCTCCCTCCACAGAGGGGTGGAGCAGAGCCACTTACAGAAGGGGAAGTGGCAGCAGACAGGAGAGGCAGGATGCCCCCGCAGGCGATGATGATGTTGTCCACCATCTGAGAAATGAGGTGGATCGTGTTGTGGACGAAGATGATGTTCTCATTGCTGTTCACAAAATCCATTACCGACTTGGTGGAGTGGCTAAAATGCAAAGTAAGTAAACATTTTACGTATCAGTTCACTTTTTGAACCACTCAATCTCATTTTCAAAACACGTGTGATCAATAGAGATGCACTGGAAACAAGGCGTAAGTGCTAGCGGTGTTAGCTTATGAGATAACTTGCCGTGATAGTACATTAACATATCAGACAGTGGAAACAGCATAACCTGTACAAGCTATGCTAATTTTGCGCCACATTTGCATGAGATACACACCTCAGATGCTCTAACTCACCTCCTCCACACATGCACATCAGTCTCCAAGGCGAACAGCAGGTCAGTGAGCAATCTCTGGTGCATTGGAGACCATTTGAATTCTGGGATGCGGAACATGGTGGTGCGTGGGCCGGGGCTGAACTGCCGCCGCTGCTCCTCCGTCATGGGCATGCCTCTGAAACCCAGATCAACTCGTAGGTCCCGCTCTAGCTGGGCTGCAGTACGACCCTGAAGGGCCTTCAAAGCAGAGTCGAGCAAAGACATGAGGGTTTTCGATTGATCCTTAAGGTCTAATATAAATCTTGATGTTCATACAACATAGAGATACAACATAGGACTCTCTGGAAGTCTTTATATTGTATTCTGTGATCAATTAGGGAAGGAGAGCTTACAGTAGGTGCGGGCAGTCACTCTGCTTTTCTACTCTCTTCTCAGACAAACTGTCCTTGGCTGAACTTTTACACTCATCTATACACAAAGCTGATCAAAGTCACCTAAACTACAGCCAAATGAAAGTGAGAATTTCCCCCTCAGCAGAGGTGCCCTTGATCAAGGCTGTTGGCAGTAACCAACAGATCAAACTGTGGAGGTACTTTGCAGCTTTCCAATGTGATTGGTGATAAAATGCAATGTTCCATTTTAAGAGAAACAACCTGTATGTAGGTATGCTGGTATGCCTTACTTGACCAACAAACCGGAACACACCTGAGTAGTTGCAGTAGTCTGGATCTTTTTTGTGTCCTTGTCTTTCCCGTCATCTGACCTCTCAGTGTCAGAGGTGGTGCTTGCTGTGTCTCCACCAGTCTTGAGCCCCGCTGCTTCTCCTTCTGCCCCAGATGTGCCCTCTCCCTCTGGGAAATCTGATCTAGATGCTCCCTGAATCTGGGTTTGGCTCTCAGCCTCAGCAATGGAGCTGATGTCTGCAAGAGGGCTCTGAATCTTAAAGGGCCCATCCTCTGGAAGTTCCCCTGATGTGTGGCTCTGGGTCTGCGTTAAATCAGAGCCACAGCTTGTCATATGAGCAAGCAAGCTCAAGTCATCACTGGCACTGGTGGTAGAGTGAGCTAGGACGGGGCCGGATGGTGTGGTCTGGTCTGTACTTGCCAGTACAAGGGGATCTGTAGCTGCTAGAGCTGGAAGCAGCTTCTCGTCAACCTGGAAAAGATGAATGGGGTACTAAAAATCCCAAGGACACTCAGGCATAAGGGAACGTTTGAAGCAATATCTTTTTTTTTTAAGGAGTAGAAAGACTAAGAGTGACAGAAAAGTGTATAGTGACTAATTGGTGGTTTACAGTCTAGGTTATTCCACAGTATTTCTTAGTGTCAATAACCTTCAGCCTACCTTGCTGAAGAGAAATCCATTGTTGCTCGGGACACTGTCCTTCTCATCAGCCAATGTGATGAGTGGACCCATGTTGCCATCATCCTCAAGGGTGACGCCCGCAAGTCCCAAGCCTGAACCTATCCCAACCCCCGAGCCCGGTGTGTCGTCTTTAGGGGCCAGATTCCCATTCAGTTTCTGAACTACAGCACAGTACGCACTATCCAGGAGTGAGTCCACCTCTACTAGAGGTCCATTCTCCATTCCACCCCCACCTCCTCCACCTCCACCCAGGCCCTCTGGAGACAAGTCAAGATCATCTAGCTTCACTTCTGTGGCCTCTACTTTCTCTGCTTTAATGTCCACCAGCAGGTCATGGACCTCCACCCGCACACCTGGAACAGCACTCTGCTCCCCGGGTGTCAGGGCTTCTCCATTGGGTCGCTTCACCGCACCTTCTGCGAGGAGGTTGCGTGAGTCTCCGCCAGCCCCCTCGCTGTACTCCACCTCGCTCTCAGGTGTCTGCGTCTGGGAGTTGTCATCAATCTCCAGATTTCCATTGACAACAGGGGCGGGTGTAGCAGAAAGCCCAGAGATGGTGGACACAGAGCCTTTCTTCCCCTTCTTCATGTTTTCCTCCTCCTGACGTTGGTACTCTTCATACATCTTAGCCAGGTACTCCTTATGAGCTTCATAGGTCACCTGTGTCAGATGGTGGAGATATAAATGGCAATGTGCTCAGAACATACACACCAACAATAGTTAACCTGCACAGAAATAATGTCTTCACCGGGTAGTTCTTGATAATAGATCAACTGCACCAACAGCCAGATGGATAAAACTAGGACACTAGTCTAACGGAGCAATTACACCATCATCCATAATGTCTCTTCACTTTGTACCGCCAAGAGCAAATGGGTGAGTTTAATTTTCACCAAAGAAAAGGAGGTACTGGGAACAGTTATTGAAAATTAAATCTGATGCATCACTCTGAGCCTTGTCAGTCTTTAAACAGTCACTGTGTACAAATCAATATACAGCTTTTATTATAGCTTCAGGTGGTTTATTCCAACGGACAAAGGAAAACAATGACTGCATGTGCATAAAAAGAAAAACGGATTGTAACTAAAACATTCTTACACAAAAGTCGGATTTTCACTGCAGATAAATTATTTGCAAAAACTACCTATGACATACTGTCTATTCATTTTTCTAAAAGGTCTAACAGAGGAATGGACATCCCATTCTCACCTTAGAGTGTGCGATGGACAGGGTATCCACCCAGACCCTCCACCCTCCCCACTCATATTTGATGGCATGGTAAAGTAGGATCCTGAAGATGTTGTAAACCATCTCAGTTATTTTCTGCTCCTCAGGGTTCTTGGGGTTGATGTATCCCAGGGAGAACATCCAGTCCTGCCACACGGAGCACTGCAGCAGGCAGCTAGCACATAACACAAACAGCTGCATGTAAGTTGGGCTGCAGCATCAGCTCAACATACAAATTTCATCATCAGTATGTAGGAACAAGCCAATGACCTCATTAATTCAGCTCTTACCGGCGGTTTTCACGGCTGTTGCTGAAGAGTTTTATCATGTCGGAAAGAAAGAGTCTCCTGACTTCCATCAGCTCGGCACTAGGAGTGGAGTTCTTCAACAGGGTTGCCACTACCTTTAGAATCACTAGGTAGGAGGCACAAATTGGGTAATGGTGAGAGAGGAAGGGATAGAGAATGAGATGAAAGAGTAGGAGAAGTATTTGGAAAAAAAGGGAAAATAGAGTGTGCTGCAGATCAATAAGTGGGGGATGGCAGCAGCGTCTGCGTCTGACTTCAGCCTCTGTTGTTTGTTTACTCTCATTAAAACAACCTTGCATAATTGGCAGACCAAAGTGCACAGAGGGACAGAGAGATGAAGGTTACAGTGTTTCTCTACTTACTGGGATTCTGGATCTTGACAGTGGAGTCGGGCTCAGGGTGAGGTTTGTGAACGACCTGAGTGCAGACCTGCTCTGTCAGAATCTGCACAGAAGATCAACAGCCTTCAAAAAATCGCCACAACAATTGCTTCAATTCTGGCAACTCCAAATAGACTAAAAGGGCATCACCTCGTGTATGTTGCTATAGAGATGCCGTGTGAATGAGCTACTGTCAAACAGTCACCTACCTCATACAGAGTGTTGTAGGTGGTGATGGAAACGGTGTTGGTGTGCATCATCAGCCTCTCCCCCAGCAGTGTGAACAGACTGTGCGTGTGCATGATTTCTACCTTCCTCCTGCATAGACACACACACACAGAGAGAGAGAGAGAGACTGCCATTCATAACTGAATCTACAACAGTTGAAACTGACATTGATTGTCATTGGCCTGATGACAGTCTGATATCGGCAGGTGGCACCATGCGGCCCTGTCAGTTATGATGGGACCAAAGAGGATGGGAAAATAATACCAACAAAAAAACAGGAGACATTAACACATCGACAGCACTCCAGGAGACACAGCTCATGTGGCTGTGAATTATTAACGTGGAATATTAACCTTGCCAGTGGGCAAAAATTGTACCTTTAAGAGGCTTTTAACTTGAGAGGCTGAGAATTCAGGGTTGACTAAAATGGAGTGTTTTTTCTTTTTCAATTAAAGCTTCTGTATGTTCCTGATCATATTCAGACCATTAGAAAAAAAGATAAGGATGTGAGTAATTGATTATTAATTACATCCATTTTTAGAGAAAATGTTTACATCACAGCAAACAGAACGGTTTGTGGCTCCGCCCATTTAGGTGAGACATTAGCCGTTTATACACTCCGTCTTTCCCAGTTCTACCAGCACGATGAGCAGTCGTTCTCAACATCCCAAGAAAAACTAGTAGAGATTTGCTCAGCTGTGACTGAAAGCTGTGGTGACTCCAATAATTCCAAACTGTGTGTGTCATGCCGACGACAACTCAAATAAGAAAATAATTCACTTGATAATTTTACCTTCCGTCACATTGTCTGTTTGAACAAATTCAATTAAAAAACATACAGCAAAAATATAGTTTACCCAGAAATAATTGCGTTATTGTCTGTAATAATAAGGCAGCACCATGGCTGAGTTTAATGAAACCCACACAGGCGCTCACCCTTAAATTAAATGCCAAAGTATCTATCAGATCCAGAATATGTATTCATGACATCTTCAAGTAATGGGGAGATGTCAGCAGACATAACAAATTGCTAATTTAATGACATTTTTTTCTTTTTAGTCAAACGTGCAGGACATAAGACTGACAGATCATTTGTAGAAGACCGCTGCAATGAAAATATTAAAACGCGACGTTATCGTGTGATTAGAATAAATCACCTTCCTTTTACGAGTACTTTGACATTGACATGGAAGTTGGTGGACTGCGCCCTGCTACTACTGAACTCCAGAAAGGTGTAAATCTCCACGACACTACGACGATTATGGAGAAACTGTATTCAAGAACAACTTTTAAAAAAGTTAATTAAACCAGTGTAATGTGGA
The DNA here is from genome assembly GCA_032270685.1 of Microctenopoma stevenorrisi. Lineage (NCBI taxonomy): Eukaryota > Metazoa > Chordata > Actinopteri > Anabantiformes > Anabantidae > Microctenopoma > Microctenopoma stevenorrisi. Next base: position 12,888,171 of record JAUMTR010000006.1, read on the forward strand.
TATCTGTAGTTTGTGCTTCTGAAAACATCATTAGATGATGATTACTAATTTCATTTAGCTAGTTTCTTGCACATAATCACTTTTAATATATAATAATATTATTAATGACAATAATAATAATGCTTATGATTAAACACGATCTTTGGCTGTACTGAAGCCAGCTGTATTTCTCTATAAATTACTAAAGCAACATTTCATTTCCACATGTACTGAAGTGACATTTAAATTTAGGGAGGCAGCCGTAAAAGATGTAGAGTTCCAGCAGATATTAAGAAGGTGGGGGACTGAAGTTGCAGGGCTCAGGTGCAGCACGGCAGCCTGCTCCCTTGCTGCGCAGCGAGAGGCGCGTGTGTCACACGGGATGAATAAATCCCCCAACATTCATTGGAGCTCATCAATGTTCCACCTTCCTACCAGTGCACACTGTCAAAATGATTATTCTGCCAGGATGTGATGATGAAGACACTATCTTCACACACACACACACACACACACACACACACACACACACAAACACTCCTAAGGCTCACCAGAGACTGCACTGCTGTAGTTTTTACTGCAGTGTGTATTGCCCTGCACTGACGCAGCATTTATGTTTAGTAGTGATGGAATTTGTTCTTTTACCAGATTGAAAAAAACACAGACAAAGAGGTACTTACTTATGACCGAGGTGCTTGAGGAAGTAGCCCAAGACTTTGAGGGCTTGGACCCGAATACTCTCACTCTTAGAGGCTAGCAGTTTGCAAATCACCCTGCAACAAGTCAAATGCAAATTTGCACTGGTTACACGTCAGAGAGGGAATTTCTATATGTTCGAGTAAAAACACTTGCTGCTTGAAACATCCTCGGTAGTGAACACCTGCGCGGACCAAAGCTTTTTCTTCAAAGTAGAGTTTTGCAGCTGACATAAAAGTAAAAGTAAGAAAACAGACACCAAACACAATACCGTTTCCTAATGAGCTGTCTTGCAACAGAGGAGTTACCATAGCAACCAAAAAAAAAAGATATCGCTGTGCTTTTGGGGAATTACCGGAACAGTTAGAGCCCGTCTTTAAAAAAATGAAGTTGTTTGGTTGAAGCTTGAAGCCTTTGTTTGCGTAACACCAATACAGTAAGTGAACGACAGCTCGGCTATACAGTGAAGCGTTTCTGATATCGTAGCTGCATCATGCAGGAAGACAACTGATTATTATACCGTTTTTTTTTTTGTTTTCCAAATCTTATCCTGCTTTCAAAAACACATAAATAATAGAAAAGGTGTATACTGTATGTGTTTTGTAGAATGCAACTACTTTGTGAATCCCTTCAAACATTTACACTGCACATTAATAATTGAATTTTTTTAAGCTCAGTCTGTTTAGTTTATTAATAGAATTAATCATCTTTCTACACATTTCCACATATATTTTGAACTGCATGTGTGTTTGCGCTGTCGTGTTCAAATACACAAGGATTAGATTCTTTGTTTAAATCTGGTGTTGCATCAGATCTTTAGATGTTGCGTGTACACAAACTGTATGTGTGTGGGCAGCATTCACCTTATTCCATTCCTCTGGTCGAATGCAGGGATCATGGAGGCCGGATGTTCAGACATAAGAGCTACCAATAGCTGGAGTACATCGTGGATATTTTCATCCTGCAGAGCAAAAGAAAATAAAAGAGGAATAGAAGGCTCCATAGGTAGGACAAGTAGTGGGTTAAGAGGACAAAAAGACACAGTTCTAGGGGCCCTTGTGGACGAGAAGGTGGTTCTTCAAAGCAAGAGGAGATATAATTGTTACAGAAGAGTACATTCTGTTCACGCCATTATTGCGCCATTTTTCATGCTGTCTTGGTGCCAGCGTGAAGCTGACACGCTCTTCCTCGTTTCAGTGTAATTTAAATAAACTCCAGCCCACAAATTATAATGCGAAATGTTGCCACCAGCTCCACTCGACCGCTCTCTGTCTCGCCGTCTCCCTCTTTTAAAATGTCTAATTCAACCCAAAACGTACCTCATGCATGGTCAATAGGTAGTTGAGAATACTCTGCAGCTCGTCCTCCTTCACGCCACGGTCCTGTGGAGAACAGGCAGGCTATCTTTCAACGATGCATTTACCATATTCACTTGTTTTTACATCTTATTAACCTGTGATGACTTCATTAATTCTGTTCCTGGTGGATGCTACGGTGAAGCTGCAGCAATCACAAACATACACACACACGGCAAATGCAGCAACAAATCAATACGAGCACATACAGACACTACAGTGCTTTGTTCAGGCGGGTGATCTATAATGGTATTCTCCACACACACACACATTTTAGATTAAGCCTGTGGTCCTCAGGAGGAAGACAGAGATGAAAAAAAGTGATTTCCCGCAACTTAAACTACGTGATGTAGGGAATCAATTTCTCTCACTTCACCTTTAGTATGAGTTGTTTGAGGAAGAGAAGCATGAACGCTCTGAGCGAGATGATCTCCTTTTGGGACGGCCTCGGTCCATCTGAACAAACACACGCGTACAAAAGAATAATTTCCTGTTAAAAATGCAACACGATAATGATCGGCAAAATACGTTTGTAGTTCAGGCTGAGCGAGCCCTCCTGTTCACTGATATTAGCTTTTATTGGATTCCTGGGGAGCAGAGAGAAACATGTTAAGATACACACACACACACACACACTGATAGAGCTGAGAACTGTAAATCACTGCCATTAACTTCAGAGGCACTCTGGTAATCTAGATATTTGTGCTGGAAAGTTGTGCTAATTTCACTGATTACATTTAATGCATGGCAATTTCTGAAAAAAGTGATTGATGGCGCGGCCTGGCGGTTAAGGCAGAGGGCTGGGATGCAGGGATAGCAGGATCGATTCCCAGCTGCGGCACCCAGCCCATCCCCCACACCAGGTGTGTGACTGAGACACTCAGTGCATTACACAACAAAATACATTTTCAATTTTCAATGACAATAAAGCGGATTCTTCTTCTTCTTTAAGTGATGCAAACCAAACAGCCTATGAGATCCACGGTATCTACTTTAAAGCGCTGGCACTCGATCAGTCCTGTGGTGGTCCAGTCCAGTCCTGTGGTACAGCGCAAGCTATTTCTCACGTGGGCCTGATATCTGGCTCTTTCCAAAAGGTGCCAACGTCATTTTGGCGTTCTTGAAGCCTTTTTTATATCTCTATATTGCTGCGCTTCATCATTTCTACAGGTGCCCAGCACCTTTAAAAGCACAGAGTCGTGACACTAATGAGGTTTTGTGATTTCCACCATTATGTTTGTTTATTCTTTAGCTTTAACAGGAGCTTCCAATCCAACTCTACCTACCTATGCAGTGCCACCTTTAAATCGTAAGAAAGGAACAAGACCTCACAACTCGGATGTTGGCACTGGATTCTCATTGATGTAATGCTTCATTCAATTCTCTGTTGTGTGCTTTGTTTACGTGTACATCAGATACACTCAAAGCGTACGGCTGTGATGAAGTGGCTCAAAATGGCTGCCAAGTAACCCAGTAATGGAGCACAGTGCCAAGTAGTCTGAAAGATACATCAACTCAGATCAAAACAGGAGTGATGCAAGAGCCCCCCTTTGAAAATAAGACCATTTTCTTTTAATGGGCCGAGTTCAAATTTACCTTCTCTCCGCTTTCCTACTCACTGTAGATCTTGCTCAACTACCCTTCTACAGATGTGAGCATGACACAAGCACTGAGTGCACAATACATCTTCTCATCAGCATTCTGCATTTGCAACAGAGGTTTAATTTTATAATGCAACAGTAAACATTGAGGCTGTCTGGACGGTGTGCATTTACTGCTGCTTTATGTGAGCAGGAAACTGCAAGCAGTGTTTATCGTGAGCTGGAGGAAAACCCACTTCATCCTTCCTGAACATTTAAACTGCTATCTGACTCAAATGTGCTTGGACAGTGGACATAAGCTAAGAGAAACATGAAAGACGGCGTGTGTGAAAGATGCGAAGCTTCTCCCTTTGTCGTGCTCTGCTGGCAGTGAATCACACAGGGCTGCTTTTTGCAAAGCCAAAACCTGACACCGAAGCGGTCCCCTGTGATCCATCATCCTTACCTGTCAAGCCCAAACATGTTGGTGGTATGGTGACATTCACCATCCATCAAGGTTGCGCCACAGCTCAGTGTCAAACGAGTGCACGGACGCACGAGATGAACGTGAACACCTGTCTGAAGGGTCTGTTGTTTTTCGGAGAATCTGAAGAATTATTTTCTTTATTAACTACTATATAAGATGCTTTAATTATGGTATTTTATTTTGAAATTATAATTATTTTTCTTCTTTTTCTCACTTAACTGCAGAAAAAAGTGTAAGTATTAGTTTTTTATTCAAAAAACACTGGATATCTGCAGCTGGATTTAGCCTCAGAACCGAGATGCAATGAAAGAAATGCTCATACAGAGCAGTGAATTCACCTACTGTAACAACTATCCGTTTGTGAACAGAGGCTAATTGCTTTTGTTATTAGTGGTTCTTAAAAGGAGGCTAAATCTCAGCGGTTAAAGTGCAAGTTCACCGAACAGACAGGAAGCCAGACAGACACATGATTAGAAATTCCAAAATGCTCCCTTGGATCTGCCAATCAAATCTGTCTGTTGTCATGGCAACATGGGATGCATGTTCATAGTCGGCAGAGGGTCCCAGTGCAAAAGAAGAGGTTGATTAAATTGAAAGGCCTACCCCGACCTTTCTGGAGCGCTGTTGTGTGGCGACTGTGGCGGCGTTAACACTGTTCTCTGGTCCATTACAAAGGCAGCGAAATATGTGGAGTAACAAATTATTTAAAAATGCAAAACTCATATGATTTATCAACCAACTGATCAAAGCAGTCCTTGTTTTAAAAATCTCAGTTTCATCTGTCAATCACAGTAATGGGAAGTCACCAGCTACCTATAAGAGAGCAGCTGCTTTAATTAAATCCCACATCAACTTGAGTTAGTCGAGTAATCTCACACAATGTCTCGCGTCAGGCACAGTGAGTAATAAGCCGTGGGTAGCACATAATTACAAAATAAACTATTACCATAATTACGCTGGACGTCATTACAAATGCAGGTATAAATATCTATATTCTTTGTAATAAATCGAAAGATGACGGGAATTATCAATGTCCCGTCACTGCAAAATTATCTAAGTGTAAGTTCCACGTTTGTATGTTTCAACTTAGCTTCCTTACAAAAAGCGCAGGTGGGGTGAACTGGAACTCTAACGGAGAGGTTATGCTCCAAAAGATGAATGAACTAAGCAGTGAGGATGCCATGTCCGGTGTGGTACCCGTATGTGCACGTCAACATACCAAGACCTTTGGGCGCGATTCCACTGCACTCCAGCGGGTTGATGGCCCAGTAGTAGTACTTCAGAGTGTGCATCAGCTGCAGGACAGTGCCCACGCGGCGGATGGTGGTGTAGATGGTGGCAGTGCCGATGAACTCAGAGGATAGGTACGTGTAGAGGGATAGCTGGACCTATACACACACACACACACACACACACACACACCATTGTATATACTGTAGTACACATAGGTACATACACACTTACAAAGGTCGACAGACAAATATAAAAGTGAGACATTTGCTGGGGAGAAACAAATCATCTGTGTGTGTTTATGGTGTTCAAACAAACAGACAGACACCGGAGAATGAGGGGAAACTCCCCTCCAGCAAAAAGCACCAATGTTTTCTGTTTCATGTTATTTTGATGTTTCTATGCCTGAAGCGGTCGAGAATCTGAGGAGCTCCTTACACAACGCTGACATTTAAAGAGGGCGCTCTCTGATTGCTCATTCGCTCCTTCCCTCCTTTCCTGCGTGTACTTCTGTTCCCATTTTCCCTCTCTTAATATTGCTCTAACCAATCCGCTCCATTGTCTGTACTCAGATGTGAGAAGCTCACAAATCTCTGAGCTCATTAAAGCGGCCACAACGCAGAGGAGCAGCATTAACGAGGTAGCACTGTTTAAGCGGATGAAATTAGCCCAGTCCTGTGGCCCGACCACATCACATCGCAGCTCATCTACAATGAAGAGTGCACTTAGCTGCCTCAAATGGGCTTTATTTCATCGCATTTCACACGTTTAGCCCATGTCTTTATCTGGGTTCTGCTGCGCAAGAAGCTTGAGATTCCTTGATCAGAGCACAGTGGTTTGGGCAACTCTGCAACAGTAACCTGTAACAAACACTCCTCCATATCTGAAAAGGATTATGTTTGGTAACGAAAACAAGTTCTTTACTTCCAGTGCGAGTAGAGGAGAAGAGAGTTGGCAGATGAGCTTCAGATGTGATTTGTGTTTCATTAAGTCCCCAATAAGACCAAGAATATTCTGGACAATAATGAATCTGATGATAACGTGGAAAATAATGAAGCTCAGTGGGAGACAGAGTAGTACGAGGGAAGGAAGATTTAAAGGAATAAAGATTTTTCTGTGTTTTTCCGCTTAGTACATCTCTCATGCTCGCCTCATTCTCATGATAACCCTGCTGAACGTAATGTTGGCCATCGATCGTTACAGCCATCTGTGTTGGTACTCAGCGCAATGTAAAAGTCACGCACGTAAAATGCCAAAATAATGAAGGCACAAGTTGACTGCTAGGACCACTCCTCTGGTTTGGATTAAGAAAGGAACGAGGATGTGCACATCTCTCCTGAGGTCATTTAAAAATTTTAAATGTCACTTTTTGTCTTTCATGCGCTCGCATGTTCTGTTCGTTCCCTGCGTGATATGCCAGCTCCTCATTCTGTGTCCTACAACCTCTATGTTATAATATTGTAAAGGGCAACCGGTCAGAGCTGTCAGTCCCTCCTTCCTCTTTGTTCTTTCTTCTATGTTGCTTATTTGTCTCAGTTTTCCTTACAAAGCCTCCTGTATACTACATGCAGAAAATATACTATGCTTTCTGTTTTTCTGCTCTGTCATGTCTAAAACCCCCATCACTGCCCATTTTCTGACTCGCATCTCTCTTTTTTGCGGCAAGGTCATGAAAACACACACACACACACACACACACACTGAAGGAAAAAAAACAGACCTTGGCAGGGGTGTGTATCCAGATGGCAGCGTTGAAGAGGACGTGGTCACAGAGCTGTTTGAGAAGTGGAGCTCCGTGAGGTAAACCATCCAGATACTTGGCAAAGGACAGGAACTGTTCGAGTACCGCCCTGGTGATGTGGACTCGCGATGACTGGACAAAAGACAGGACATAATAATATCATAATAAAAGATCACACAAACCAATGTTGTGGTGTCTTTTGATCTTGACAGTTGGTTCTGCCAAGAGTTTGACAGACGGCGTTTGAGTCCGCATTTTAAAATGAGTACAGTTTTCTTTGCAATTTATTAAATAGCATGAGATAAAGTACTGCATGAGTTTTATTCATATTTCTGAGCTGGGAGATGGAGGGAAGATGTTTTGTACTGTATAATTTTACATGTCCACATCAGAAGTTACCAGAAGTTTTAAAGAATTCATTTGCACCCACAATGAACTCTGTAATGCTAGGAAACGTATGTGACTGGATGCAACACATTTCTGCCCACGCCTTCTTTTTACATAATTGTAGCATCGTGTTGCTTCCCACAGCAGCTGCAAACAAACTAAAGAACAGCTCATTGTTGAAAATGTAATCAAAATGTACAGACAACAGGATTTAAAACATGTCACAGTGATAACCAGGGTTACTCCTCCTTATTCACCCAAAACAAATGAGTACCTTTACCGACCTTCTCTAGCAGGTATCCGATCACCAGGAAGCCTTTTCCTCCCAGCATCTGCTCCTGCATGGCCACGGAGCTCTTCAACAGCTCCACCAGGAAGGCCAGAAGAGTAGCGCTGCGACAGGCACATTGTACATGTCATTTTCTTTGTAATCAGCTGTAATTTTGTTCCTTATCATCGTCATCCTGGCGATATTTCAACGCTCTGACAGCAGTAAACATGCTGCCTGATGCGTATCTGCGTTATGGCTCATGTGATCAACGAGACACTCCAAGTTTCTACAAATTGCTCATTGCGCCTGGTAAAACCACATGACTCTTTTTTCCTTATTCTTTTTCTGCACACCCTGCTCTCTGAGTATAATCCAACACTGCTGTTTTGGGTCCATTCTGGGTCCATTCAGGATCAGCTGCAGTAGATGTTGCACAATAAATAAAGAAATATCTTGAATTTTTAGACCTCAGCCAAAGTGCAACTATTTCTATAAAAAATATTTAGTGTGTCTTTTTCATTGCTTTCAAGGCAGCTGCTGGGTTTCGTTTGTTTTGTAGACCACTCACCAAACGGTGGTGTCCACACTGCTGTCGTTGAGCTGTTTGTAGTCCAGCTGAGCAAAGAGAGGGAACAGGACCTGGATGCCTCCTATAGAGTGGATGGCACTGTGGATGGAGTGGGTAACAATGGCCTTCACATCCTGTTGGATGGAGATGGATGGAAACGTTAGCACTCAGAGCATAGACATGTTCTATGCTCTTTGTGACTTAAAGTAATCGTGCCTGAATTGCTGGTTTATCTTTCACACACTGAACAAAGGAAAAAAAATTCTAATTTAGTTGAAGTACATGTAAGAAAAAAAACACGAGCAGAGCAGAACTCCGCCAACCTACACTGAAGGTCACTTAAAAAATGTTTCCTTACAACCTAATACAAGCAATTATCTCAAAAAGGTAAGTTAAATGTTATCTTTTTAACTTGACTAATTTGTAATGCGCCGCGTGAAATGTCATATCTACAATATAAGCCAGGTTAATACACCCGCACCTGAATTTAACATCACCGTTCACACACTCATTCAGAGGACGAGAACATCCGCTCTGAAGAGTCCGAACTCACTGACCTGCAGCATGAGCGCATGTGGCGAGTGGACGAAGATGGACGGATTTTCCCTGGGCGATGACTCCAGGCAGAGCTGGGCATCCGTCGCCTTGGCGTTGTAGGTGAAGGAGATGGAGCTGGCCAGCTTGCCATCGTACAACACCTGTTTGTGGTGCTCAGCCAGGTGGATGTCGCTCTCCGACTTGAACTTGAATGTGCTCTGCAGTGACGGAGGAAAGAAGGAGTTTGGGTGCTGGAGACAGAAAACTTGTCCGGACATAAGGAAAGTGTCAGTGTGTGTCTGTGTGCACAAGTTCAACACCCAAAATGGAGTCGGCTTAATTGCAGCATGAGCCGTGTGTAAACAACACAGCATTAGCTTAATGAACACAGCGCTAACCCGGGCACTAATTCAATTAGCCCAGAATAAGAGATGAAGAGGGGGAGCGGATGTGTGGGAGAGCAGCTCGAGCTGCTCCAAATTTATCTTCTCTTTGTAGTCTATGAAGGAAAAAACACACACACACACACACACACACACACAAACACTGCAGAGTGCACACACACACTGACGTTTCCTCCGTTTTTACACTCCTGTCCTCCATATAGCAAAGAAACGGAACCATCTCCAGGAGCTGATAAGCTTTTATGTTTCTGGAATCTAAACCTAAAATATCTTTACTTTTTTATTTTCTATAACACAATATTCCGCACTGTCTTCAGTCAAACAGTTCCTACATTTGGGGAAAGGAATTGAATGACTGTATACAAAGGCAACGACAGACATCTTCTCCTCTGCCTGCTTTTATGAAAAATCATAGATAAAGAAATCGGGTGTGGATATTGCAGAAATGCAGCACATCTGTCTATCTGCAGAAGTGGGTGAGACGATATTCTGTCAGGGCGCCTCTACACACATCATATGAAGCCCAGCAGATGAATGGCCAGTGAGCTGCTCTGCCGCCCTTTGCAGCAGCTCCAGGCAGGGGGTGCCCCCCCTCTTCCAGCAGCTGGATCCCCAGGTGCCTTGCTCAGCCTAACTGCAAAGAAAAGCTCTGGGCTGCTCACAGACCTGCAGACCTGTTTTGTTCTAAACCTTTCATCTGAGGTCTGCTGTGGAAAATGTGCCCTGCGCAGTTTTAACCGTGCAGCACAAAATTTCACACTGAAGCGAAAAGCCTCTCCACGGCGAAACATCCTTATCTCGGTTCAAGGGCTGAATAGCAGTCTCCTGTTTGTAAACACGCATTCATCCATTTCTTATTTCATCTATGCATCAGAATAACTTGTGACACAAAAATTACTTCTGAATCTGAAACACTCCTTCCAACCACATCTTTACACCCATTCGCAGCATTTTGACAACATGTTTCTTTAGTGAAAGTCAAAAGAGACCAGTGGCAAAAAGCTTATCTAACAAATTGCGTGAAAAAGCTTATCCTATAAAAGTAACTTACAGCAGAACGCAGCTGCTGCGCGCAGGGATAATAAATCACAAATGCAAATAAAGTGCTCTTTGGTTTATTTTGAAACTTAGCGAGCCCTCTGCAACTGCCCCAATGTGAAATTACTACACTTATTAAGACGCACAGTTGTGCAGTGCTAGTTAATTCATCGAGGTAGATTTCTGAAGTGTGTAAGTACTTGTGCATAGTTATAGATGTTGCTGTATAAATGGAAGCTTGTTGTGTAACATGAAAGGTAGCTAAAGGTGTAAAGTGTCATCAGCAGAAGCACAGAGGCATTTAACAGGCAACAGGAGAAACATGCAACAGTCATTTTATTCATATATATGTATGTATACACCTTTACACATCTGTACTTTTATACATACGTGCTCCTCAGCAGTTGAACAGAAAAGAGAAACCTATACAAACATACGCACACTCACAAACAGACTAAAAAATAACACAGAGAGACATAGAATACAGGTGTCCACATAGACTCGCATGGTTCATTAATTACGTTATGGCCAGATTGTTGGCGGTGCTCTGTAATGAGGACATCTGGACTAGTGACGAAGAGTGCAACCAACAACACACTCAACAATGTGAGTGACGGGGCTTACACAGAGCGCACACACACACACACACACACACACACCCAAAGGAAGACAAAAAGCACTAAAGCTGAGGTTCAACCACTATTCACATATAAAAACAAGATGTTATGTTCCACCTCTTCCTGTCATTAACAGAGCATGGAGGGCATGGGAGCGCTAAATGACACGCACACGCTGATATTCAGTACACACAGCATGTCGGGCATCATGAGCCACGTCAGGCAGGAAGACCGTGGACACTCTCACTGTGCTAAAGGCTTGTTTAGCAGAGCGAGCAGAGGGACTGTCTGCTTTTCGCTCCTCATTACTGCACAGTAACAATGACACAGGCTCAGACTAAGAGGACTGTGCAGGAAACACATGTGTATACTGTTCACTATACTGCACTGCACACGGACAGAGCTAAGCGCTACCTGGAGATCAGCCTGTCATATCTTTACATCTGTGTGGAGTCTGCTTGACAATGAGGACTGGCCTAAATTTGCGTTAAGAAAGAAAGCTGTGTGACAAAAGCTGGGCTCCACTGGCATTTTCCTTAAGCAGACAAAAAGCCCGCCCACTCATCATTACAATACCGGCACCGAGGCCTGTGGCTTTGAAACAACTGAAGCATTTAATGGTCTCTTCTGGACATCTGACAAGCTCATTCTGTGCCATGTAGAGAAGCAATCATCTGACTGATCAGGCTCAGGAAACTGTGGGCTGTGACAGAGCGAGGAATCAGTATTCATGGCAGAGAAACAGCAAACCCCAAGCATGTGATCATTAGGGGGAACGTGTGAGAACTCTGAAGCTATAACATGCCTCGTGCTATATGAGGAATGGGAGATGGCAGGTGATTCTGGGTTAAAGGTGTTAAACATGTGTGTATTAAATGTGTAATACACTCCATCAGACATTCCTACATGTATATTCACATATATGTGTGCGCGCGCACACACACACACACACACACACACACAAACACACACACACACACAAACACACACTATAAATACTTTCACAAATCGCTCTGCCGCTGGAAAACAAAAAAAAAACCACAAAGGTTGTTGGTATACAGTTTTCTCACATTTAAAAATTCTCGCGCTATTCATTTGTGATGTAACATTATTCTTTTTTAAATACCATGAATGAATGAAAAGAGCATGGGAAAAGACTGGCACTCTGCATTCATTATCGTGTAGCACAACCCTTCTGACGCGATCACTACAATCAAGCCTTTCTGTAGTTCCTAATCAGACGTCTGTACTTCTCAGCTGGTCGCTCGGTCCACTCATCGTGACCGAACCGCTCCACTTCTCTCACCGCTGATGGGTGCCTTTTACCAGCTGAGAGTTTCAGCTCTTTTCACGAGGGTTCATTCGGATTACAATCCATTCGTTCTGATGAGTTCTCGGTGCTTTTAGTTGTTTTAGGTTATTATCCTGATGGAGGAGTCATGACATGAGTCTGTAACAGAGCTCTCCGACACTGGACAGTGTGTGTCTCTCAAGAATACCGGCTTTCATTCTACCCTGTGCAGATTGGAGACACCCTGTTCCAGACACTTCAAGCCAGTTATATATACATCATAACTAAGCTTTCTCAATGTTTCACAACGCAGTTTTTTCTTTGAAAGCGGTTGTGAAGGTGATGTCTCAGGGACAACATGAGGGAATTTCTCAAGATTTGGCAAATAAGTCTCTTCTCATCACTGAGAGTCAGAAATGCCACACGGTGGTTCACAAACCCAAACGACTTCAGTCCAGTCCTCTTTGGTGAGCGTAGAGCTGAAGTGAATTTCCAACCATCTCACGTAAGCGTTGTAGTTTGTGAAACTCAACTTGTATCCGTTTTCCTGGGTTTGTTTTCCACCAGCTGAATCCAGTATCAATCCGGAATCATTTTTTCTCTCGTAGCCATAGCTGCACATTATTAAACCTCCTAATAATATTATCAGCTGTGGTCATAGGACCATCAAGCTGCTCGGAGATGGTCTCGTGGCCTTTCATGATGGCTCATTACTGCATCCTTAGCACCTGAGACGACCCTTTACTTTTCTCTCTCTGGTCCATCTTCAGTGTAATGCATCACATAGCACATAGCATATTTCAACACAAAGCCATCTAAGCCATGTCTGACTGGGAGACTCTAACTTATGCAGTCTTCACGTTGCCAGATAGTTCCTCCACCACTGTCACTTCATCAGGTCTCAGTAATTACAGCATATTCTTGATTCGGTACAAAGAATTTCTATGGGACTGTTGAAATACCAGCAGCTGTTCACACACATCAGCAGCGTCTGATATCTGTGCAGTCTCATGGTGCTGAAATCTTGACAGTTTTGGACACCTTTATAAACAAGCTGTAAATGGCCTGAGGCAAACAAGTCTGCCAAAACAAGAAGCAGACAGCTGGCAAGGTATTGCAGCATCTCAGCTGTCACCAACAGCCAGGCCAAAAGGCAGAGATGGCGCTTTCTAATGCTATCGCTGCTCAACACCCAACACAATGAAGCCTCATTTTAATAATTGTCATTACCACACCAACAAGTTTTTTGTCTAAACCCAAAATCCACCCATTGACATTTTCAAGCTGCAAATCTTCAAATTATTTTTGAGAGCTATTAAGTGATAGTGAAATACGATATTGTGATAATTTAATCAAAAGGTTTAATCGATCGAGTTCGTTCGTTTGCACAGATGCATTTTCAGCATGTGAACTTTAAAAGTTAGTGTGTGGGTATTTAATTTGTGCATGCATATTTCAAATGCACAACAGTGTGAACTACTGGCGCACACTGAGAACTAGAAACACACACTGACAGCTGTGATGTTCTGTGATAATCAGTAAAATGTCAATTATGAGGGGACATGTGCATAACATGGTTGGTACCTATAATGCAAACATGTGTTTACCTTGTATCCTGGGCCAAGCTGGTGGATGGCAAAGATCTGAGCTGGGTTGAGAGCTTCGCTGAATACGTAAATGGCTCCCAGCTGACCACAGAACACCCTGTTAGCATCCGCTGTCTCTGACGAACCCAGGAAGCATTTGTCATAGCTCTAAAAAAAGAAAAAACAAGGAAAACAATTATTACTGTATATTAACAGCAGACTTTCAGAGCAGAACTCGTGGCTCGTGGTTTAATATATTTCACCGCATGCCAGGGAGGTCTCCTTTACTTTGGCAAGGTGGCCATTTTTATTAACTCATCTATTGTTTATTTACTTATACAGGTAAAATAGATATGTACAACTTAAAAAAATGCAATAACATCTGTAATTTTTGTTGCTTCATGATGTTATTATATTGAACATTTAAAGTTAATGGAGCCATCTTAAAATAATGATTTACTTATATGTTCATATTGCTGAACAGAGCAAAGCGTGGTGGTGAAAACGGATGGAGTTAAGAGACCGTTCATCTCGAATCTATAGCTTTGCCATCATCTACTATTACATTTCTCCCGTCCACTTCCTTTTATCTACTGCATCCCCCTGATACCCTTTATCACAATGAGATCTTATTCTTCTGCCTCTTCAAAGTGATGAAACAAGGCTTTAGGAGCAGATGAATTCTCATAGCATCAACACATTCGGAGACCTGTTCACTCCTGTACTGTGCGTTTCTTTTCTTGCAAGCCTTGCAGTGAGCTTTGTGAACTGTAAAGCATTTTACACCAAGGTCAAGGAATTCATCACATAGAATAACACCAGCCCACAGTAAATACAGTCATGTCAAGAGCTAACCAGACGGAAGTGTAACGCAGGCTCTGCTGCCACTAAGAGGTCAGGCTACCTGACGCATGCTAAATGAAAAAGTTACAAGTTGGAGTTTGGGTTGAATTCGGCTGTGATGGAACAGAGCCCAAGGGCAACTCTGCTCCAGCTGATGAATGCAGAGGGCAAACCTCAAATGTCTGCCAATAACACGACAGGAGGTAAGTGTGAAGCACGGCCAGACCAAGCCTGGTCTGATGCCGGTGCAGAGGACCTTATTTGGAAGTACAACTTCAATTCAATGAGCTTTTTCCCCAGATAATAATCACAGCCAAACTCTGAACCAGTGCCTCTAACACCATGGAAGTTTATTTACAACATTGACTGTGTTTTCTGAAATCTTTAATGTATCCATTTATCAGAAAGATCAGGTATAATTACACAATTCCTGTGTAACAAGTCAGTATTGGTGCACTTACGTCGTTGGTGTTGACATGCCAGGCCATGTCGCCGTATGAAACCAGCTGACCATTGACATAACAACGAATCTCTGAGTTTCTCCAACGGTTGTAGATGTGGACAATGCTGATCATGTACCACTGAAAAACAGGAAGAGACATTTAGAAAGTTGACAAACTACGACAAAAAAAACAAAGAAAACTTAATTTAACAAAAGAAGAAATTAAATATTTTTCACTTTTTAAAATGAAATTGACAAATTACAGCAGTTCAATCTTCTGCTGCATTTGCTGTTGCTTTGTTTTGTTTTTTTTATTTATTTGATTAGATTTTTGCTATTTTATTTTAAGTGAATGCATCAATAACTTCATAGTTTTTATGCTGTCGCCTTGACTTTCCTTCCTTATCTGCAGTGCTTGATGCTTTTGTATAACATTTTGAACACTGTTGGTGGGCAAGTTCAGTCAATTAGATCACTGTAAGGGAAACCTGCTGAAGCCTGTGGTGAGTGAAATGTGTTGTTTCAATTGCCGCACTTAAACACAAACTATTAGAGATACTGATATGAGCCTCCTGCTGTCTTTGCATTAGGGAGAATGGTCTCTCTAACTTTATCTCTGTAAGAGCATTAGCTACTGTGTGAAATTCATTCACTTACTGGAAACTGTCTTTTTGTTATCCTTTTTTTCTCATTTCAAAAAACTCCTCTCTGTGTCTCCCCCGACTTCCCGTCTAGTATCAAATAAAAGCACAAAAGCTCCAAAAATAATATTTATAAAGCATCTCTCCTGGTGACAATGCACAGGTTACCTGTATTCCTGAATACTGCAGCGGAAGGAGGGCAATGCTGGTGAATTCATGCAAGCCCTCAAACACACATAAACGCACACTAACATGTGCGCACAATGGACAAAGTGATGTGAGTCGCGTTGACTTGATCGAATTAAACCTCTGGGAACTTTGGTAGGCAGCGCAGAGATCCAACTGATTCAGCAAATACTGCAGAAGTCCATCTCATCAAATGAATGCGAGTGTGTGTGTGTGTGTGTGTGTGTGAGTGTGTGTAGGACAGTGGCAAAATGCTGACAGTGCGGGAGAGGGCCAGTCTGCAGGCCTTAATTGACAGATCTTATCTACACTGATCAACACTCCTAGTGAGTGCCATGAGAGGCACTGTAGAAGAAGAGGACAGCCGTGTACGAGTCCTGCTGTTTCATTTAACAAGTGGCAAAAATTATTCAGCCGAGTGTGTGTGTGTGTGAGTAGGAGTGTTTTCTTACCTTGCGGGGTTGGAAATCGTATTTGACACAGTGCTGAAAGCCTTTTCCTTTCGATTTCAGCGACGTCACAATGAGACAGTTTCCCACAAAGTGAGCAGAGTAACCTATTCCTTTACTGGTGCGAAAACTGCGGGAGAATCACAAACAGTTGCACTATTAAGTTAAAATACTTACTGATGCAATATCAAAAACGAAATGTAGCATTTCCTAATAAACGTTTTCTGTGTGACTAAATTACCCTTACTGGTTTGTTGGAATAGATTCTAAATTTTATAACCAAAGTAAGATTTGAATGTACTTTCTTTGCCGCAGCAGCAGCAGCACCAGGGGTCCCAGATCATAGATTTGTGAAGACGCTACTAATCCCTCTTTCCTCCATTTTTCGCCCATTATATTTTGTTTCCCACACTCGTAACCTCAATGTAAAATCCAGTCTCACGCTTCTGAATGAAACAAGAGACGCCCATATAAACCCCTCTCAAGCAAAACAGTACATGTTAGGACTGTA